>OX578285.1:48848357-49406830 GCA_951217055.1 Gerris lacustris
CAAAACTACCGCATAGTAATAGTTGTCAGACTTACGAAATTAATATTAATAAAAATTAATAATTAGAATCGCAACAGATAAATGACGGCACGTTACGCAAAAGAAATTAATAACACTCATAATTAAAAGATTACTATTTTTTTACTTCATACTTATCTTTTTTTAAAGAATAATTATAAATACATAGTTAGTAGGATTTATAAATAAAAGGTTCCGGCGAAACTCTTAAAAGCAATTTCTCTGTTTTGAATGCCGGTATTTAAATTTTAAAATAGAAATGGCTTTACTAGATTAAAATAGAAAATTAAATACGGTGATTACTCCGCTTAAGTAAATGTGTAAGGGCTAAAGGCTAATGTCGGTAGGTAAAGGTGGAAACTTTTGCAAACGGGATCGGAGCGTATATTATTGGAAAAGACGGCGTACGTCGGGTAGAGGTGTCGAGAGTAGGGGACGTTAGCGGAGTAGGAACTAAGAATGGACGAACTCCGGTAGAAGCGTTACATTCGCCGGCACTATCTCGACTCTCTCCGTTTTCTAACGCGTCCCAAATGACTTGGCTCGAAGTACTGGGCATCCTTCTACTGTCCCTTATCGTTTATAGGGTAGTGTGCTGGCTCGTTTGTTTAGTTTATTCACGAGTCGCTCGTCAATGCGCCTCAAAATTACTTGTAAAAGGACAATGGGCAGGTGAGTGGTTTTTTTTATTTGTTACTTTTTTTTAATGATGAAATAAATAAACGAATTATTACTCTAGTTCTCGTATACAAAAACAAAATATATATAAAGGGTGTCCCCGAAAAGCGTTGCCTACACGTATTGGTTACAAAAAAAAAAGAAAAAATCATTTTTCGAGGAAAAGTCACATTTCATAAAATCTCCTGCATGTTCTTAATTGAAGATTTATAGTATTACTATTAGTTCAAAATGTACCCTGTACCTAAATAGTAGAATTTTCTAAAATCGTAAATAAGAAAATCGACCCCCCCCCCCCCCCCCCCCCCCCCGGGCAGTTATAAAAAGTCTTATTGGTCTGATTCTAATTAATAACGGGTCGATTTAAAGTCCTAATTGAGTGCATTAAAAGTTTTGGTATTGCTTTATTTGATAAAGCCGATTTTAGGGAAAATTAATTTAAAGAATATATACTTTTTTAAATTCTTATACTTCTATCAAAGAAATAAATAGTTTAATTTTTAAGTTTTTGGTAGTTTTCATACTACGGAAAGTTAAATTTTAATTTAAATCAAATTATAATTATTATTAACTACGGGAAACAGACAGTGAAAAATAACACTCCTGTGCCGGGATTTGAACCACGGGCCTCTATATTTCCAGTATAGCGCTCTTCCATCTAAGCTACGCAGGAGAATGATTTTTCACTACCGTAATCGATAACTAGTCCCGAATCCAAGCTTTCAATATTCATATACATTTAGACAGTCAATATTTATGACATTAGAACTAAACCAGAATTAACGCTTATAATTATAAAGTACTCAATTAGTACCTGTACCTTGTACAATCAATTCGAAATTCAATTTTTAAGTTTTTGGTAGTTTTCATACTACGGAAAGTTAAATTTTAATTTAAATCAAATTTTATTTTTCACTGTCTGTTTCCCGTAGTTAATAATAATTATAATTTGATTTAAAATAGTTTATATTAAAATAATAAATAAGATTTCCCCTATTAAAGCTTTAACGTTGTTTTTATTCGATTTTCGACATTTTTTTGCGAAAAATAAATTTGGAAAATTACCTAAAACAATTATAAAGAATTCTTTATATTTAATATATATTTAATTTAATATTTATTTATTCTTGAATATTCGAAATTTGGTCCGGTTTCCTCTCGTACTATTTTAGAAAATTGTACTTTTTGGGCACTGGGTAGATTTTGAACAAAAAGTAATTCTATAAATCTTTATTTAAGAACCAGCAGGAGATTTTATGACGAGTGACTTTTCTTGGAAAAATTATTTGTTTTGTGATTACACGTATTGGCAACCCTGTCCGGGGACACACAGAATAATATCACAAAAATACATAGTCGTATCTGGCATAATAATAATCGTATCTGGCATCTATTCATTTTAGTATAAATCATTTAGTTTTATATTCGCTTAGTTTAAATTTGAAATTCATGTTTGCGCCCAAAATTGAAGATTTCAAATTAGTGGCTACATGTTGATATAAAAAAAACTTTTTAAAATAATCGATGGGTCTTTGTGATTGATGTAATATTTTAAGAATAAGCCTATTCTTATAGTATCTAGAATCTAGAATCACGAAGAAACATTGTC
The DNA here is from genome assembly GCA_951217055.1 of Gerris lacustris. Classification (NCBI taxonomy): domain Eukaryota; kingdom Metazoa; phylum Arthropoda; class Insecta; order Hemiptera; family Gerridae; genus Gerris; species Gerris lacustris. Next base: position 48,850,663 of record OX578285.1, read on the forward strand.
AGGGCCGTTTCTAGGTGTTTTGCCGCCCTAGGCGAGAATTTAAAAATAGCCCCCCCTCCCACCATATTTTCCTTGCTTGAAGAATTAATGGATTAGATATTAAAGAACTTGTATAACAACAAAACACAAACTTGTATAACAACAAAACACAAACTTGTATAACAATAAACAGTAAAACAAATCAAACATACACACAACGACACAAACACACGAAAAATATAGCCAACTCAAAATAATTAGCCGGTCAAATCCAAAATGGCAGACAATTAATGTGACACGTTTTTTTAAAAAAAAATTTAATAGGGTACATCAAATTAATAAAAGTGCTATTTTAGAAGGTTGAAACTTGCATAGGACCAAAAATGGGCAAATTATGACCTAACATTGGATCGCAAACATTGTGAACAGACCGACTGACAGACTCGAACTAGAAAACCCCACTACCTAGTCGAACCTTCCTAGTGTGTCCGACGGATTAATGTATTGGAATTTTTGAAATCGGTGACATAAAAAAATGTTCCTCTTCAGAACGATCACATACCTTCAGTTATCTTCGGTAAGCTCTGAAGCAAAAATTATTCAAAAACTAAAATATTTTATTTTGTACTTTTTTATGTTAAGAGCAATTTACAGAGAGCTTGGGAAATTTACTCGCGAAAAACAGTGCAAAAAAAAAAAAAAAAAAAAAACACTACCCAAATATACGTGAATAAATCCTGTTCCCGTTTTCTTCTGTTTCAGTTTCTTCACTTTCAAGGTGGCCCCTCTCAGTGTAAGGCTTTTTATATTTTAATTTGTGAAGTTCACTATATTACTTTACACAACATATTGAGAATTTGTTTCATATTAACTAAGAAAAGAGTTAGAGAATAAATAAAAATACGGTATAATAGGGGGAGACAAAGGTAATATAAGGGGGGGGGGGGGGGGGGGAGAGAGAGAGAAAGAGAAATACAAATAATATAGCAAAGAACAAAAACGACAAAGTTGGATGTAGATATGACTAGTTAAGTTTAAGGAACAGATTTTCTTATCTAGTAATGTTAATTCATATTCACATCAGATTAGATAAGATAACTTTAAAAAAACTCATAATAAAATAATTATTTTCGTCCCAGTCATCCTAGATTTTATGTTATTATTTCTACTCAAAAAATAATTGTTTTTAATCCTTTCATCTATCTACCTATGTGTAAAAAAAAACATTATTTCTATTCATAATAACATCTTCTCTTCTTTTTTCCTCCTACTTTTTAAAATTTTTTCGCCGTTTAATTTCAAATAATTTTTTGCCGCCCCCTAAATTTTGCCGCCCTAGGCGGCCGCCTAGTCTTGCCTAATGGTAGAAACGGCCCTGAACATTGTCTTCATTCCTAAAGGGTTCATAGATGTTCTTTTTACTCAATTAAACACACTGAAAGGTGTTTACAATTGCGAATATTCATTCTGGTGATAAATAATGCAGAAGATTTTTTTTTTACATTTTTTTAAGTAGATGGATTATTATTTAATTCTTGAAATTAATTATTATTCTACAGGGTGGTCCAAAAGTCTCCCCCCCCCCCCCCCTCTTTACTTTTTAACGGTTAGAGATAAATTAATGAAACTTGGGGGATCCGTACCATGTAAAGGGAAGCTTTTTTCATGCAATCGCGTACTAGGGGCAACCACCCATGTTGCCCCCAGTCCACCTAATTTCAAAATTTCAAATTGGAGTGGATATTTTTGATAGCATATTTGAATTCTACGGCGAAAAATAAACATTTTTTACTTCAAACTTTTTTTCTATCTCCAATATTTTGCCCCCTATAGGAGGGCAAAGGTTTAAAAATGGTAGATTTCAGCGCTTGGGGGCAAAATGGTGGTTTGCCCCTAAGACGTGAGTGAATGAATACACACTTTCCTTTACATGATACAGATCCCCCAAGTTCCAATACTTTATTTCAAACCGTTTAGATTTTATTACGACATAAGTGTTATTTTTAACTATTTTCGAAAGGGTTATTTTACAGTTTTTGCAAAATATTGGAGAAAGAAAAAAAGTTCCTAGTAAACTTTTATTATTTTTCACAGTAGAATCCAAATATGCTACCAAAAATATACTCTCCAATTTCAAATTTTGAAGTTGGGTGACCTGGGGGCAAAGTGGGTGGTTGCCCCTAGTGCGTGATTGCATAAAAACAAATTTCCCTTTTCATGGTATGGATCCCCCAAGTTTCATTAATTTATCTCAAACCGTTCAATAGTTAAGGGGAGGGGGAGAGACTTTTGGACCATCTTGTATAAGGTTTGTTCCTACCAAGTAGTGTACCGTCCGCGGGATCGTCACGGGCATGATCAATGGATAAAAGCCGTTCCAACCCGACTTGTGACAGTGTTTCGTACCGTCCTCCAAACTGTTCCAACCCGCGCAGGCATCGTTTGTGAACCGTTTACTTACCGTCTAGTCTAAACGATCCTCTGACAATACCAAGTACTGGTTTGTATGACCTGCGCAGTTATGTCAATCATTACCAGAGACGGGAAAAAGTCATAAACGTCATAGTCATATGATTTTGTCATAAAATAGCCATTTTACGAATAAACGTCATAAAATGGGGTTTTTTGGAATAAACATCATAGAATGGCTTTTGTTTGTCAAATGTTTAGCAAAAATTTGTTGTTTTTTTTGTTAAAGCAAATGTTTATATTGAACATTCGTGGTCCGGTTCCAGGTAAAAGTGTAGTTCAAACAAAAAACCCTTACACCAGCTTAGTGAAAGGCCTGGACTCTTAATTCCCTGATCACTTTCTGACTTAACTAATGCGCTTATGCATACCTGCAACTAGAGAGACACCGAGCGTCATCTCTAATTCCAAACTAGGGCTCCTGATCGGCTCCTTCTTGGAACAAATCTTTCAATTAGAATCTAGGAAGGTCAAGATAGATTCTCCAATCAGCCAATAGTAAACCCATTGGGTTGGGCAGTTTCCTGATTAGCAGTTCCACAACTTAAGATTTTGTATATATTCATGGTAAGGGATTAAAATGTTTGATTGCTCATTTGATTTCTTGCTCGTGTTACTTTTTTTTTTAAGAAACCCTTATAGTTTCGTTCGCATGTATCTGCCTATCTGTCAGTCTGTACAGTTCCAATAACTTTTGAATCAAAAGAGATATAGAAACATTGAACTTTCCAATATTAAAGTTCGTTTTGACGCGCACTCAGGAAAAATATTGTGAACTCAAAATAATCAGCTGTTCAAATTCAAAATGGTGGATAACTCACGTCCCACGATTTTATTTTTTTAAATTTAAAAAAAAAATTAAATTTTCATTTGTGGTATCAAATGAAAGGTATTGAAGAGTAGATTACAAAACTACATAACACTTATGGAAAGCGTTTAATTTTCAACGCCATTTTGTCAAAGAACATCAAAACTTTGCGTGTCCCCCCCCCCCTTAAAACTATATTTCCGCTGTTTCCAAAAATATTAAAAAATATGCAAAATGTGCGTTCTGCTGGGCCATAGAAAAATAAGAATAGCAATTCCATCTGAATAACTGGGAATCCAAGATGGTGGCTAATTTCTGCCACGGGGAAATTTTTTTTTAAACTTTGAGTGAGGTATAAGGTATTGAGACTTTGAGGTAATGAAAGGTATTGAGGAGTAGATTACAAAAATAGTATATAACACGTGTGGAAAGTGTTTAATTTATCATGCCATTTTGTCAAAAAACATTTTGAAAAAAAAAAATTGAATCATGGGTGGGAACACGCCCAGGCCATAGCTGCCCGACTGAAGGGCGAAGAAGTTCGGAAATTGCCTGAAAGGTAAAAAGCAAATGAAGTGTCATGCATGAAATTTGCTCCCAGCTCATCTGCCGACGTCGAATGGTCTTTTTCTAAGTTTAAAATTCTACTGACGGACAAAAGAACCAATTTACTGCTGGATAATATAGAACAACATATGATTATTTTTTACAACGTTGAAGCATTCTGCTAATTATTATTATTTATTATATTATATTGTAAATATAATTCTGTATTTATGAAATATTTAAATCTTTCTTTTGAACTGTTACCCTCCAAAATATCGCTAAATGTTCGCTAATAAAGGCTAAATTTTCACAGGAAAAATAAACGTCATACTTTTTGCTAAAACGTCAGAAAACAACCGATTTTCTAAAATAGAGGTCATAAAACAGGATAATAAAAGTCATAAAAGTCATAGAATAAAGGTCATGAAATGGAAAAATAAAAGTCATAAACGTCCCGTCTCTGATCATTACACATGTCAACCGGAAGGTTTCATACCCTAACTGTTAGGTTTCCTTGAATGTGTTTAATACGGTACGAAATATAGTACTATACCCGTTCCAACCTGACATGATTTTATTACAGTACGATGTTAGCACATGCGTATAAAACCTGTGCTAAACTCTTCCCAAACAATTGGCGGGACGATACAAAGGACGGTACAAATAGAGGGTTAGAACAAACCTATTATAACAAATAAATAAAAAATGAACAATAGAATATCATTCCTACTAAACTTATTGAATTTTGTTTTCTTAAAATTTAAAAATAATATAAAGAGTTTCAAAATGAAATTGAATTATGATATGACTTATCTTTGATCCAATGTCAGAGTAGAAATATTGTGGCTTCAACTTGCCCACAGCTGAAACATATTATTTATTAGTGTACTTACATATTACTATTATATACGCTGTAATTACGTCTTACTTTTACTTCTACAATAAATAAATCCAACATGCATTCCAGATTTTTTTTTTGTTAATTATCTTGTACCATAATTGGTTCTCATTTTTTAGAATTAATTCAGAAAATAAATGTTTAGAATTTAGTTTTTCACGAAGGTGAAACTTATGTTAATGCTCTTAAACACAATTGATGTTCCGATTGTTAGGAGGTTCTTACTTAAGTCTTTACCTCCCTTTGAGGTTAGAGAAAACAGTAAAATTAAAATTTTATTGGTTTTAAGCAAGATATCAAAAATCTAAGTACAGGCTTCATTCCCAATATGAGCCCTATTTCAACTTCCTATAATAAATAGTACAGGCGCCATTTCAATACAATGATAAAACTCGTTGTATTGAAATAGTTGTAGTATTTATTGTAGTAGGGAGTTGAAATAGGGCTCAAATTGTTCAGAATTAAAATTAGGAATGAAGCCTGTACTTAGATTTTTGATATCTTGCTTAGAACCAATAACATTTCCATTTCAATTATTTTTCTAACCTCAAAAGGCGGTAGAGCCTTAAGGAACCACTTCTGTGGACAATATAAGGTTATTTACATCAAAAATATTATTAAAAGAAACAGATTATTTAGTTTTTTCTATAAAATAATGTTCTAAATAATTATTTTCCTTGTTAAAGATGATAATGATGCGATAGCTATTCGTTTTATCAAATGAAACATTTGAACATGGCTTATCGTTGTTCAACTGCGGAAGCATGGGGTCGCGAGGGATTGTGTTCATTAGGCTAATCAATTGTAATTATATTAATGTGTTTAAATTTGTCATCGGTACATTACCAATGGATCTATTGCATTCTATAGAACAGGTGTCCAAACTACGGCCCGCGGACTGGATCCGGCCCGTGAGACGTTTTCATTCGGCCCGCCGCCCCACGATAGACGTTAACAAATGAACCAAAACAATGCAAAGTTATAAGTTCTCCATAGTAAAATGCCATTTCAAACATTAAATAAACAGGTCAAGTGTGTGCTAGTCAGCACACAGCGAGGGTCCGTAGGCCCCCACACTATATAGTTTAAGTAGTACCCTATTGATGGTGTTTTTTAAAATGCTAAAAAGCTTACTTTAAACTATCCTATGGGTCTGATATTCTCAAAACACATAAACAAACTTCCGATAAAGTATTTTTTGCCACTGAACCGGACTACAACCATATAAATACTTCGAAAAGACCATAATGATAAAAAACGTATTTTGTCAATAAAAAATAAAATAATATTTTTTTCGAAATCCCAAAAAGTGGTATCTTTACTTTTAGTCGAAGAATGTTCAGGATTTTTTTCAGATTTTTTGCACTTCACATAAGCGAGATAGAGTGGGGGGACACGTTTCACACCAGCTTCAAACTCGCCTACGCTCGCCCTATCAAAGTTATAACCAAAGAATTATATATATATTTGTAATCAGCTCGACGTACCCTTTCATATTTGTGCGCCATGGCGCACAAATACAAATCTCCTAGTTATATACTGCGGACATAAAAAGTACCAATGCAAGCACCCTTATAAGCCTTATAACTGCGTTTAGTCCAAAAGTGAAAGCTAGTAGCTATTTATAACAAATACATTTCTATCGTCAAATAGCTACTAAGGCACAGCAATATCTATTAACACTAAGGAAGCACCCTTATAAGCCTTATAACTGCGTTTAGTCCAAAAGTGAAAGCTAGTAGCTATTTATAACAAATACATTTCTATCGTCAAATAGCTACTAAGGCACAGCAATATCTATTAACACTAAGGAAGCACCCTTATAAGCCTTATAACTGCGTTTAGTCCAAAAGTGAAAGCTAGTAGCTATTTATAACAAATACATTTCTATCGTCAAATAGCTACTAAGGCACAGCAATATCTATTAACACTAAGGAAGCACCCTTATAAGCCTTATAACTGCGTTTAGTCCAAAAGTGAAAGCTAGTAGCTATTTATAACAAATACATTTCTATCGTCAAATAGCTACTAAGGCACAGCAATATCTATTAACACTAAGGAAGCACCCTTATAAGCCTTATAACTGCGTTTAGTCCAAAAGTGAAAGCTAGTAGCTATTTATAACAAATACATTTCTATCGTCAAATAGCTACTAAGGCACAGCAATAGCTATTAACACTAAAGGCCCCCATAAACGGTCAAAATGTTTACGGAAACATTGTGTCCGTGTATGGGGCCGTTTGATGTTTGTGCAAACATGATCTTTGACGAGTATGGCCTAAATTTGCCCGACATCAAGTTTGCGCAAAATGTTTGATCGTGTATGGGGGCCTTAAGGTACAGGGTTTAAGGTTTTGTTTTAAAAGTTCAATGATTTAGTCCTGGATTTTTTTTTCAAATATAGTAATGTCCCAAGTCGATTCCCCATCTCTAATAAACGTTTCTTACAGCTGAATTATTTGATCCACTACTTTTGCAAACGAGTAAGGGAAATATGAGTATCGTACGGAAATAATGTTAAAATTTTTTTTGAAGGGGGTTTACCGTATCACGAGCGCCGAACAATTATTTTGACTGAACATTCCAGTATTATTAAGTATTAAGTATATCCATTAAGTATTCAGGGTGACCCGCAATAAAATGTCACAAAGAAACTGGTTGAGTCTACGGATCAAATGCAACAAAAAATGTCGAGTAAGCATGTGCCCATTTCTCAATAGTTCTTCAGATATCGATTTATTTCTTTTTATCGAGTGTCACGAAAATTTCCAAAAAAAAATTCATAATATCTTTAAAACTAAATGAGTTAGAGGAATCGGGCTAAAGAACATAAAAAACTCTTTCAGAAGCACACATTGTTTTTCAAATTATCAGCTGCTAAGCATCTTTTAAGTCCTGTTACATTTAAAAATTTTGATTTTTTAAAATTCGACCATGAAATTCCAGAGCTTACTACTCTTAATTGAGGGATGTTAGAAATGTGGCGAATTCAGGAAAAGCATGTGCTTTTCATAAGCTTTTGAATGGTGTAATTAAAGTTTAAGATCAAAGGACAAGTTTTGGAATTACGGTGGATTGAATGTTACAAGGCGTGAAATTATTCCGACAGGATATCAACCAATTTTTTAATACTTTTTTATTAGCTTGCTTTCTTGTTTGTTTGTCCAGTACAAATCTTGAAATCGATTTTTAACTAACTTCCCGAGTAGCTAGACATTTGAAACTTTAAGAATAGCTCAGAACAAGATGACAATGCATTATTTTAATACTTTTAGCCATATTTCAGCAGAATGTAATTAGTTTTCAGCAAATTTTGCTGTATTGAAAGTTAGTTCGGAAAAGATCCGCAAGTTATTTTTTTTTTTTTTGACATATCCCATATTTACAATCTTCATTTTGACGGGTTTCAAATTTATGATTTATGACAGAAAATTGAAAAACGTAGTATATAATAAGTTCTTTTTATCTTGTAATTATGTACAAATGCAAAATTAGTGTCCCTGAACGAAACCACAACACTAATGGTTCTTATAGGAAATTTGTGCCTGAACTAAAACGTTCCTACACATATGGTTTCGGAAAGGCTTCGTTTACGAGATATTCGTAAAAAACATTTAAAAAAATAACACAATTTTTGGACTTTTATCCTTAAAATTATCAAATACTACGCTTCTTACCATGAACTTATGTACATGAGATTCTCTTAATGCCAACCGTATCCCATCTGCAGTTTAGGCATACTTCTTTTTGGGGTTTTGAGTTATAACAGATCAACTTTTTTTTCAAACTTTTAAAATAGATAGGGGGACCGAGCGCCCATGGTACTCAAAAGGAATGGCAAAAACCTTAACAACCCCCTCGATCTGGGGCTCATCTTTCTTCTCTCACCGTCCCCTACACGGGGGCTGTGGGGTATCCTGCGGCTAGGTCTGGAGGGGGCACATTCTAAGTCAGTTTAGATTGGGGGGGGGGAGGTATTCGTGGTGGTTTCAAGAAAAGGGAACTACTTATTCAACAAAGCAGCTGCCCCTCCCCCCCCCCCCCCCCCCAAAAAAAAAAAAAATGTACAACTAATAAACAAAAAACATCTCCGCGCCCAAGTAACAACTGTTTTAGAATGTATTCGTTAGGAAATGTTATGTTGATGCTTACTGGAGTACAATATCTTACTGTAAGTCATGGGCGTCCTCTGCATTAATTATTTGGGGGGGGGGATTTATGGCGTGGGGTCCGGGGGGCCTGCCCCGGAAAATTTTGAAAATATGACCTCTCTATACAGCGCTTTTATGCATTTCTGAGGTGAAATTAAATATGAGGTGAATGTATAAAATATGTATTAAAAAAAAAAAAAAAAAAAAAAATACGGTATATTTTTTGGGGGGTCTGGGGAACGGTTTGAATTCGGTTTTGACGAGATCCTTTGTTCAGAGATTTGTCCTTATATCTATTAAAGATAATAATTATTCATTTTAAAACGGCTTTATAGTGGCCAATACATATGGAAAAAATGGCCTTAATAACACCTCATTTTCATTAGCGGTCACTACAAAACAAATGAAAAGATTTTTTCTTTTGTATGTAGTTGTTATTTAGATGATAGTGGTTTTTTTTAGAAAACTAATTTTAGACAGAAAAAAAGTTATACGTTTTTTCCCCGGAAAATATGTAAAATCGGACTTGATATTTTGCCATATTGTTACAGAAATGATAACTTGACTGTTACTCCTAACCGTAGAATCTAGACATTATCAATTTAAGATAACAGGTAACACCCAATGAAGGTCTTACTGCTTTGGGCTTCATTTTTAAAAATCCACACAAAAAAAAACACCAAATGACGAGGTAAAATAATAATTATTTTTTATGCCAATTCGAACAGGTGGAAATCATTCAATTTTTTATGTATACGTGTGGTAAGTAAAATGGGGAAATATACTTTTCTGTGATTTTCCCTCCGTAATTACATTTTATTGTATTAGAAATGTTCATATTCTCATCGGATTCAAAAATAGAGGCATCTAAAAATAATAATAATGCAATGTTGAAAATTCAACTATTTTCTCATAATGCTCCAATTCTTTATTTATTCTATTATTTGCTTAAATTGTTCTCGTTAAAAATATCTTAGATATCCTTTGCCCTATTACTTCCTACGTTTCCATGAGTTTTGTAATTAAAACCCCATGGAAACGACGATTTCAAAACGTTTTGAGGTCAAGGTCAAATTTTGATCAGCAAATTTTTGGTTTTGAATTGAAACTGTTTTGAGAAAATAGCATGGAAAAGGGTATTAAATTGATAACAGAATTGAGACATGCGCAGTAGGCATGATAAACAGAGATATTATAACCTTACTTAACTATAACTATAGTCTAGGAGTTTATAGCTTTCAAAAAAATTGTGAAAACTCCGCATGGAAACACTTTTGGTTTGAAAGCAAGAGGTATATAGGTATGAGGTATGATGAGCAGAGATATTATAATCTGACTTAACTACAACTAGTCAGGGAGTTTATAGCTTTCCAAATTATTGTGAAAACTGTTTTGAAAACTCCTCATGGAAACACTTTTGGTTTAAAAGCAAGAGGTAGGTATGATGAGCAGAGATATTATAACCTGACTTTACTACAACTAGTCAGAGAGTTTATAGCTTTCAAAATGATTGTGAAAACGGGTTTGAAAGCTCATGAAAAGTAGTAATTATTAGTTATCGCCCTATTTGTATTCGTAGGATTTCTTTTGTCGCACCAACCTCTTTCTAGACCACAATAAACACGCTTTAGGTAAACAAGGTAACCAAAATTCACTCGCTACCAATTACTCGTTACAAGCAAATTGTTTGCCTTTTTAAGTTATAATAATGATAATTAATCATTGTTCGCGATATAAAACACACACACGTGTACATAATATATATATAGAAACAGAAACAAACAAAATTCAGGTCGGGATTGTAACATAGTAACGATTTTTGTGACCGAAACCTGAGTTTTGTTTGTTCTGTTCATATTTACGGTCGAGAATTTATTCATATATCTATATATATATATATATATATATATATATATATATATATATATATATATATATATATATATATATATATATATATTAGGGTGGGCCTTAATAATGAACATTTTTTAATTTTAGCTCCCAACCCCTAACATTGTGCGAATACATGAAAAAATGATTTTTGAAAAGTTTCAGGTCAATCGGAAATTTTTAAATACTGCCGCTTTTTATTTTAAAATTGGTATAAAAATAATCAATAATATAGCGATTTTTTCTAGAAAATTTCAAAATATCGCGTTTATAATGCAATATTATCCGTGGTTTTTTATTATTTACATAAATGATATACTTCTACTAACTAATATAACTCAAAAGTAAGTCAATAAGTAAAGATATAAAATATTTAGAGAGATACATACATAGCAAAATAGGGGAAATTGGGAAAAAATTTTGTTTTTCGTATGAATTTCGTAATTATTTTAATCATATGGACAATATTTAATGTTTTGACATACATTAAAAGGTACTACAGGTTATGTGCTTCATATTAATTCGTATTAACAATGCATACCTATCATAGTTTTTTTTTTAAACTAGTAACATAATAGATATTCAAACTCAAAAAACGGTCTTTTTCGTCCAAAATGTGGCTTATGTTAAGCTTCATTGACTCCACTAGTATGTATGTTACTAGTTTAAAAAAAAACTATGATAGGTATGCATTGTTAATACGAATTAATATGAAGCACATAACCTGTAGTACCTTTTAATGTATGTCAAAACATTAAATATTTTCCATATGATTAAAATAATTTCGAAATTCATACGAAAAACAAAATTTTTTCCCAATTTCCCCTCTTTTGCTATGTATGTATATCTCTAAATATTTTATATCTTTACTTATTGACTTACTTTTGAGTTATATTAGTTAATATAAGTATATCATTTATGTAAATAATAAAAAAACACGGATAATATTGCATTATAAACGTGATATTTTGAAATTTTCTAGAAAAAATCTCTATTTTATTGATTTTTTTGTATACCAATTTTCAAATAAAAAGCGGCACCATTTAAAATTTTACTATTGACTTGAAACTTTTCAAAAATCACTTTTTCATGTATTCGCACAAAGTTAGGGGTTGGGAGCACAAAATTTCAATACTTTTTTTTTCACCCCTATGATGAAGGCCCACCCTAATATATATATGTGTGTGTGTGTGTGTGAGTGTAAGAGAGAGAGAGAGGAGATTCTGTTTTATTCATTGGGCATCTCACCTGACGACCTTCAGACTTTACTCTTGATGTATTTATTCCATTTGTGTTAAATTTTTTTTTTTTATGTTTGAACCACAACTATGATTTGCTAAGATATTTGTATTATAAGAGTATCGTATTAATCACGTAGCTGAGATCAAACCTCTAAGAAGTAACAATTAAATGTATAAAAGAAAAGTAGAATTCATTAAAATTTGTAATAAGTTCGGAGACAATAAAAACCCCATTATCCTACCATTGTAGAAAATAGGTTCTTCCTCAAACTCTTTTTATAACACCAGCAAGTGCGTCGAGATGGAATATATAGTAATTTATAGCGGAACTTAAGTATCGTTAACATTTGATTACAACTATACATCTAAAGTTGGGATTATAATGAAGTTCTAGGTGTTGAGGTGGCGACCACGTCTCGAAGGGGTTTCGTCCTAGAGTTTCGCTCCCAGTACTAGAAGTATCTTCAGGGTGTTCATGGCGTGTTTAGTTTAGACAGTTTTGAACTGGAGTTTTTTCCCAGAGACCACCCTTCGAGACGTGGTCGTCACCGGAAAACTTAAAACTTCATTTTAACTATGCAACTCTCTCACTGTACAGTTACTTAATTAATTAGTCTCTGGCCGAGCAAGTCTATATAATTCACAAAATGAGTAAAAATATACATTTAGTGCTTTCTACCGAGATTTTGTTAAACTTACTAGAGTTGGTTAGGGGAACTTACTCATGGCCAATAAAATTTTAGCTAACAAACATTAACATTGTGTTTTTTTTTGGCAATAAACTGGTAAATTTGGATCTTCTAGTAGGAATCATCATGGGTAAATTTACGCACCAAGGGAGGAAACAAAGTCATTACATCCTGAGCGTTTTTGTTAGTTCCTAAGGCGTAGCCGAGGGAACCATACTGACTAAATCCCGAGGCGTAGCCGAGGGAGTCCTTCCGAGAAAGGGAGAGAGATTCTGATTTGCAATAAATTAAAAAATTGTGATAGACCAATAAACTTATATTTTTTCATTTCTTTAAACTTGTGATATAAACATAAACCATTCATTGTGTCTGATTACCACAAAATCTCAGTCAATACAACCAACTTTTTAAGAATTGTTAGTCTTCTTATTAGGTCCTGACACAACTGTTTGCTCCTAGCTCCTTTGCCACAACAAGGACATTCATAAGTTGTTTGAAGTTTAGTCGCCACAACAAGGATATTCATAAGTTGTTTGAAGTTTAGTTCCCACAACTAGGACATTCATAAGTTGTTTGAAGTTTAGTTGCCACAACAAGGATATTCATAAGTTGTTTGAAGTTTAGTCGCCACAACAAGGATATTCATAAGTTGTTTGAAGTTTAGTCACCACAACAAGGATATTCATAAGTTGTTGTTTTTTTCTTACCGTCCGCTATTTTCTAATTATCTTGAATTAGCTAACCAGTGTAGTTTTGGTCTTTAAGTTGAATTCCATATGAAGATTTTAAAATCCCAGTTTACGTACGTGTTTTGTTTTAACTCTAAAATGAACTCTCTAACCACCTATAATCTCTAAATTGTTCTATGTTGATATATACTGTGATATCGATGGGTAAATTTATTGATAAGCCATTTTGCGCTTTCAAATCAATACTAACGTGTACGTATATTAAAACCCTTTTAAAATATCGATTGATATGTTAAAAATCAATGGTGAAATGTTATTGTTTGCATGGGAAGTTTGGGTAATGGTGGCGTCACTCAGTATACATATATGACGGTAAGACATCTTGAGAATGGGCCTGAGACGACCTCTTCCTTCCTGTCATTGTTAAACTGTCCGCTGTCCCCCCCGATTCTCAGACTTATTATTAACTGTATAAATGACACGTTCTAAATGTATATACGTATTGTTAGTGCTAGTGAAAATATTATTACAGTAATTATGTTAAATGGAATATAACGAATTTCGTTAACACGGTCCAGGGAATTTTTTTAAAGTATTTTTATTTATTTTCAATTAATTGTGGTTATTAAAAGACAACCACTTATAAAGAGAATCGCTTGAAGTGGAAGGAAATCGAAATGGCCGTAATTACAATTATTCTCAAATGAATGAAAGTATTTGAATTGCTTCTATCTGAAGTTGGTCGTTTCATCGGGAATTTTGCAAATCCTATACTCTTTAAACATGTACCATTACATTTCCCAATGTCTAAATAGTTATTTAAACTTAAGCCTAGTCCACACCAGTAGACACGTTGCGAGACATTTCTATAGACGGTCTCATAGACCGTCTACAGAAATGTCTCGCAAAGTGTCTATAGACATCTTCTGAGACCGTCTATGGTCTAGGTCTAGCGTCCACACTTGTAGACACGTTGCGGAACATGCCTAAGGTTGCACCATGTCTACCATTTAGAATGGAAAACCATAGACTTGCGATTTTGGTCTAGCAACGAGACCGTAGACGGCGTTTGTCTCAGCCGATGTCTATAGACAAATCGCTAGACATGTCTCTGAGACCAAAATCGCGCAACATGTCTACTAGTGTGGACAAGGCTTTAGATTTATTTCAATCAATGACTTAATTCTATATTTATGCTTAGTCCAGCATCTCACTTTTGTTTCTCAACAAGATTCACTTTGAAAATAGAAACAAAAATATTCTTGGGTAAACAAAATATAATATAACGAGCCGTTATGTCCTTGGCAACAGGCTTAACTTTATATTTAGAGAAAAAGTAAAATTAAGTAAATTAATTCAGATAAGTTATTATATCTATTTGAAGACCGACAAATGAAAACAAGCATTTATTTCTATTGGAATAAAAATGCGGTTGCCTCAGCTTAGCAATAGCAAATCATTTCGAGGTGCGTGGTCGCCGTCGGGACACTTATACTCCATTATACAAATGATTTTGATGTTGCTTCTTTCTATTTAATTCGATGGAATTACACGTGATGCTAAGAATTGTGTGCCCCGTGTTTTATTTATGCATAATTTAAATAATTCATTTCTCCAACCCCAGTTTCCACAAGGACCTCAATTATCCTTATTGCAGCGACTAATTCTTATCCTTATACGAGAAACTACACGAGTCCTTAACTATTGATCCCAACACTCTAATTAAACTCATTTTACTCCAGATTCATGACCTTGAGGCTGGAAGAGAGTGACTTTGGAATTTGCTTGGTATTTAAATTAGTTGTTTTTCTTCAAGTTCAGTATTTTATTATTTACCATATTATATGTTTATATAAGGAGTATATTTCTCTCCGTTTTGCTTTCTCGCACGAGCCGAGTATTCAAAGTAGTTGTTTTTCTTCAAGTTCAGTATTTTATTATTTACCATATTATATTAGATAAATAAATAAATAGATAAATAGATAAATAGATAAATAAATAAATAAATAAATAAATAAATAAATAAATAAATAAATAAATAAATAAATAAATAAATAAATAAATAAATAAATAAATAAATAAATAAATAAATAAATAAATAAATAAATAAATAAATAAATAAATAAATAAATAAATAAATAAATAAATAAATAAATAAATAAATAAATAAATAAATAAATAAATAAATAAATAAATAAATAAGTATAAAGAGACGGTATTGTGTCGGCGTAAGAATTCTATTTAGAGATGTTGATGGATTTACAAGTTTTAAGGTCCTCGAAGTGGAAAAAAATGGTTTTTAAATAAGGTGCAGCCGATAGAGATAAGTGCGGCAAAAAGTAATTTCTCATAATCAATTGCTTACTTCTGTTTAGACACTTCACGCCACACCGGGAATAAAACAATACGTGTGGTGTCACGGGACACCCAGTAGCAACCAAGTTCTTTACATTTTTCATTAAATATAAACCATAAAATCACACTGATAAGTACGTAAACGTTGCTAACTACGCTAGGTTGTAAAATTAAAAGAAACAAGAATCATTATTTGTATCATTAAAGCAAGCGTCTTACAATAAATATGTATTGAATATTGAGAAAATAGTTAATCATGATAAGTTTATAGTTAAAGAGTATGTTTGTAGTATATAGCCTGAGGGAAAAGAACTGTTTTCTACCTACACTGCCTACTAATTTAAAATATTAAAAAAAAATATCTCTTCCATACTCAAAAACGTCTGCTTGTATCAGGTTTAAATTTTACGTGCCTGTTTCAATTGTACTTTACAAGATGTGTAAGAAGTTTATTAAAATCGTTACGTTAGAACGTAAGATATCGGTAAAAACGTTGTTTTCTTTATGTTAAACGCTTAAGTCCGCTTTAATAAATTTAGCGATCTTCATCACTTCATAGCAGTGTCGGTGTTCATTTACTAAACAAATTTGTTTAAAAAAGTTGTTTGTCACATTAACTAGATGAAGTTAGAATTTTTTCCCGTCCTAAAATTCCAATTTTTTAAATTAGAAGCGTGAAATTGCGCGTGAACGCTTGGGCGGATAACGTTGTCCAACAAACTCAGCCTGGGCATTGGTAAAATGAACATGTGTACCAAATTTCAACTCACTCGGTTATCTTTTACTCAAGTTATCGTCATCGGTAGATTTCGTGACACTTGGTTTTGTGACGGTGATTTTGGTTGCTTTTTTTTTGGATTCACTCCCAGGCTCCAGAGCGTGGCATAAGGATCTTCGTTCCAAAAACGGATCCCTGCGCTTACGCCGTGCCGCAGTCATTACCTTCTTACGTAAGTTACGACGTAGCAATTAAAATAGTATTTCTCCATTATAACTTGTACAGAGCATTTCAGAGTAATAAAGGGCGGTTTGGTGGTTCCATATATGGGTAGCGTGCATTTCCATTTCTCTCGTTCCTCCCTTCTAATATTAGCGCTAATAATAAGTATTTATTCAATATTTTCGTCAGTACAATTCGAGACAGATATTATCTTTACATTGTACTTGATACCTTGAAAGGCTTTAAAAATGATTATTTGTAAAGAGGTGTGTACAACTGTTTTTCTTGTCAAGGATAGATGTAGTCGATTCGAAAACTTAAATTAAACACGACTTCTATCTCGATCTTCGTTAAAGACAATTTTTTTTTCCTGGTATTTGATCCGCATGTTGGAGAGATAATAATGAATAAATGTATTAATAAAATTACACAAGTAGTCAAAGTATAATTAATCTGACACGATGAAAAGAAATCTATTAACGAGATGGACAAAAGAACAATAAAAACAATAGACATTGTTAGAATATATTGAAATAGAAAAAGAATTAAAGCTTGATCTTTATACTTACTTAATCAATTTTAGCGTCAAATCAATTGTGAAAGGTGGACTCTTGAGATATGGAAATAGGTGAGGTCAATTAGCTAGAGCTTAACGATTCTAATATGTACTTCTAAATGTATTGTTGTAGGCATAGTAAATAGACCTGTGTGTTCCGATATATCTTGAACCTTGAGTAGAGCTGATCAACCAACACACGACCATCAAAGGCATTGGCGCCCAGGGCCGCAGAGAGCATTTCCGGGCCCCTGGCCAAGTTAGCATCTGATGGGCCCCTTTGAACAAATAACGGCGGGGGGTCCGGGAATTTTAAAATTTAATTACCAAAATATAAGTTTTTAGGATTTCTGAGGGCAATTTAGTCATTAGAGGAAAATATGTTTGGTGTGGACGAATTGATGTTTAACTAAGATGGGCTAAAAAATACCAAATAATTGAGTAGTTTTGTAGCTGGTAAGTATCATTAAAAACTTTCTTTTACACTTTGTAAAATACATAATATAAATTGTGTCGCTAAAATAGTGACATTAAGAGAAAACAAATCAAAATAATTAAGTTAAGGCTTTTTTTTTTTACAAAAGTTGCATTATTAGTAAAAAAATATTAATATCACTATGTCACTATGATTTTTCTGTCAGTCCCTCTCCTATAAATTAACATTGACCATATTGAATAAGATAACAAATCTAAGTAACTAAATGAAACCCTAAAATTCCAACTTCCATACTCATGACTCATTAGGAATAATTTAATGTTCTTGACAATCAGTGATGAACTTAGCATCTGGGCCCCTTTGAACAAATAACGGCGGAGGGTCCGGAATTTTTTTTTTAAATTTAAGTGCAAAAAGATGAGTTTTAAGAATTTCTGAGGGCAAGTTTGTCCTAACAGGAAAAGATGTTTGGTGGGGACGAATTGCAAATACATAATATGTATGTACTGTTGGTTGTTTTGTATTTGAGTCTGTTTAATTTCCGTTGCGTGAATCAACTTTGCCTCCCAAACTTAGCTAGGACATTAGGGGTCCTCGCCAAAAAAAAATTGATTAGAAGAAAGCAAAAAACAATTGCGTTCAGAACAGAATGGGGTCCCCATGCAATATTATAAAAATCAAAAAATTTGACCTGGTGAGAAAACGGTTAAGATTTGACCCATGGTTTTGTATGTAGCGTTTTTTGTTGCCCCCAAGGCATAGAACAACCCACTTCATTTTTTCACATATATCGCCAGTCACCCTATATATATATATATATATATATATATATATATATATATATATATATATATATATATATATATATATATATATATATATATATATATTGCATCGCGTAAGTTTAGATAAGTGAGCTTAATCCAATAAATATTTAATATTTAGCAAATCAATAGTTAATCATGATGAGTTTATAGTTTAAAAGGAGTAGTCTTGGAGTAGACACTTGACTTAGAAGGTTCTATAGTAACCCTGCTAAAGGTGAGTTCACAGGTAGCTGAACATGCGTATCCGTCTGTATAGATAACCATATATATATGTTTTCTGGGATCTGAGGCCGAGATTATATGAGAAAGTAAATCTGAGTTGTCTCGGACCGATTTTTTATTATCGCCTTGAAAGCGTTTCGGGAAATTTCCCGTCTTCCCGGTGCCCCCATCCGTCCTAGCCATCCACTAGTCCACAGTAATTTTTCTCGGTTCACCCCTGACAATCCTCCTAGTAGCCATGTGACCTCTTCGACGACTAAATCATATTTATTTTTTATTTCATGATTTAATGATATTTATTATTTTTATATTCAAAACATAAAATAAATATGTCCCAATTCAGTAGGTGCTTTCACTGGATAGTTCCTTACATCAGGTCGTTTCCAAGTCACATACTCGCACATGTGTTTTGATTAAAGCAATGTATTGCAGATGCAGTAATCAAATAAAAAAATAACATACCTACCTGTAAACTTCAGCATAATTATTCATGCATTTCAACATGAATATTATCAAATGACCATTATTACCTGTTAAAGCTTGTCAGATCAGGTGCAGCAATCTGCATATGCAAGTATTGATGATAATTATTTCTCTCTTTAAAAACTTTCTAACCAGCTGTGCTTACAACAACCGGACCGCGAAGCCACTCAGTCTCGCTTTCATAATCTGAATATAATGCGTTTCATAGAAAAATATGTTAAGCATGATTATTTTATAAAAACAAAACTCCTTTTTTTGCTGACAAAATTCTACGTACATATATATAGGTATATATGCAGGGTGGTTCAAAATCCTCCCCCCCCCCCCCTTACCTTTTGAATGGTTTGAGATAAATTAATGAAACTTGGGGGATCTGTATCATGTAATGGGAAGTTTGTTTTCCTGCAATAGCGCACTAGAGGCAACCAACCACTTTGCCCCCAGGTCACCCAACTTCAAAATTTCAAATTTGGGTGTATATTTTTGATAGTATATTTGGATTATACGGTGAAAAATAATAACATTTTAAATGTAACTTTTTTCTATCTCCAATATTTTTCCCCCTATAGAGGGGCATAGGTATACAAATGGTAGATTTCAGCGCTTGGGGGCAAAATGGTGGTTGCCCCAAGTACGCGAGTGGATGAATACTTAATTCCCTTTACATGGTACAGATCCTTCAAGTTCTATCACTTTATTTCAAACCGTTTAGATTTTATAACGATATAAGTGTTATTTTTTACTATGTTCAAAGGGTTATTCTGCTATTTTTGCCCCCTTATAGGGGGTAAAATATTGGAGATAGAAAAAAGTTACAAGTAAAATGTTATTATTTTTCACCGTATAATCCAAATATACTATCAAAAATATACACCCAAATTTGAAATTTTGAAGTTGGGTGCCTGGGGGCAAAGTGGGTGGTTGCCCCCAGTGTGCGATTGCATGAAAACAAACTTCCTTTTACATGGTACGGATCCCCCAAGTTTCATTTATTTATCTTAATCCGTTCAAAAGTTAAAAGGAGAGGGGGAGACTTTTGGACCACCCTCTATATATTATATAATAAATTTATTTATATGTCTGAGGAGTCTAAATTATACTAAACCGATTTTGATAATATTTGAATTGACATTGGTTTTTATTGTTAGTAGTTGATAGTAAAGTACCACGTTACAACAGTGTCGACTTTCTCAACAATAATAATAATTAAACGTGTCATTATAATCAAACATCATTTTATATATTTTTAATGTTATTATTGTTCTTTTTCTTTAATTCGCTCTTTCTTTTACGTCCCGATCAACATATCATCATGGGATCCGGCCACATTTCACTTTTACATTCCTATCATTACATCATCAAGGGATCCGGCCACATTTCACTTTTACATTTCTATCATTACATCATCAAGGGATCCGGCCACATTTCACTTTTACATTCCTATCAATACATCATCATGGGATCCGGCCACATTTTACTTTTACATTCCTATCAATACATCATCATGGGATCCGGCCACATTTCACTTTTACATCCCGATCAATACCTCATATGGTATTATAGTACCGGCCACATTTCTCATCTACTCGATGCGATCATCAGTGCGAAACATGTCTCACCTCTTTATGATTCCATCTCACCAGCTTTGTCAATGATTAGAACTAGGCAACTAGGTTTCCTTTCTCAGAGTTGCCCGCAAAAATTTTTCAAAATACTGCAATACTATAAGAAGACAAAATCAATCATTTTTTAAATTTTGTACTTATATTTTAGAGTGATCAATCATTGTTGTAATTGCCTGTACAAAAAAGAGGACTTTTTCCTATGCGAGAATGCGTACTGTAAACGAGTAGACATAGCTTTCACAGATAAAAAGAACAAAATTCTAGCTTAATCGGTCAACTTATACTCGAACTAACGTCACAAGCGTATATCGTCACAAGGGTTAGTGACACGGACAGAGCGACGTGGTGTGTATTGCATATTAATCCCGTTCTTATAGCAAAGAGAAGTTCCATTCAGCTACAAAGGCCGAGGTCTGAATATCGCTGATTGTTAACCATGTATAAATGAATCAATGTCAAGTTCTTATAATTTAATTTAGAAAAAACAGTGAGTAAAAGCGGAACAGGGTAAAATCATTTTTACACCAGTGCGACCACACCATTGTGTGTAGCGCCCGATTCTACGCTGTTGACCTGATGGGACGTACAAAACAAAAACAACGTTTACCTTCGCTAAAACCTCTTAATTTGACTAATTATTTAATCGTATGTATTTTACTAATAATGCGCTGTGTTAAACCAGTGTAGTAGTTCGAAACTACAGTTTTAATTCCTTAATACCTGTAATTACAATTCTTACTTGGCAATACAAAACCGGGTTGAATGTTTGAATTAGAGAATTTTTAGTGCAGTACCAGGTGTAATGGAGAAGTACCCTAGTGCCAAAACATCGGCACTGTATTTTTTTCAATTTGTAATAGTATAAAGTTTTTTTAGGTGAGCAAAAGCTGTTAATTACATTAACAGGTTCAGTTTTGTTAACCCTAGAAAGCTAACCTGGAGTCAAAATGACTCCCATTTTTTTTTCAACTACGAATGCACAGTGTCTGTAAAACACAGAACTCCCACATCTTAGCTATGCTATCTCCCACCCTAGAATGACCCTTCTACACTTCTATCAGTTTCACATTCAGATTCAAAAGAGGACATATCGTTTGTTTTTCTGCAGTCACGGAGTCATTTTGACTCCAGTTTAGTCTTACACGTAAATATTTTGTAGGTCATTTTGACGCAGAATATTATTTTTTAGAATAGTATGTCGTGTTATTGTTTATTTTGGCATTTTAAATCTTATAAATTAAGTATTATATAACATTTAGTTCAATAATTTTTGTAAATTAAAGGTAATATAATTGTAATGTATTCATTTATAAGTATAAATTGTTATATTTTTTTTGTCGTTATATGTCTAAATTATATAAAGTTAATAGAGTATGAATATAGTCAAATAATGGAGAAAAAATACAATGATCTAAACGACATTTATCACTTGATGAAGGAAATGACCGATTCAGATACCGATTATGAAAAAGAGCGTATTCGACAATAATGGTGACGGTTGTGATTTGGACCCTGATTTGAAAATAGAAAATGCCTTTTTTGATCCCATCAGCCATGATGAGGAAAATGATAAATTAATTGAAACAATTTACGAAATAGAAAAACCAAAGGAAAAGAAAGAAAAAAGTTACATAAAAAAAAAAATAAATAAAACCACTCCGGTAGATAACAATACCGGATATGTAATAGTAGTCCAGATTGAAAAACCGGAATTAAAAGGAAAAAAATGTTTTTTTATGGGAAACAAAGCACCCAAGTGTCCCTTCAACTAGCACTAAAACGTGTTAAAAAAATATTGTACATATTAGGCCTTTATATTTTAATAAAACTGGGTAAAATAGATTTGGGAGTCAATATGACTCAAGGTTAGTCTTAAGAGGTTAAAAAATATGGTTAGCGTTCTAGGGTTAATGAAAGTGGATCTGTGAGTGCCTATAACTTATAAAATATTAATTTTGTGAAAATAGAACTATAGCAGCGAGTGATAAGATTGGCAGTTTGTAAATAAATTAATATAAATTCAATAATTAAGTTTTACAATAATTAAGTTTTAATTAATATTTACAAAATTTGGTTTAACCTCTTACATTTACTATTACTCAGCAAATTAGATCAAGAAAAACCTCAAGTATACCATCCCGATATCTATTACCAACGCCAACGTCGCCGTCGTAGCTCATCTAACTAAACGACTAGCTCGAGTAGGAATAAGACTTCATCTGATGAGGACACAAGATCGATACCCAGCCCAGCTATAACAATTTTATCATTGTTCACCGTTAGCATTAAATCATAGATTCGAATAAAAACTCGACCTTCAAGATGTACTTACCCCAAATGCTTACACTCAGTTAAATATACGTAAATTAAAATATTTAAATTTGACCATTATACTATACTTATATTACTTTCATCATTAATTGTATAATAAAATAAAAAATACAATATATACACAAATTATTTAAATATTACAAATAATCAATAATAAATATAATAAGAAATTCTAATTCTGGTGGACATGAAATTAATTTAACTACGCTTTTTTTCACAAAAACTTCGAGTGATTCATATTTTTTGCATTGTAACTCACTAATTTTAAATGCAATTTTAACAGTACTTATTTAAAAGGTTTTTTATGGACTATAAAAAAGTATCTTATCATGACATCCGAAAAATCAATCCTTTTTACGTTATTTAACGTTGAATGCATAGATCCAAGTATTCAAAAGAAAAAGATCTCCTTTCATCGACCATATCTCGCTTTGTATTGGACCTACACATCCGAAAAATCAATCCTTTTCACGTTATTTAACGTTGAATGCATAGATCCAAGTATTCAAAAGAAAAAGATCTCCTTTCATCGACCATATCTCGCTTTGTATTGGACCTACACATCCGAAAAATCAATCCTTTTCACGTTATTTAACGTTGAATGCATAGATCCAAGTATTCAAAAGAAAAAGATCTCCTTTCATCGACCATATCTCGCTTTGTATTGGACCTACACATCCGAAAAATCAATCCTTTTCACGTTATTTAACGTTGAATACATCGATCCAAGTATTCAAAAGAAAAAGATCTCCTTTCATCGACCATATCTCGCTTTGTATTGGACCTACACATCCGAAAAATCAATCCTTTTCACGTTATTTAACGTTGAATACATCGATCCAAGTATTCAAAAGAAAAAGATCTCCTTTCATCGACCATATCTCGCTTTGTATTGGACCTACACATCCGAAAAATCAATCCTTTTCACGTTATTTAACGTTGAATACATCGATCCAAGTATTCAAAAGAAAAAGATCTCCTTTCATCGACCATATCTCGCTTTGTATTGGACCTACACATCCGAAAAATCAATCCTTTTCACGTTATTTAACGTTGAATACATCGATCCAAGTATTCAAAAGAAAAAGATCTCCTTTCATCGACCATATCTCGCTTTGTATTGGACCTACACATCCGAAAAATCAATCCTTTTCACGTTATTTAACGTTGAATACATCGATCCAAGTATTCAAAAGAAAAAGATCTCCTTTCATCGACCATATCTCGCTTTGTATTGGACCTACACATCCGAAAAATCAATCCTTTTCACGTTATTTAACGTTGAATGCATAGATCCAAGTATTCAAAAGAAAAAGATCTCCTTTCATCGACCATATCTCGCTTTGTATTGGACCTACACATCCGAAAAATCAATCCTTTTCACGTTATTTAACGTTGAATACATCGATCCAAGTATTCAAAAGAAAAAGATCTCCTGTCATCGACCATATCTCGCTTTGTATTGGACCTACACATCCGAAAAATCAATCCTTTTCACGTTATTTAACGTTGAATACATCGATCCAAGTATTCAAAAGAAAAAGATCTCCTGTCATCGACCATATCTACAAAGCGAGATTGGACCTACAATATTTTTTAAAAAAATGAATTTCTTTGTTTCTTATAAGCTACAATTTTGTTCTATACACTTTTTTCGATAAGAATCGTATTTTTTTTTTGGGTTATTCGTTAAAAAAAGAGTTAACAAACGTGTTTTTTTTCGATGAAAACTGCAAGTTTTAAACCGTGAATAACTAAAACAAAAATGTATTTAACAATAAAACTTTATACTACATTTTTTTCTTAAAATTTGATCCTCTATCGATTCCCAGGGTTATTTTTAGCAAAGGAATTTCCAACCCCGAGAAGGGGTGGCAACCACCCCTGGGGCGGAAGCGCACATCGGCACTATATAACTTTTGTTATTTGAGCACTTTCCCATCAACTCACCAAATTTCAAGCAAATCGGTTCAGTTACTCAAATTTCGGTAAGGCCCTATCTTTTGCCCGAGTAAGTGGCCTATAAATCAACTGTTAAGAGTCCCTTTGTTAGTGAGGAAGTGTGTGTGAGAAGTTGTGTTAGTGCAGGAACTATTTTCGTAGTTGTGCTTCAAACCCAAAAAGGTAGATTGCTAGAGAAATTTAGCATAGTTACTTTGACCAATAGTTGGCAACAACTATTTTATTGTCATGTTTTAAGGGACCTCTACCATACAGCGTACCTTCCTTGATATATGAATGTATGTAAACTCTAAATACCTGTGACTCACTCACTGTCTCAAGATATGTTTAGAAGCCACAGGACCTATGACCATGATAAATTCTAAGTTGATATCACATCTCTACTTTTATTTTATTTTATATCTATCTATATTATTAAAAAAGTTTTGTAAACAAATAAATGTGTCAAATTTTCAAATTGAGCGAAGGTTCAAGGCAGCGGCCACTTTTCGACGAGCGAAGCGAGTAGGGGACAGAACCCCCTAGTTGTTATTAAAAATATTGTTATATTCTATTTTTGTCAAAGTAAGTTCTTTGTGTTTTGTATATAGTTTGTTTAGATTATTAATGAATGGGAATTATTATTATTATTATTATAGTCGAATCATCAACGGTGTAGGAGATATGACCAAATATACCCTTTTTTATCCTCATTTTATATTCAACGAATATGAGGAAGGAAAAATGTCAGTCTGTATTTTGTTCATATCAAAATAGGCTTAAGTTGATTTAGCCGGTGTCAAGGCGGAAGCAGAGTTTGTTTACATTTTAATACAAATCGCTGCACCCAATCTTAGTAAGTCAGATTATCCTCGATTGGGATTGATTTTGATTTATGAAGATTCTTTCAGTGTGAAAGGGGCCAGGCGCTGGCGCCCGATCGAAGCCAATTGATCGAGTCGACTTTCTTTAACTTTATACGCAATTCTCCTAACAGGATCATAGCGATATGTGGGCCGTGGGCTTAAAGTTTTTTAAAACTTCATAAAATCAAACAGCTCTGCATCACACTGAATAGCGCCATCCTTAAATCAGGATGGCGCTCTGCATCACACTGAATAGCGCCATCCTTAATTCAGGATGGCGGATGGATTGGACCTAGTGGGTAACAGGGACCTACCTACAAAATATCATGGACATAAGTCCTGTCACACTTATAGCTCAGCTTCTGTAATAGATAGAGATATGGGGTTTGCGGGGTCTGAAAACTACATTATTCTACTTTAAATTTCATATCTATAACTTAACAAACTATTGGGTGAAAGCCAAGCAATGACGGTTTAAATTAGGGTCTTAAAAAAGTCGTTGTCCGGGTAGTTTTAATAAAATAGATGAATTTAAATAATGTCTGTTTAACAATATTACAAAAAAATCGGGTACGGGGTACCTCGGAACTTTTCCTCACTTCAGAGGCCACTAAAGTGGCCTCTCCTGCTGCGAAGCAGCATTGGACGTGGTCAGTACTTGGATGGGTGACCATTCTGAACTAACTAATTTATTATCTTTCTTCAAAAAAAAACCTTATTTTTAACACTTATATTTTATTTAATTATTTGAAGTTTGGCGGTATTTTGACACATGTAAACAAACTTTGACGTCATCAAAATTATCGCACTAATAAATAATTATATTCGCTTATAACTTTTAAACTAATTAATGGAATTTCATCGGTTATTTTTATATTTGTTCCTTAATTTTTTCCGGTTCCAACGATATGCTATATGTCAAAAACCTATTTATACTTTCAGTATTATTAACCGTCAAAGTTTAAAAATTCAAAAATTTATAACTTCAAAATGGCGGCCAATATCAAAATGAAATTTAGTGGGCTTGTTTGTCATACAAAGAGGTACACTCGAGCCAAATTTCAACCCGATCAGGACTATTTTCGATTTATTACGATTTTTTTAAATTTTTGCTGACTCAGAAAACTGGGTTCAAGATGGCGGAAAAAGTTGATTTTCCGGGCGGCCCAACTACAGGTTAGGACTGATTTTTCTGCCAAGTTTCAACTTTCTAGGTTAAATACCTTGGGCGCTAAGATGATAACACACACATACATACACACATACACACACACATACATACGTTATGCTGAAAACCACTCAGGAGGTCTTAAAAACACCTAAAACGGATAATTCCGTTGAAATCTCGAAAAACATTTTTTTGTGAAAACAATACTTTTCCTACTATTAGTAGTGAGGAAAAGTAAAAAAGAACGAATGCATATGTTACAGATTTACTTGTTGTATGGTTCAATATTATGTCCTCCTTGTTAATTTACGACAGCCTGCAATCTCCTTCTCCAGTGGGATATGGCTCCAGCAGTAAGTTGATTGACGCATATCATCCCAGGCACGAAGAATCGCTACTTGCAAACAATTCAATACTTGCAAAAGAATTACCCTTCTTCCAGCCAGAGGAGTGGCCGCCCATGTCCAGACCTAAATCCAATTGATTACTCTGTCTGAGGTTGGTTAGAACGAAGAGTGTACGTAGGAGGCAGAATAAAGGACGTCGATGAACTTGGAAAGAGGATTCTTCGTACCTGGGATGATATGCGTCAAGCAACTATTGCTGGGGGCTGGGGCCATATCCCACTGGAGAAGGAGAGTAGGTACAGGCTGTCGTAAATTAACACGGACATATTGAATCATACAACAAGTAAATTTTAACATATGCATTAGTTTTTTTTTTTTTGGTAATTTTGTTAAACATTAATTTTTTAATGGATTACTTACTTATTTAAATACATTTGTGTGTGTCTACAATATGTAATTAGCGCCATGCTTAGTAAAAGGTAATTTTATTTAAATGAAAGTTCAGTATAAGTACGTTAAATTATTTTAGCGTAGCTGCCTACATGGGAAGAGTTGAATGTAATATTGTAGGACTGAGTGGACGAGGATAAGGTAAAAGTGACGCTAGGCTGGCGGGGAAAGTCGAGGTACGTACATTTCGACCAGTAGGTCACTCGTCCTAACGGACTAGTCAGCGATTTGTGTCGTCCACTCTTCCTTTCTAATTGGCAGTACCTTGGCAGTACCTCCTTCACC
Organism: Gerris lacustris; assembly: GCA_951217055.1. Taxonomy (NCBI): domain Eukaryota; kingdom Metazoa; phylum Arthropoda; class Insecta; order Hemiptera; family Gerridae; genus Gerris; species Gerris lacustris. The sequence goes on from OX578285.1 coordinate 48,878,855, forward strand.
TAGACATGCTAACCCCTTGTCAAGATATCATACACTTCTGGCTTGAACAAGTGCTACCTATATCTAGACCGGTAACCTTGACCAACGCCTTTTTATTTTTATTTATACTTCCGTTAAAACATCTCAGGGCTATTACCTACAAACCCAACCTAAATACCTATGCATACCCTCACTGACTTTAGCAATGTTCAAAGAATAACAAACTCACACCCCGAGGCGAAATCGAGAAATTCATTTTAGCTCTAAATTTGGGAGTGCTCTCCTGTAAAACTCTGAACCATGATAAAAAATAAAAAATTTCCTCGTAAGAAAACGATTTCAACCATTTTGATTAAAAAATTCTTAAATATAATTCGCTTCAATAAAGAAAAAAAATAGTACCTGAAAAAATGGCTATGAACACAAATGGTGAGATGTCGAGTTCGATTCTCCACCATGGAGAAGTTATTTGTATGATAAATTTTTGATATAATGTTCGATAATAATTAAATAGGGTATAATATCCAATGTAATATTTGTAGAGAATATGTGTGAGTATATATGTAAAAATGTTGTTGTAATTTATAGGTAAATAAGAAATTCGGTGTATTTGTATTTTGATTAAGTTGGTTAGCAATTAGTTTACTTTATATTTTAGTACTTTATATATTAGTTTACTTTATATTTTAGTACTTTATATATTAGTTTACTTTATATTTTAGTACTTTATATATTAGTTTACTTTATATTTTAGTACTTTATATATTAGTTTACTTTATATTTTAGTACTTTATATATTAGTTTACTTTATATTTTAGTACTTTATATATTAGTTTACTTTATATTTTAGCCGATTCACCCGGCAGACGACCTCTAGGACATTGCCGTAAAAGATTTAAGTTATGTTAACAATTTATTGTAAGTATTAATGAATAAATGAAATCTTTAAAAAAAAAAAATAAATAATAATAATAATTAAATAATATAATTTAAATGTTATTACGAAAACTCGAAACAATGAATGAATGGAAACCACGAGACAAAGTAATTACGTACTCGTATATGAGAAATTTAGTACAAGTTGTATTGGACAAATTATTACTTTCTCGTATAAAGAGAAAGTATTGTGATGGCGATATAATTCCATTTTGATATTTTGATGGATTTACACGTTTTGAGGTCTCCTGACTCCTGAGTGAAAAAAAGTTTTTAAAAAATATCTGTCAGTCGTCTAAGCAGACGGGGTTTAAACTATAGGGTCGATTTTGACGAAATTTGGTATACAATGTTCAGAAAAATCATACCCCGAGGCGAAATCGAGAAATCAATTTTAGCTGCCAATTGGGGGCGCTACGCTCCAAAAACTCTGAAAAACAATTATTTCTCGAAATCGTTTCGTAAAATTTTTTTAAAATAATATTTTTTCCCCGTAACATGAATTATCCGCCATATTGGATTCTCAGTTAATCAGATAATTTGCTATTCTTATTTTTTCTATGGCCAAGCAGGCCGCTCATTTGGCATATTTAAAAAATAGTTTTGTGACAAAATGGCATGAAAAATTAAACACTTTTTAAGCTGCTCTTAAATACCTTTCATTAGATACCCACTCAAAATTATACACAACTATTTTTTTCGAGTTACATGATTTATCCACCATTTTGGTTTTGAACGGCTGATAATTTTGATTTCGCTATACTTTTCGTGAGTGCGCGTCTAAAAGATCTTTAATACTGCAAAGTTTCAGGTTTATATCTCTTTTGATTTTTGATTCAAAAGTTATTGGAACAGTACAGAGTGACAGACAGACACAGGAACGAAACTATAACGGTTTCTTGTTTTGGTTTGACCAACGAAACCCTAAAAAGGGGACTATATATATACATATTTGTATTTTATATATATAATGGATAATTAATATGTTTATTGTGATTTTTAGGGTTTTGTAGATACTTCTCAAAACCCTTATACCGAGGGTGATGTGTCCGTCGCTCTTTGGTTCATAGGGCCTGAACCGTTTAAGCGAAAGTACTGAAATTTGAAACACTGGTGCAACTTTTTGACCCAACCACAGGAAAAATATACAGAAGTTCATAATTAGATTTGCGCATGCGCAATTCGAAAAAATGTGGTAAACTCAAAAATTTATATTTTTTTAAAATTTTGAGTTGGGTATTAAATGAAAGCTGCTGAAGAGTAGGATACAAATATATATTTGCTTTTTTAAATTTTTAATTCTTTATTGGTTTTATAAGTCAAAATATACCCCCAAAAAAATTCCCCCCAAATTTTATATAATGGCTGGTCTTAAAATTTTGAAATGATTCATGGTTACACCGTATGGTTGGGTGATGAAAATTTCCTAAAAAATGTAATTTATCTTGTTTTTATTACCTATAACAAACTTTGTGACCTCCCGGGGGATCGAACCCGGGACCCTTAGGATCGAAGAAAAAAAATCATAATTACATAACGGGTATGCTTAATCATCTACAAAACCCTAAAAAGTACTTGGACGCAAGTACTTCCCTGTGTTTTTTATTTATTGATTTTACTAATGTTTTGTTTTATTATTTTACTCTATTCTAGTTGTGACAGGTGCCTCAGACGGATTAGGAAGGGCATTCGTTCGTCAGGTAATAAATATTTATTTATTTATATTTAACAAACGTAACAACTATGGCGTATATACTACCTACTATGGCATAAATTATTGAACTTGTGTAAGTGAGTTCTTTGTTTCAGAGATATGAAATATTAAAAGATCGTATGTTTGTTTGTTTGTATAACGTTAACTGGCTTAAAAATTGACTGATTTGAACGAGCTTCGTTGTGAATAGTTTTTGGAAAAAAAAACTCACTCAATAATTTCAAGATGGCGGAAATTTTTTACTACGAAACGAATACGTAAATATTACAAAAAATTAATTTGAAGAAAAAATAAAAAAATTCTTGCATACAAGTCTGCAAGACAGTGAGGCATTTTCATGTCTTCGCTCCGCGTAAGCTACCGACATGAAATGTCACCAGGTTCGCTTCAAGGTGTTAGAGGTGGTAAGAGATGGTTAGAGGTGGTTGTATAACGATAACTGGCATTTTTCCGCCATCTTGAGATGGCGGAAAATTTTGATTTTCCGGGCGACACAACTAGAAGTAAAGACTGCTTTTTCTGCCAAGTTTCAACTCTCTAGGCGAAGTATTCTGGGCGCTACGATGATAACATATTTACACACACACATACAAGACGTCATACTGAAAACCACTAAGGAGGTCTTAAAACGCCCAAAACGGATTCAGTTTAAATTTCGAAAAAAAATGTTGGGTGAAACCATAACTTTTCCTACCATAGGTGAGGAAAAGTAAAAAGTTACTTTTAAAAAAAGTTTTTTTTTTGTAAAAAGTAAAAAAGTATTTTATCTACGATTGATACGAAATATAAACATTATATCTCTGTTTAGATGCGAAGAAAGTGGTTATTTACGTACTTGTATTCATTGCGCATGCGCGTCTCATAGTTCTGAACAATTCCTCTTCTTTACCACGCTAGCGCGGTAAAGAAGAGGAATTCTTCAGCTTTACGCACAATTAGCGAGTTTGTTTACATTTAACAAAACTAATTTGCTATTCTTTCATTAAATTAACTGTTTATATCGAGTTTCTTAGTGAAAAACAATGAATGAATCAAGTGGCTTTGACGAAAATATAGAGAATAATACTCCTCCAGAAATAATTAATTCGGCAAAAAATACAACTCAAGATTAATGCCATCTTTATCAAGAGAAGATATACGAACTTACATACAGCAAGTTTATTTTTTTCTGTATTTATTATTTAAATCTAACAATCGTAGATAAAGTACGGTACCCAACTCGTGCGACAACGGCATTTTGCATTGCTCGTATGGTTTTACTACCCTCGCTGTCGCTCGGGTGCAAACTCCACACACAGTAGCAAAATGCTACTTTCCGCACTCGACGCGTAATGTACTATTACATATAACTTTTAAGATTTTAGATGTATGTTTTCCCCGTGTTACAACTTGAGCATTGAAATCCATCAAGTTATTGTGGAAATGCACAAAAGCTGAAAATATCTCTCTGAAAGTGGGATATTTTATCTGTAATCTAATTATGTCTCATATAGCCAGGTATGTTAAGAGCCTAGATTATACAGTTTATAAAGCATGCACTGAGAAAGTTTCCATAAATATTCAATACAAACTTATTTAATAATACACGGGTGCAGAATATGCTTCGTATTCTTACAAATATTACCACATAGTTTCATCTATAAATATATCGTATACTTCAAATCCATCAAACACTCACCTCTAAAAACCAATTTTACATATCCAAGTAAAAAGTTATATATATATATATATATATATATATATATATATATATATATATATATATATATATATATATATATATATATATATATATATATATATATATATATATATATATATATATGTATATATATATATATATATATATATATATTTCCCAGAATGAGTTAAACTGTATATTTAGCTATGTATAAGAGCTATATTTAGGATGTCACAACAATGACAGATACTTTTTTATTATTTATTAACTACACAGTTCTGAAAAAAAAAAAAAAAACACAAATAAAAAAGACCAAGAATAAAAATGTCATTTTCTAAAGTATTTTTGTAAGCTGAATCTGAATCTGAAGTCCACATTTCTTTTATACGTACAGGTTTCCCGGAAAATGCTCTTAAACTTTGTAAAAATTGTTTTTTTGTGGGTTTTTTTACCCAAAGAATAGTCTTATAATCTACAAACCTTGCTAAACACGAATCTAAAGAAAAAAAATCTGCTGACCTTACTTTTTTTTAGGAAAATTTGTTTGACGAATTTTTTTGGACAAAAAATTGGTTTAAAAAACCCCTAAAACACATTTTTTTCTAGCTTTAGCACATTTTCCGGGAAAACTGTACAGGTAACTGAAATTTGGACTTCAGATTAGGATTAATAACCTCAAATATATCCTAAAGTTCGTAAAATTTTGCAGAACTGTGTTATACAGGTAAAATTAATATTGGGACCAGGAAGACTCAGACAGATAGCACATCCAAGACTTCATTTTTTAGTTAAAAGACCCTAATCAATTCTCAATTATTATTCGTGCTAAGATTTTAATAAATTTGTATATTTACGAAATAGTTTCTTACTTTACGCACCAAGGGAGAAAACAAAGTCATTACACCCTGAGCGTTTGGTTGGTTCCTAAGGCGTAGCCAAGGGAACCATACTGTCCGAATCGCTATAATTCTCACTCGCATATGCCTCGGGATTATTTAGTTGGTTCCTGAGACGCAGCCCAGGGAACCAACTAAATAATTCCGAGTCATAGCCGAGGGAGAATTATAGCGAGGGTATTATGACTTTATACTCCCGTGGTACGTACAAGTTATTTTGCTCAAGAAGGGAGAAATATAATACAAATAAAACCAAAGATTTAGATTTTAACTATTTTTTAAGGTATTAATAACCAAATTTACAAATTTGTATACCTGTAATTTTAACAAAAACGTATAAAAACAAAGAACATTTTTTTTTATATTATAAAAGAATTAATGAAAATTAAATGTGCAATTCGGGCAACACTGATTTTCTTAAAGAAAAATAAGGTGGCTCTACTGTTTACAAATCTCATTTTTTCTTAAAATAATGTCTGTATATTATTTAAGCTAATGGGGTACTTACTTTCCTCCCTCATTTTTACTTTCCTCCCGCATTTTTACTTTCCTCCCTCATTTTTACTTTCCTCCCTTACTTTTGCTTTCCTCCCTTATTTTTATTTTCCTCCCTTATTTTTACTTTCCTCCCTCATTTTCACAACTAGGCTGTAATAGGATCCATTCCTCTAAACTAGGGTGGAATGGTTATGTTTTCTCCCTTCCGGAGAAAAAGGAATTTTATAATTCCAATGCTTTTTGAATTATGTATATTCCATTGTTTGTATAGATCATTTGACACAATAAAATCCACTTTAAGGATAATAAATTTAAATAAACATTGTTAGTTATTAAAAATACATTGTAAATTGAAAATACAGTTATAAATTGATTAAGCATTGATATTACTCTGGGAGAACTAATACTATTTGACATATGTCAATTTCCTCTCGATTGAAGACCTTTTAGATAATAATCTAATCCACATATTTTAATGGTTACTCATTATCCATGAGGTGGTGGCATGTACAAGAAAAAATAATTTCAAGCATGGCCTTTTTTGTATAACATAAAAATTAAATTGATTTCTGATTTTCATATTAGCTTCTGTAACATGGGGTTGAAAAAATACTGACTCTAGCACCCGCAGTGCACCCATGCATCACATGGATAATCGCCCGATAAATATACAGCATGTTGTGTTTCATTTCCTTCCCCAGGACACGCAATTCATTTCATTGTTTTTTAAACGATGGTCATATTTATCACCTAAATAAAAATATTTTAATTTAAATCAAATTATAATTACTATTTACAAGGGGAGACAGACAAAGAAAAATAGACTTCAGCGCCGGGACTTGAACCACGGACATCCCCATAAAAATCCAATTTATAAATACAAATAATGAAACAAATACTTTTGTAATAAATTTAAAAAATTGTATTCTTCTTAATGTTAATTAACTAACGATTAAAAAGAACTAAACGTTAACGAGCTTATGATAGATTTTTTTTTTGTTTCATTTCTTCACTAAAAACTTATTTTTAAAAAATGTTGGATGAAAGAGAGTGATCTCTTAAAGCTGTATTCTAACAAAACAAAGCGGTTAGTGACACGTTAATCGGTTTATTATTGTTATCTTTTAAGAGTCCACTCCAACGATGTTATTACAGAAATGTTATATAAGTATTAAAATATGGCCAAGTTAAATAAACAAAGTTTTGTCTAGATGTTACAAGTTAAATAAACAAAGGTTTGTGTCTAGATGTTACAAGTTAAATAAACAAAGGTCTGTGTCTAGATGTTACAAGTCAAATAAACAAAGGTTTGTGTCTAGATGTTACAAGTTAAATAAACAAAGGTTTGTGTCTAGATGTTACAAGTTAAATAAACAAAGGTTTGTGTCTAGATGTTACAAGTTAAATAAACAAAGGTTTTTGTCTAGATGTTACAAGTTAAATAAACAAAGGTTTGTGTCTAGATGTTACAAGTTAAATAAACAAAGGTCTGTGTCTAGATGTTACAAGTTAAATAAACAAAGGTTTGTGTCTAGATGTTACAAGTTAAATAAACTAAGGTTTGTGTCTAGAGTCTAGATGTTACAAGTTAAATAAACAAAGGTTTTTGTCTAGATGTTACAAGTTAAATAAACTAAGGTTTGTGTCTAGATGTTACAAGTTAAATAAACAAAGGTTTGTGTCTAGATGTTACAAGTTAAATAAACAAAGGATTGTGTCTATAGATGTCACAAGGTAAATGTTGTCTTCTGAACGTCTTAGACGTGCAAAAGACAAGAAAATTTACTTAATGCGGAAGCAACAAACAAATCCCACCTTCCACGCAAACAACTTCCACATATACTAAATTCCTTATTCACCGTCTACTGCATTTATTTGAAAGAAAAATAACATCTTTAAACCACCATGAAAATATACTTTCTTTGATGTACCATTATGTAGTTACAGTTTGATAACACAATAACACCGACAATATACTAGTTCATTGGATTCTAAAACAAGTTAAACTCATTCTATAATAATGATTGCATCCATTTATCTGACAGTATACTAGATCATTGGATTCTAAATCAAGTTACACTCATTCTATAATAATGATTGTATCCATTTAACTGACAATATAATAGTTCATTGGATTTTAAAACAAGTAAAACTCATTCTATAATAATGATTGCATCCATTTAACTGACAATATACTAGTTCATTGGATTCTAAAACAAGTTAAACTCATTCTATAATAATGATTGCATCCATTTAACTGACAATATACTAGTTCATTGGATTTTAAAACAAGTTAAACTCATTCTATAATAATGACTGTATCCATTTAACTGACAATATACTAGATCATTGGATTCTAAATCAAGTTACACTCATTCTATATTAATGATTGCATTCACTAATGACACCGACAATATACTAGTTAGTTGGATTCTAAAGCAAGTTACCGTTGTTCTGTAAGTAATGATTGCTAAATTGATCCTCTACTCTAATATCTAAAATTGCTCATTTTTCCAAGAAGAATCTTAATCCTTATGTTGATAGTAAGGAAACTGCATATTAATGTTGTTTAATTAATGCCGGCCATTTCTACTTTTTTATAAAGTATCTTTTGACACTTCCTGTATATTAAGGAAAATTCGGTCTATTAACCTCTTATTTATATATTTATAATCATAAAGATAATGTCATATTGATTATTGTTTTTAATATTTATCAGTGGCTCCTAATAACTATGTTATAAAGAATACACCTGACTATTTTATATACTCGTATTTTTTTATTATAATGTTTGTACCAGTTAGTTTCTTAATCGTGTAAAATTAATAAGCTTTAAATTAAAACATAACAAAGTTAATAATTTTAAATTGGTATACTTTTAATTAAATTATACCTACTTTTTAATAAAAGTTGTTAGTCTACGAAGAATAATATGAAATAGATCTTCATAGATAACAACGTAATGATCTGTATTGTATCATGTAAGTAGCCAAATAGTGTGTTCCTAGTGGCTATTACCAGAAATACTTGAAAACGCACATTTTGACTTATCTACGTATAATCAATGACAAAAACAAGGTATTCAAATAGCTTGATTGTACTTAATAATTCAGTAAGGCAGGAGTTGGCAAAGTTTGTTGCCCGGCACCCTGGGGTGCCAGGCAGGGAAAGGGTTGCTTAGAGTGATTGCACTATTAAAACCCCAAATTCATCTGAGCTTCTTTTAATAAAATCATCAACATTTTACGTAATTTAGTCTCTTTCCTTTAAACGCGGTTGATTCTTTGAAGCCGTTATCTCTGTGACGATCCTTTGACTAACTCTTCATTTTAACATTATTTCAAACATGTAGTTTTTCTATTTTTCCTATTGTATTGGTTGTGCTGGAGTTAGGGCAGTATCCTAGGACCTCTCGTCTACTCCATATTCATACACACTCATTGTATTCCCCAGTATCCCTTAAGGTTCCTTGCCACCTTTGCAGATGGCAAGGCAGTCCATTCTGTCCAAGAGAACCACCTCCTTTCATCCGATTATACCCAAAGTCATTTCTTACTTCTCGAAACTTGGTTAAGGAAATGGAGGATAAAGATAAACGAATAGAAAAGTGTGCACTTCACCTTTGCTCTTCGTCATAACACCTGCGTCCCTCAGTCATCCTTAATCAAGTTCCCATTCCGCAATCCGATACCTTGGCCTTTACCTTGACCGTCGATTAACGTGGCAACTACACACGAAAACAAAACGTACTGACACCTCACGACGATATAAGTAGAGGTACGGAATTTTCGTTTTTACGAAATAGACGCGAATTTATGCGAAAATTGCAAATATTTGCGAATAGATGCGAAATGTACATATTATAATATTAAAATTTTTATTAATTACCTAACACACATATTTTACAAACAATATTTTTTTAATGCCGGCGCTGTCTGATATCTTCTCTAAGAACCATTTTTTCAATTAATATAATAATATATTTAACAAAAAAAATTTGGCGAACAATAAAGAAAATAGATATTTAAAAAAACTTATAATTTATCAATTGCCTTAAGAAGCCGGCATTGAATGTATACAGTGTAAATAGTCAGAAACGAAAAAGGGTTTCATCTCGGCATTCGCATAAGCTTCGAAATAATTAGGCTAGGTGAATTTCCGGCGCCATCTTAGAAGCTCGTAACATGAGTGTAAGCTCAACCCGAGGTGTATAACAATTTGAAAATATTTTAAGTATTGCAAGTATGACCACCTTAAATCAAAATACATTCCTCGAAAGCTTCTCAAAACTTCCTTTTTCAGAGGGCTTCCTTAAAATGAGCTCTGTGATGGGTTCTCAATTTCACCGCACAATGCTTCAATCGATAGACAGGAATGAAGATTCCAATATTAAGGACATTTTGTGGGCTACTAAATGCTGATTTCAAACCTTTGCTGAAGCAGCGTTACAGAGCATTAATTTGGAGTCCAATTTTATATTTTTTTTCTTCTTCTTTAGATTTTTATCATTTAATTTAACTTGGAGTGCACCATCGACCGATTTGACCCAAACTGGTCCCAAAGTTTTGCATCGTTTTGCGAGGTCGAGTTTGAGTTTTGCGAAATTTAAGTTGAGTTTTACAAAATTTAAAAACAAAATGAAATAAATATTAATATAGTCTTAAAGAGTAAACATTTAGCTTTAATTTTATACCAATATGGTGATGCTGCCATAAAGAACACGGGAGATTTTAGTGAAATAAGTCGTAACCCCGAAACACCAAATTCGATGAAAAATCAAAATTTTCAAAAATTTCTTCTGGGTTTAATTTTCATTTGAAAAATCTAAAAAAAAAAAAATTAGGCTTCTTTTATAGAGTTTTTAGCTAGATTTTTTTTTTTTTTTTTTATTTTTTATTTTTTTTTTTCAAAAGCATGGATTGACCTACAAGTCAAATGTGCACTCCAAGTTAACGCTGGAGTGCACCATCGGCCGATTTGACCCAAACTGGTCCAAAGTTTTTCACTAGTTTTGCGACGGTTCACAAACGTCTCAAATTCCATGTTTTATTTTAAAAATTAATTTAAAATTAAACACACTGAAATGCTTTTCAACTTAAATTATTATAATAATTTTTCATAAAGTATGAATTTTGCAATGGCTCACATACAGCGTAATTTAAAAAAGTTATTAAATACTGAAAACTTCGCAAATATTACACATTAGGTACATCAAAATTATATCTACTGCATTATCAAGTTTATATAATACCTATAAAACTATGACAAGAATAATATATAATACCTATAATTCTATGACAACAAGAGTAATATATAAAATAAAACTATATAACAACAAGAATAATATACAACAATATAAAACTATAACAACTATGGCAAAATCAGAAATAATAGCTATATATATATTTTTCCTTTTTAACAATTACAGGTAAGAAGTACCTTTGTGTTTTATTCATTTTTTGCAAATGCTCTGACTTTTAATGCTTCCCTGGTATATAGAAACAAATCATTTAGTTTGTTATGATTATTTATAGTTAAGAGTTGCTCTATTGAGAAACATCCATTTGGAAAATATTTATTAATATATAGACCTCTTAATGGAGTGAAGAGCTGGCACCTAATAGAAGTGGTGTAAGTTGTCGTGGTCAAAGGCGAAACACAGTGAACATATTTCATCGCAATTAAATACATATTTATGTTTCTTATAAAGTAGAATAATTTTTTGTTTATTGGCTAATCTGACCTGGCTGATAATTCTAAGCTTGTCAATGTTGGATGCTAGATGTAAATATTGTTCTCCTAGTCCGAGAGTACTGATGTGGTGATATATTGGACTGAATTCTGACGAGAGAGTTCGGTCAACGTTCACACTTAAACAGTGATTTGACCATTTGGTGTTTAAATCATTGATTTTACTGATTAGGTAGTTTGGGTTTTGCGTGGCCCACACATCGTCGCCTCCTATGACAAGTACAAGTTCTCGGAGCTGGCCGGCCCAATTACTTTTTGTCTTAAAACCTCGGTTATAAGATTCCAGTAACGCGTTGTAGCATATTTCAGGTAATCTAGTTTCTTTCATTGATAATATTCTATGCCGCCATTTCAGTACTCTAGAATATATATTTACTTTTAACGGAGTGCAACCTGTTTCCAAAATGATATAGTGGTTAGGAGTATTTTTAGGCAGACACAATACTCTCTTGATGAAGTTAACTGTCACTCTGTCAATCATGTCTAAATAATTCAAACACCACAATTCAGAGCCGTAGAGAGTTGTTGATGAGACTAAAGCATCGAAGAGGCGCATCTTCGAGTCCCAGTCGTTTGACTTGCCTCTACTCAAAATAGAAAATGTGAAGCCGACTGCTGATAACCCTTTATTAATAAAGTATTTAGTAGCTTTTAAAAAAGCGCCTGACGTCGTGATCGGAATCTGCCGCATACTCTAATTTATCGCCATTAAAAAAATAATGTTTTGTACTTCATAGGGCCGGGATTTTTAAACACTACTACCTTACTCCTCTTTACATTTACTTGCAAATAATTTTCTGTGCAATACTGCTGAAGAGCCACTAAAGCCTTCTGGGCTTCTGATCTTGAATCTGTAGCGAGAAATATGTCGTCCGCAAAACACATTGATAGGACTGCAACTTTAGGGTTGATATTGACTCCTAATATTCCCTTATTTCTTATGAATTTGTCGATATCCGATATAAGAAGACAGAATAGAACTGGTGATAGTGATTCCCTTGTAGTAGCCCTCTTGTGATGCCGATTCCTTTTTTATATACAACCTGATTCTGTTAAATGTATATTGCAGATTATTCGTATCATTTTTATAATATTCTTATAATTTTACAACTGAAACCTAGCACATAAAGTTTTCTCCATAGAATCGAATGGTTTACAGAATCAAATGCCTTTAAAAAGTCAATAAAAATAACAAACAATTTATCTCCTTTAACATATACTTGATTATTGATCATTGCACTCAGTACAAACAAGTCATCCAAACATGATCTTGCAGGACGGAATGCAGCTTGTTCCTCTGGGATAACACCGTTTGCTTCCGCCCAGCTCACTACTCTGTTCAAAATAACTGAGGTAAAAAGTTTTAGCGAGGTGCTTGCTAAAGAGATTGGCCTATAATTGTTTGACTCAAAGTAGAGAAATTTTCACTTCAGAGTCGGATTCAGCACTCAAAAATACTTTAGAAAAGGACATTTTCATTCTGAAGCTTTTTTTTGCAGAACAGTGTAATTGGCAATTTAATGCCGCCTTTTTAATGAAGGTTTATATATGAGTTTAGCGGTATTTATTATTATGACCAATGGGATCACTCGAGAGTAGAAGACACGTGGCTCACTTTTACATGTATCCCAGTGTTGTGGAATTCCCAGGGAAGAATTACAAAAGAGTTTCCCAAGCGTAGTGTAAGTGGGTAGATACTAATATTGCGAAATTCCATCAGAATACGGTCGGTTTATAATAGGGTATCTAACAAGAAGGGTCAATTCTAGAAATCCATATTTTACCTTAGCCAACCTTTTTCACCAAAAGATTTTTCTGTCATTTTTCGTTTTTTAACTACTCGGTTCTTACTTTTCATCTCAGTTTATGATTTGCGCTTCCAAGTAATATAAGAAATACTTCTAAAAGAAAAAAAATCGCTTTTTATCCTTAAAATTAAATTTTTAAATGTTTAGCAGATCCAGTAAACAAATTTCAAAGGTAATAAGTGTTGAAAAAGAAAAGGTTTTATTTTACCTCAAAAAAGAAAGCTAATCTATATGGACTGGCCGTCGATGTAGTTATATATTATGTATAATGATAAGCAATATCTGGCAAAGAAATAGTATTTTCATTACAAAAGTTAGATTTTGAATTTTTAAGCTTTAAAATCCCAAATTTTCTGAATGAAAAAAAAATATTTATAAAAAAAACAAAACATTTTTCCGTGGTCCGTGCCCGGCGTAGAAAAAAAGCGTAGAACGTGAAACGTTAATTTTTCTAAATCTACTTGCCAAGTATGTGATTTCAGTTGGAAAGTACATACTTCTATCAAATCCCGGCTTATTCAAGATACCAGTAATTTATTAATAAGTTTTAGCTGTATTTACTACTTAAGTACGCATCGTTGCCATTGCAGCATTGAGAGGTGGGGGTGTTTTTTTTTGGAAGTGGTGAACTGGGACTATAATTGTAGTGAGCTTGGACTATAATTGTAGATTTGTATAAAAGACATTTTATATGAGAGGCCTATCGAAGTTTTGACCCTATGACTATATGCCGTCTTCAGTGGTGATACCATTAAATTGTCAGAATCTAAAGTCATTTTTCCCATTCTTTTGGTTTAAATCTCGGAGTTATGAACTGTGTGGACTGCGCAGTTTGGACCGGTTTTCATGCAGATGAAAAGTCTGCGCATTCTGACCCTCTTTTGCAACGATTTTGCAAATGTATTAGACCACACTTTGAACCAAACCTGTCGAAAGTAAAGAGAGAACTGAAAAAGAAAATCGGACGGTATATCCTTCACACTACACACCTTTAGTTCAGATAAATGTGCAGAATTTCACACAGTTATTTACGACGGATAACTGCATAGATAAACGGAACGTGTGTAGCCCTCTTAAAGTTTCATTCAGAAGATATAATCAGAGATGTTGCGTCGTGCCTAGAGGCTTCGATCATAGAAACAGACGACTGATGATTATAAGAGTGGGGGAGAAGTTAGGGATCGCAAGCAGAGATGTTAGATTGCCTGGATTTGGACTCAGTCTGAAAATAACTCTGGTTTCAAATGTAAGGATGGGGATTGAAAAAGGTAAAATAGGATTGTTTTAATGCATTTTGCATATTGTGTCAACCCTCAGGGATAAACCTAGGGTGAAAGAATGAATGATGATTCATTCATTTTGAAGATCTGTAAAAGGTGGTACGAAAGTAGCATTTATAATGCACAGATATAGAAAACCTCAGATTTCTTGGACGCTTTTTTTCTTTCTGGACGGATTTTTGGGGGGGGGGGGGGGGGGGGGGGTAATTATAATTCTCGACCGTAAATATAAACAAAAAATCGTCACTAAGCTACAATTCCGACGTTTCGGTTTTTACTTAAAACCTTAACGTCGGGATGTAGCATAGTGACGATATTTTTTATTTTTTTGTGACCGAAACCTTGGTTTTTGTGTTTTTGTATGTACATATATATATATATATATATATATATATATATATATATATATATATATATATATATATATATATAAATATATATATATATATACAGTGCTCGATTTCTAGAAATTGAGGTGCCGGAACTACAACATACCCTCTCTTAAACCCCCCCCCCCCCCCTCCACCCCAATAGAAGAAGGGTCCGGGCGTCCTCAAGTCCTCATAAACCCACCATTAGACATAAACCCACACTGCAATCAGGTGGGTTTCACCGTAATTGCTAAGCTAAAGCTGAATTACAAAAAAGCTCCCCTAAAATACGATTTCAAGTTTGATAAAGCCGATTGGAAAGGTTTCCGTAATGATGTTACAAAACTTCTGCATCCAAGACCTGTCATAGAGACACAAGCAGACATAGAAAACATGTTGACTTACTAACAAATGCTATACGAACATCTGCCACAAATAACATCCCTAAGGTAGGCATCTCAGCTATTCAAACAACACCCGAAACACCACCTCAGATAATTACTATAATTAGATTAAAACGTCAATATCGCAGACTTTACCAACGTCACAAACAATATCAATACAAACAATCTCAAAAGTTCTTCACAAAACTCAGCAACTCTCTACTATCGGAATGAAAAAACAACTTATGGAATGAAATGCTAAAATCCCTAAACCCCAACTGTGGCTCACTGTGGCAATTTACAAAAACTTCGAAAAGAGCAAATAGTAGCCTACCTGGATTACAAACCACACCGGACTCCCCCACCCCTTACAAACAAGTAGACAAGTGTAACCTTCTCGATCAATATTTTGAATCGATTCATAAACAAAATGACCACTTGTGTTCAAAATACCATAATACCAAGGTAAACAAACCCTTTGTTCTTATCTTCAAATTAACCATGTTCGCGAGGAAACAGAAATTAAACTGACAAGTCCAAATGAAATTAAACAAAACAAAAAACTTACAAAATAAAAAATCCCCTGGAGCCGATGAAATCAATCCGTTAATGCTTAAAAACCTGCCCCTAAAAACCATTATCTACCTAACTGTTATAATTAACAATATATTAATTCTAGGATATTTTCCCTCGGCCTGGAAAAGGGCAAAACTCATTGTTATACACAAAACTAACAAATCTGTAAATTTGGTCAGCAGTTACAGACCTATTAGTTTGCTCTCCTATCTAAGTAATATCACAGAAAAAATAATACATTTTAGACTTCTTGAACACGTTACTAAAAGAAACTTCCTGAAAGATTATCATTTCGGGTTTAGACCGGGGCATTCTGCAGTTGCCCAACTCGCGCGCTTAACCGATCAGATTACTGACAACTACAACTTAAATAAATTTACAGGCATGTTGTCGTTGGACGTAGAGAAAGCTTTTGATTGTGTGTGGCATGAGGGCCTTCTATATAAATTAATAACAGAACTGCAATTACCAAGGTATTTAGTTATAGTACTGAGAAGTTATCTTGAAAACCGCAAATTTTTTATACATAACAATAATACTTCCTCGAAAGATTATAGTATGTCCTCCGGCTTGCCCCAGGGTTCAATATTGGCACCGAACCTCTACAATATAATCATGTCGGGTATCCCAAATACTGAAAATGTTGATCTTTCGATTTTTCACTGATGACACTGCAATATACTGTAGCTCGTGGCGTTTAGATACGATTGTCAATAGACTAAATAAAGCTTTTAATAAAATTACAAGTTACTTTAAAAAATGGAGAATTAAAGTTAACCAGACTAAAACAGAAGCGATAATATTTACCAGACGTCGCCCTCACCTACCTGAACCCCTTAACTTTGAAGGAGCCGTTATAGAATGGAAAGATCAAATCAAATACCTAGTTTTGACTCTCGATAAAAACTAAATTTTTCCAGACACATTAAAACAAACCTCAATAAAATTCAACACAAATTATTTAGTCTCTACCCTTTATTTAGCAAACGGTCAAAACTAAACCAAAACAATAAATTAATAATCTACAAACAATTAATAAGACCCACCCTTACGTACGCCTGTCCAGTCTGGAGCTCTGTGTCTAAATCAAACTATAGGTCCCTACAAAATAAATGCTGTCGAAAATTGGTAATTTCCCAATATTCACAAGGATGTGTTGGATTTATCCCCCTATTTAAATTAAAATTATTTACAGGTTTGAAAATGTCCCAAAAAAAAGGGACGAAATATGTACCATAATTATAAAAAACAAAAATGAATTAGTTCATTCTCTTTAATTCTTTTTAAAAACCCCTATTGGCACAAAATGATATTATGTTAATATTATGTAGGAGGAAACGTAAAAGCAACTTTTTCTAGATCTTTAGTTTCACTTCTAATGTGTTAGAGTCTCACACATATTTTTTTTTTGTTATGTGATGGGTATTATACCTCTATCTATCCCCTTAACGGCTCGACTGTGATTTTTTTAAAACCGTTTGGTATAAATGTATTTCGATTTTCTGTACGGGAGGGTTTTTAATAGCCATCAACCATTTTTTAACTGTAACAGACTTGGTGGACACAAAATGTGGTCTTGGTGGAGTCGATTGGTCTCCCTATAATCTCAACGAGCAACAAATTTGGACTTTTAATCGATAGAAACATTTAATTGGCTTGGAAGTGGAAGTCTAAAGTTATGTTGCCTTGTGCAGCCAGTTACTTTGAATGTAGGATTATTTTTACCCAAAGCTTAGCTCACTTCTAGCTCATGGATTGTAATTTTCTCTTACTTAAAGAGAATATAATCTGTTATAATCCAGAAAGCACAATCTCTAACTAAAAACCAATATTAATTTACATTTATACGGAATCTTTTTATCGTTTTATTTTTTCAGATGGCTGAAAAGGGGATGAATGTTGTACTAATTAGCAGAACCAAGAGTAAACTAAACGACGTTGCAGCGGAAATAAGTGAGTTTTATTTTATATTTTACTAGCTCAAGCACCCGACGTTGCCAAAAACATTAGAGAATAAAAAAAAAAAAAAAAAAAAAAAAACATATAAAAACGATCAGCACATTGGAAAATAAATACATATTGAACATTATTTTATCTACGCACGGCAGCAAAATTAAGCATTGTTGTTCTGTTTCTAATCTGCGAAATGTCATTTTTCTTGATTATTTTGTAACATGTCAAAAAAACACTCAGCAAAAGTTCAAAGTGTCAGCAAAATAACAAACAGGCTGCAAAATTATAAGAAAATGTTACTACAAAAAGGTTGTTACATCGCAGGTTATGAATTCTCCCACATTGTTTATTTTTATATATTTTAGTGTAATATTCTGCTAAATATTTATATCTTTTTTGAAAATAACTTAAATAATTATAGTAATAAAAAAAATGTATTATCTTACAGTGATTATTTTTAAAAAATCGCTAAAAATTGAGATAAAAAAAAAAATCTGTTAAAAGTGGCGACACTGAATTCGTTTTGCCTTTGTTTTATTTCCTTGATGACTCAAATTTTCGTTTTTTTACAACTTTCATTTTTTTAAAATCTTTTATATATTATAAAGGGAATATAATAATTAGTGTAATTTTTCTGCCGTTAGAAGATAAAATATTGCATGTAACTATGCAGCAAAGGAAACATTCCTGACTCGTTTAAAGATTACCTGCTTCGGTTACACCTTGTAGCATGTAATTAACATTTAGCCTGCCTCGGCTTCGCCTCGTCAGTAAAATAGTAAATTTCCGGCCTCGGTTTCGCCTCGGCAGTAAATTTGTTTAGACTAGCCTCGCTTCGGCTCGGAACTAAAACTTAAAAACTTGTCAGCGAAATTCCATTTTGCTGCCTAGTAACATAAATAACTAATTTTGTGAGAAAATAATGTTATAATTATATATATTGTAGGTAAATGATCATAGCAGTCATATAATAATTTATCTATGAATTATATTAAAAAAGTTTTGTAATCAAACAAGTCCATGAATATAATTATATACTTAACTATGTGAGTAAGAGAATGTTAGGAGATCTCCCCGAAAAAGAGTGGAACTTGAGAGTGATGCAGTTATTCTCATGCCATTATACTTTGTTGTTCTGACAGGCATTGGGCATTTAGGCAAGGCCACACTAGATAGTGTGTCTTTATCTAGTGTGGCCTTGATTTAGGGCAATGGAGGGCTGGGCATCCCTTCAATGAACTGACTGACCATACTAACGTGGTCTCGCTACTCGGACCCTACAAAAGCAAAAACCAAGCCACAAATGTTTTCTTACTTTATTTTAAATACCTTAAAATTGCGAGCTTTTCTTTTATACCCATGAAATAATGTTTTAAGTTATATTTTGTTTAAGTGAATCTATTATCATTTTACTTTTGTTATCTAATTGCATTAACAATATTATCAATCAATGTTAGTTTTATTTATTCATAAGTAAAGAACTTTTATTTTTGATATTTTAAATTAAAAAAATAAAATAATAATAATAATAATAAAATAAAAAATAAATAAAATACTGTAATATATTAAAACATAATATGTATTAAGAAGAAAAAATTGAACTACATATAAGATATTATAATTAAATCAAATTATGTGCTCCAAGTTGCTATAAGCCTCAGCTTTTAAACAAATAAAATTCTTCTATACTATTTTTATTCTATCAAATGTTACCTGTTTCAACAAACCCTGCATTAGATTGAAGCTCTCAACCTTCAAATTTATTTTTAACTCACCTTCCTTCATCAATGTTACCAAATAGTTCTGCATTAAACATTTCCTGCCCTTCTATAAAAAGAAACAACAAATTTATTTTTCGAGTAGGATTTTGTATAAAAAATTGCGTCGGAATTGGTTTTGTACTTGTATCATTGGAACATAAAATCCAGGTACAATGACGAGATTAGGTATGTATAGGATAATTGGGGTGTAATGCCGGAGAGAAATATTTCCCGTCGATGATGCTTAGTCACGATTCTCATTATAATTTTTTTTTATTCTCGTTTCAAAATCAGCAGAGCCAGTTCTAGGGGTGTTTAAGCTTCAATGCAACTTCCAATTAAACGCCCCTCTTTGACAGTAAGCAAAAGCAGCGCTAGAAAGCAGATCACAAGTTAATATTTTTTAAAAAAAAAAATCATCCAACTGCATCAAAATGTTCTTAGATTTGCTTCTGCAGTTTACTACAGTGTAAAAGGAGGGATAAAGTTATTAACAGCGGAATCAGGCTGAGGGTTATTATTAACAGAAAGATGATTTTCACAAGCTTTTTAGGCTCTTGCCAAGGGTAAATGTATAGTGAAGCACACAAGCATCACCCATGACATATCGTCACTCATTAATAAAGATTTGAAGTGAGTTTGATTGCGGGTCATTTGTTTCATCTATTGGGCTTTCTCATTGGTCCACTTGACATATATGTCTTTATTTAATATAGTTCCTACAATATTACATTACGCGTCTAGTGTGCAAAGTAGCATTTTGCATGCTAGTGTGGAGTTTGCACCCGAGCGATAGCGAGGGTAGTTAAACCACACGAGCAAAGCAAAATGCAGTTTTCCCACGACTCCCACGAGTTGCGTACCGTACTTTATGTACGATTGTGGATTTTAGTAATAAATCCAGAAAAAAATGTAATAAACTTCCTGTATATAAGTTAGTATTTCTCTTTTGATTAAGATGACATTAATTCATTGAATTAATTATTTCGGGAGGCGTATTAAAATAAAAACTATTACTAAACTATTTAAAACTATTTTTTGTCTTGAAATAAATATCTATTAAGGCCAAAGGGATGTTTAGTCCAATGTACTTTGGGACAAAGGAATATCACACGCCTCTTTTTATAAGGGGAGTAACAATCTAAAGAAGAACATACCGTACACCCTCTTTAGATTGTTACTCCCCTCTGTTTTTTATAAGGGGAGTAAAAATTTAAAGAAGTGCCGAAATGTAAATTAAACTCAAATAAGATGAAAACCTAAAGTGGACTTGGTCCTTGGTCCCCCCATACGAGGTCGTAGGTACGATATGGCTCACATTAGTAAAGTGTGATCATTAGATCATGCTATACTCTCTTCGATGGTTGGTTCATTGTATAGTGGTACGATGTTTGAAGTAGCTGAAGCCCTCTACTATGGGGATAATAATAATAGGACAAATAATAGGGGGTCCTTCGCCGTCTAACTACTGCCACTATCTCTATTACAATCATCCCCCTATTAGCATCATTCTGGACCCAGCAGCTCATTTTTACTTTCTCATATAAAGAGAAAGTATTGTGATATCGCGAAAAAAAAAACCAGTTTTGAGGTACCCTGAATCCAAAAAAAGTGGTTTTTAAAAAATATCGTCTGTCGTCTGTTCAGAAGCGTGAAGCCTAAACTACTGGGCCAATTTTGACGAAATTTGGCATACATGTTGAGAAAAAATCATTCCCCGAGGTGAAATCGAGAAATGAATGAAAAAGAAAGGATAATTTTCTTAGAAAATAGCGTTTTATTTATTTTTTCAGGAGAAAAAACAATTATTAAAAATAAAACTGGTGTGTTTCCGGGAAAATGTAAAAGGGTTGCTTACATTGAAATCTAAATAAATACATGCAATTATGGCAAATTAGGCTCGGCTAAATGTGTACGATGCAGTAAATGATCGATTATTATCAACTATTATTATTATTAAGATTATTGTTTTGATAGAGTTATAAACATAAAGTATTAGTAATACCTGCACAGCAAGCACCTAACAAAAAACTGGAATATCGTAACAGCAAGTATCTGACAACCCATTTAAACAACAAGTATCTGATAAAAAACAGTAATATCTAAACAGCAAATATCTGAAAACAGGCAGTAATATCTAAACAGAAAAGATTCAAAAATTGATAATTTCAAAATGGAGGCCAATATCAAAATGAAATTTGGTGCGCTTGTTTGTCATACAGAGAGGTACATTCGTGCCAATTTGATTTTTCTCCCAAGTTTCAACTCTCTAGGTTAAATACCTTAGGCGCTACGATGATAACACACACACATACATACGCACATACATACAGACGTCATGCTGATAACCACTCAGGAGGTCTTAAAAACACCTAAAATTTTCGAAATCTCGAAAAAAAAATTTTTTTTGGTGAAAACATACTTTTCCTACTATAGGTAGTGAGGAAAAGTAAAAATAATAATAATTTAAATCAGTAATAATTATTAAGGCGACTCAAACGGATTTAAAAATTATAAAATTAGTAAGATATCTTAATAATAAGGCATACAAATGTATTACATAATAATACATCATAAATTCAAAAGTTTTATTTTATTTTATTTTTAATAGTAATAAATTTAAATGGAAATTCTAATATATTACCAATTAAAATTAAAATTTAGACTTAACAATAATAATAATAATATTAATAAGAGACAAATGACATTAATAATTTATAAAGATTACTACGTTAGTAATATAGTTTAAGTCAAGTTAGTTGGCTGGGTTTTATGTATAGCTCTGTGAGAATCCGAAGGCACTGGTGTTTTAGATAGATACACTTTAAATTCAATCCAAATGGTCACGGAACAAACATTATTTTACTACTGCAAATAAATTAAACTTTCACATAAGATATCAAATAAAAACAAATCAAAGGAAAACATTAAATGTATTATTATTATTATTATTATTATTATTATTATTATTATTATTATTATTATTATTATATATATATATATATATATATATATATATATATATATATATATATATATATATATATATATATATATATATATATATATATATATATATTAATACCTAAGTTTTTAGTAGTAAGTATAAGTATTGCATAACATGGTCACACTCAACATTGTCAATAATGAGTGTAAATTTTAATAAATATATTATTATAAGATTAGGCTAACGCAGACTCCTCCTCTACCCTAGGTCAACCTTGTAGGGGAGTACAACAAAAATTATGTATTATTGATTATAATTTATTTCAATAACTATTCTATATTGTACTAAATGTATTTCTGTATAATAAATTATGTTGAATAAAAAAAAAAAAAATGAATGAGAGATTGCAGTTAAATGTTCAATGGATATTATGTTTATATTAGAGAAGCCACAGTATATGTATGATGTAGAAGGTTGACTTATATGAAACTTCCCTGTTAATATAAGTAAACAAAGTTAATAATATATACTAGGAAATGTTTAATTAATATGTTGGTGACTAGGTAATTAGTTTTCAAGTAAACAGAAAAGCTATATATATCTATATATGATATCAATAGGAATTTCTTAGAATATTTATATTTGGAATTATATTCAGGGTCAAGTATAATGAATTAATTTTCCTCCGGTGGGTAGAATGAAGGTAGGTGGGAGGAACCCCCCCCCCCCCCCCCCCTAACCTCCCCCTAACCTCCCACCCGGTCCGGACAGCGTAGCAACAAACCCCTCCCCCTAAGCCAAAGCATTTGCTCGACATACATTATTGCCTATTGCCACCGCTGGAGCCTTCCGAGTAGGGTAACGAGTATCACCTCTGTTTTCAGTCGAAGAGTTCAAAGTGGAGACTCGAGTCGTGGAAGCTGATTTTGCAGGAGATGACGACGTCTACGCCAATATAGAGAAGGAGCTCGAGCCACTTGATATCGGAGTTCTGGTCAACAATGTCGGTGTCAGCTACCCTCATCCCGAGTACTTTTTAGATCTGAAAGACAACAAAAAAATATACAGGTACGTCCAAAATTTTATAAATTAATAATATACCAACAGTACCTACAATCAAAACTATATAATATTTAAATAATACTAGCCTATAAAAACCAAGTTTTTATTATAAATCCTTTATATTTTTCCATTTTGGTTGTGAGAGTAAATATTGGTATTAATTTTAAATAATTATTTAAAAATTAATTAATCAATTAATATGTCAGAATATTTTCTTATTGGTTGAGAGTTGATATGCCAAGTTTCTGCTCGATTGGATGACTGGAAGAGGGTTAACTCGCCCTCCAAAGATTTTATACCTACCAATTAATTAATTAATTAAATTTTTATTTCATATTTATTACTTTTATTAAATTTAATTAACCCATTCATTTTTAAAAAGATAATTAATTAATTAATTAAATAATTTATTTAATTTGTTAAAATGTTTTTGTATTGGTAGAGAGTCTATGTGGCAAGTTTCAGCTCGATTGGATCACTGAAAAAGGTTTAACTAGCCTTCCAAAGATCACCAGGCACAACTAAAGTGAAGTTAATATAAAGGATTTAAAAAAAGTAATTTTATGCAAGTTCAAATAAAATCATAGTGTTAATATATTTCTTTGGTTTTATTATATATATATGTATATATATATATATATATATATATATATATATATATATATATATATATATATATATATATATATATATATATATATATATATATATAAATCATTTTTAAAACTAATTTATTTAAGATTAACGTTTGATACGTATACGCTGTACGTATTAATAATTTATTTAAGATTAACGTTTGATACGTATACGCTGTACGTATTAATAATTTATTTAAGATTAACGTTTGATACGTATACGCTGTACGTATTAATAATTTATTTAAGATTAACGTTTGATACGTATACGCTGTACGTATTAATAATTTATTTAAGATTAACGTTTGATACGTATACGCTGTACGTATTAATAATTTATTTAACTTGATGCATTATTTCCATAAATAAATATCTTAATTTATTTAAAGGGTAATTTATATAAGTGTGCGTATAAAATGCATTAGTAAAATTACTATTTATACGTGGAGTTAGTGCGATTAAAATGATAATGCTTTTAAAGTTTTATATTTATCAATATCCGGGAAAGTTGCTTTTATATTAAAATGATCTTTTACACCAGATGGTAACGGGCTTTGTTTTATATTTAGAAAAAAAAAATAATAAGTAAATTAATTTAGATATCTATTTACATTTATTTTTATTGGAATAAATGTGGTTGGCTTAGCTTAGCATTAACAAATCATTTCGAGGTGAGTGTTGGCCGTCGGGACACTACTCTATCGTATAAATGATACATATTTTCTTTCTCTCTTAACTCAACCCCTGGACCACCTGTAGAGCTTAGAATTTCAGCTATAATCCCAAACAGAGCTAACGTTTCGTATAATAAATTAAGTCTGTCGAAAAAAAAACTAGATTGTCAAGTTATTATTATTGTGATAGAGCCCATTATTTATGTTGCTTTTTTTATTGACGTATTTGTATAGTGATAATTGTGCATGTTTGTGTTGTGTGCCTTTAAATTAAAAATAAATGTTCCGGCAAAGTGACATCTTATATTAAACTAGCCGGATCGGTGCGCTTCGCGCACCTTATCAGTCTAGAAGTTGGCGCTGTGTGTAAATAATAATTAATATATCTTTATTGTTACATAATTTCGTATTTTAGGAAAAGTAGGTTATATTATTTTTTTATGCATTTTCAATTATTCTATTTTATCCTGCATTCAATTATTTAATTTTATTTTACATTCAATTTTCAATTTTAGTTACAATAAGTCTATGTAACAAATTTAAGATCTTTAAATCCACTGGAAGCTAAGATAATAGTATCTGATTAAATCCAAGATGGCGGCCATATGTTGAAGTGAAAGTACCTTTAATTTTCTTTTTTAGCTACCATAGGTCTATGTACAAAATTTCAGATCTCTAGGTCCACTGGAAGCTGAGATAATAGAATGTGAATAAATCCAAGATGGCGGCTATAATTCAATATGGTGGCCATATATCGAACGCAAAATGGCCGTACTTATCTATTTATGGTACACTCTACCTATGTACCAAATTTCAAATATCTAGGTCAATGGGAAGTAGGAGAATTACTGATGAAAAAATCCAAGATGGCGGCTATAATTCAAAATGGTGGCTATATATCGAAATCAAAACACCTGAACTTTTCTATTTATGGTACACTCTACCTATGTACCAAATTTCAAATCTCTAGGTCAATGGGAAGTAGGATAATTACTGATGAAAAAATCCAAGATGGCGGCTATAATTCAATATGGCGGACACATATCGAAATCAAAATGGCCGCACTTTCCTATTTATGGTACACTCTATCTATGTACCAAATTTCAAATCTCTAGGTCAATGGGAAGTAGGAGAATTTTTGATGATCAGTCACTGTCACTCTTAGTTTTATATATATAGATTACGAGGGCCTTAAAACGTGTCGATATAGTAATATTTCAACTTTTTTCCAACCGTAAATATACTTTCTCTCATATGCCAATTATTGAACAAGCGTAGTGAGTTCTTAATTTCAGAGACTTGGGATTTGAAAAGTTTGTTTGTCTAACGATAACTGGAGTAAAAATTGATCAATTTGGTACATATATGCAACTCAGCATTTTTGAGAACTGCATAGTTTTTGGAAATTCCACACTAAATATTTTCAAGATGGCGGCCAATATGGCGGACGACTAAAAAAAAAAAATTTAAGTCAGAATAATGTGTTATACATCGTTTTAAAGCTCTTTAAGAGAAGGAAAAGAATATGTAACTAATAAAATTTCACACATAATATTTTAAAAATGGCGGCCAATATATAGAAAACTAAAAAAAAATGTATCTATAAAGGTATTTTAAAGGCTACAGATTTGGTACAAATACTGTATAAAAAGGCGAGCACAGCAATCCTGCATTCATTTTATTATATATAATTATTATGTACAAAAACTTCTACACAGGGGCGGACTGTCCCGCCGGCCCACCGGCCCCCGGGCCGGTGGGCCCTTATCGGAAAATGTTGTACTTTGAGGCATTACCAAAAAGTTGTTTTTTTTTGCATATATCTTTTGTAATAACCGTTTTATCGTAAGTGACAACAACCATTGGGATGCCTTGGCATTCTTAATCCCTTGTTTTAGTTGAACTACATTGACCTCTTATTTATTTATAAATTGCCTGCACCATTTACAAACCTCATGTACAATGTTAAAGAGTAATAAAAAGACATTTTTAAATTAACTTTAACTTATTAGTTTCTTAATTTATTTTTCAACTTATTACTCGATTAGTTAGTGTTGTGAAACTACAGATATTTGTACCGAAAATTATAACACAATCAACATTTTAGATTATTTAATTTTAGATTATTATTGTTTAAAAAAAGATATTTCAAGTTTACCCTCTGCCCGGATCATCGGATTTTTAACTGCTATTGTATACTAATTAATATTGGCCGGTAGCACTTTAAGTGAACGTAGAAGGTTGTGGCCCGAAGTCAGTCTCAGTGGACATCTTACCATAAAGGAGAGACGGTTGCCACTCAGCTATCTGATTTTTTCTGGGCATAATCATCGATACCATAAAAGTCTGTCAGTTATATCTACCGGTATTCCACATGTAGTTAGATTTTTTGCCTGTCCGTAAGATTTACCGATGTTCTATCTCTAAACCCGTAATTTTTACCAATGTTCTATCACAAAACCCGTAACTGATCAATTGATTTATGCAGTTATAAAATGGAAAATGTATTTGTATCTTTTTAGGTTTCTGTGCGAAGTACAAAAAGAAACCTTATATAACGGCTCTGTCTGTCTGTCCGTTGGCATATTTCAATTCATAAACTACTATAGCTAGGTATTTGTGACAACTGTATACTTTATGGATTTTTCACACTTAATGTTTTTCCAATATGGCGGGCGACTAAAAAAAAAGTTTTTAGTCATCATGACATGTTACACATCAATTTAAAGGTCTTGAAGTGTAGAAAATGAATATGCAACTATTAAAATTTTACACTTAATAACTTTTATTTAATTGTACAGAAACCGGCTATTATCGCCTTAGTTGTTTATTTTTATAAACAAGCAATGTTATAAAGACAATGTTACAAAAGCTTTTTCAGAGTACATAGTTTTATTCTCACAATCTTCTACTGTAGAAATTTGTACAAGTACAATTGTGCATTACAAAACAAAATTTTTCAAAAAAATTATGTTTTGTCATATTAGTTAAATGTAATTTGAACGTTTCAATTTTAATTTCATAAAACAGCAATTTTAAAGATGCATTTTTTTAAAAAAAAACCTCCAAATTACAGAAAAGTTTCTGAAAACAGGCGAGCGTAGCGAGCCTGCATTAATATTATTAAATGAATATTACGTACAAATGCTGTATAAATAGGCGAGCGTAGCGAGCCTGCATTAATATTATTAAATAAAGATTATATAGGTAAAAACAGGTGAGCGTGGTGAGCCTGCAATAACTTTATTAAATATGGATCATGTACGGATGAAAGGAAAACAGTTTTAGCTCCTAAGAACTTGTGAATTTATACGAAATTTAATTCGGCTCACATCATCTCGGCTACTTTTGACAATTTTAAATTTAAAATTGGGTCCAATAAGTTGACGATTAAAGAGGAAGATTTTAGTCAGCATGATATGCCATACATTGTTTTAAATGGCTTTATGAGTAGCAAATGAATATGACCGAGATAGGGGAGTTAAAAAGTAAGCTTATTCTTATATGCTGTTTTACGTAAAATAATTTTAAACCTGTTTTCAGGTTGAATAAGAATATGTTAGGTTTTCACCGAAAAATTATCCTGGTAGCTATATTGAGAACATAGTATGGGTGATATAAGACCACAATCTACGCGAGTTCTTTATGCACCGCATCACTAGTGTAGGCATACACGACATGTGAAATGGCTTACTCGTTACATTGGAGTACATTACCACAAAATTGATTCAAGAATCGATCATACATCATCGAAATTGCCAATTTATGTATTGTCAGTGCCTACATAGTGAGTGGGTTCCCACTGTCAACTATTTGGGAGTCACTATCGACAGCTGTTTAAATTGGAAGGCACATATTACTAATTTGAATAAAAATTTACGAACATTAATTTTTGTTTTTACAAAATTAAAAATATATCTAAATATCTCGCAGCTGAGAGTCTTATATTTCGGAATTGTTGACTCAATAATACAATATGGACTAATCTTGTGACTCTATCAAAGAAACAATATTTATCAAACAAAAAACGTTTGAAAGAATTATATTAAATAAAAGACGTGTGGAAGACTCAGAACCACTGTTTAAAAAGCTTTCGATTATATTATATCAATATAAATGTCTAACCCGCCTACAGGAAGGAAACCACGACTTAGAGAAAATAGACCATGCCATAATAACGAGTGGTCAAACCAAAGGTTATTACGTAGTACCAGCTCTTAGAACCTCTATGGCACAAAGACACTGGACTTATTACGCAGTATTATTATTTAATCAATTACCCGATGAACTTAAGAGTATACTTAAATTAGAACTATTTAAAAATAAAATAAAAACCATATTGACCTAAATTAATTCTTTAAAAAAAAATGTAAATTAAATAATTAATAAATATATATTTGCATAATTAATAATTAATATAAAAATTTCATTTTTCAAAACTGGTCTTATTTTCAACCATTTTTTTTTTTTTTTGGTTTCTGTATTCTTCACCTTAGTTGTATCTATGTGCAAAATTTGAGGAAGATTAAATGACGGTAAGTGGTTCAAAATTGGGGTAATAGGTGTGCGATGAAACTTAAAAAGCAAATAAATTTGACGCCATTTTGTTTTTATTTTTTGTTTTTTTGGTTTCTGTATTCTTCACCTTAGTTGTATCTATGTGCAAAATTTGGGGAAGATTGAATCACGGGAAGTGGTTCAAAATTGGGGAAACGGAAATGTGCGATGAAACTTACAAAGCAAAGTAATATAAGACCAGTAAAAATTATACTAATACTAGAATAAATATACATTTTATTATTATTACAAAAAAATAAAATACAATTTAAATAAATAATCGACATATTAATTATATAAGAATGATAATTAGAAAATAAATAATACTTACAATTATAATTATCAATATTACTACTAGAATAATTATTGAACTAATAAATAATTAAATAAATAACCAAGTAATTCTATCATAATAAATTACTGTAAAGCAGCATCAATACAATATGATTTTGAGAACTCTCTCTTCACAGCACAGAACTATATGTTCTCTGGTGGAGAGATATCCTTAGATGAGCTAATATATTAAATTGGTATATCACTTGTGTAATGTATGTAATGTAATATTTATATTATTGTTATTAAAAAAAATAAAGGTATTAATATATATATATATATATATATATATATATATATATATATATATATATATATATATATATATATATATATATATATATATATATATATATATATATACAGGGTGGGCCAAAAAACACACTTTTTGAACACTTATAGCTCAGCTTCTATAGAGATATGGGGTTTGCGGATTTGAAAAATACATTCTTTTACTTTAAATTTCATATCTATAACTTTAAAACTATTGGGTAAAAGCCATGCATGGCTGTTTGAAATAGGGTCTTAAAAATAGTCGTTGTCCGGGTAGTCATCGTTTTCTGGTATTATAGTTTTAATAGAATAAATTACCTTATGGGAGGGGGGGGGGGATTCTTTGTAGGTAAGTGGGAGGAGTCCCTCAGTGTTATAATATAACAAACATTAAAGATGTGTTAAGCACAATGTTGTTACCTGAAGTCTGGGCAATTCTCTTGCAAGTATTGAATTGTTTGCAAAGAGCGATGGGACGGGGCACACTATCTTGCATAAACGTGTAATTTAGCTTTTGATCTTCAATTTCAGGCAATAGTGTGCTTAACATATCTTCAATGTTTGTTATATCACTGAGGGACTCCTCCCACTTACCTACAAAGAACCCCCCCCCCCCCACTATGGTAATTTATACTATAAATTACACTATGGTAATTTATTCTATGAAAACTGTAATAGCAGACAACGATTACTACCCGGACGACTTTCTTTAATACCCTATTTCAAACCGCCATTGCATGGCTTTTAACCAATATGTAGTTTTAGGTTTCTGTACGACGTAAAAAAAGAAACCTTATATAACGGCTCTGTCTGTCTGTCTGTCTGCCTGTCCGTTGGTGTCTGTCCGTTGCTTGTTTCAATTCATAAACTACTATAGCTAGGAACATGAAATTCGGCACACAGGTGCATCTCGGCATTTGAGACAACTGGACACATTTTGGAGTTTTCACACTTAATATTTTCAAGGTGGTGGCCAATATGGCGGGCGACTAAAAAAAATTTTTAGTTATCATGGCATGTTATAAATCAATGTAAAGGTCTTGAAGTTTAGAAAAAAATATGCAACTATTAAAATTTTAAACTTAATATTTTCAATATGGCGGGCGACTAAAAGTCAGTGTACACACCGACACTGCTATAAAGTGTTAAAGATCGCTAAATTTATTAAAGCGGACCTAAACGTTTAAAATAGTGAAAACAACGTTTTTACCGATATCTTACGTTCTAACGCAACGATTTTTACTAAAAAAAAAAACGTAATTATAAAAGTTGGTTGTTGATTAGATGAAGCTAGAATTTTTCCCGTACTGAAATTCAAATTTTACATTTGAAGCTTACGTTTAAGCGAGCGTTGCGTG
This sequence comes from Gerris lacustris, assembly GCA_951217055.1. Classification (NCBI taxonomy): domain Eukaryota; kingdom Metazoa; phylum Arthropoda; class Insecta; order Hemiptera; family Gerridae; genus Gerris; species Gerris lacustris. Next base: position 48,910,280 of record OX578285.1, read on the forward strand.
CGAAATCTTGGGCGGATAATTTTGACCAAAGAACTCATTCTGGGCATTGGTAAAATGAACATGTGTATCAAATTTCATGTGTATAAATCGGTCGTCATTTATACATGTTATCGTCATCGGTCGATTTCGTGACGGTGGTTTTTTTTTTGGAATCACTGTCGGGCTCCAGACTCTGTAACTAATAAGGAACTTCAAAAACATGGTGGGCAAAAAACGGACGTGGGGCGATTCGGAACTATTCCTTACCAAAAATTATTCCATAATGGCGGCAGCTATTAAGTTGAAATATGGAATCATTAGAAAACCATCTTCATTGGGTTTTTATCTTATAGAAAGCTATAATTGGTGCGAATTTCAGTTCAATCGGCGAAATTATTTATCCATTTAATTAAATTATTGGTAATAATTTAATAAGATACACCCTTGAAATTCTTGATATACGTCTGAAGAGGTGTAATAAAAAAACGTGCTTGATTTAACAAATGAATTAAAATATGTACATTTTTATGGTCCATACGCAAAACTAAGGACCCTTATATTTTCCTGCGAGTGTCTGTCTGTCCGTCCGTCCGGTCGCCAGCTCTCACGGCTACACCTTTCGTCCGATCACTTTGAAATTTGGCATGTATGTATATGTCTTGTACCTACCCACACATGTTAAAAATATAGCGACTTAAAAAAAATATTTTTCAAAAAAATTAGGGTAAAAAAACTTACGGTTAAAATTTTTTTTTCATTTCGACAACGTGAGGGTTATCATATGAAAGGGTACGTCGAGCTGATTACAAAAATATATAATTCTTTGGTTATAACTTTGATAGGGCGAGCGGAGGCATGTTGGAAGTGGATTTGAAACGTGCCCCCCCCCCCCCCCCTCTATCTCGCTTATGTAAAGTGCATAAATCTGAAAAAATTCCTGAATTCTTCGACCAAAAGTAAAGATACCACTTTTTGGAAATTTCGAAAAAAATATTATTTCATAATAATATATAAATACTTAATAATAATATAATTTATCAGAAGTGTGTTTATATGTGTTTTGAGAATATCAGACCCATAGGATGGTTCAAAGTAAGCTTTTTAGCATTTTAAAAAACACCATCAATAGGGTACTACTTAAACTATACAGGGTTGCCTACGAACCCTCGCTGTGTGCTGACTAGCACACTCTTGACCTGTTTATTTTATTACACTTCTTCAGCCGTCTAATACGTAAATCAAATTATTTAGTTTAATTACGCTAAAGTTTTAAAGTGAAATTGTAGATATTTTCAAAATGTTTGCCAGATATTACAACGAAATTCAGTGGAAATGTTTTTCTCATAAAGAGGCAGCCCGAAGACGTGTCCTAGAGCTCTATTATTTGACTCTACTTATATAAGTAATGTAAGTATAATTGGCGCAAATTTCAGCGTAATCGGAAAAATTGCCGATTTTTTAAGAATTTTTGCTGGGTTAATGGGCCTGAGAAATGTATGATTTTCCGGGTGGCTTAACTACATGTGAGGACCGAGTTATAACTCTAGCTAAAACAATGAGGGAGTTACGCGTCATACAAATAGACAGACAGACATCACAACACACAAATGTTCTTAAAAACACCCAAAACGGATAATTCCGTTGAAATATCGGTTTCGGAAATTGATACTTTCCCTTTAAAAACAAGGAAAAGTAAAAAAAAGAAGCAACAAAGAGAGTACATATTGGATAGAATAATGCTTATGGAACATCCATTCATCCTGAGTAATACATTTTAATGTAATTAAAGAAAATACAGCATTGGTTAGAGTAATGTTTAATGAATAATCGTTCAACTAGTCGAAGTTATATTAAAATATTTAAAAAAAAAAAAAAACTAAATATAAAGGCATTTAGACTGTTACTCCCCTTAAAAAACAGAAGTGTGATATTCCTTTGTCCCTAAGTACATTGGACTACGCATCCCTTTTTCTTAATAGTTATTTATTCAAAGTCATTTATATTCTTAAAAAAAAAATCATAGGGGAGTAACAATCTAAAGAAGTATGAATATAAAATAAGCCTTTATACTTTACTTTATTCAAATGATAAAAAGGTCTTTTAGTATTAGGTATTATTTTGCAATAATTTTAAAACTTTTATTTTTATTTAAAAAGAAATGGTTTTAAAGAAAAATAAAATACTTAATTATATTTCAAGAAAGGGAAAAAATAGTTCAACAATTAGTTTTCAAAAGAATATAATATAAAAAGAATAATTAAAATATAAAAATAAATTTTAAAAAGCTGCTTAAAAAAGATTACAGGGAATGATATGGAAGGGGAAAAAATAAGTGCCTATAAGTAGGTAAAATGTTATATTAAAATGAGTCATTTTTTTAAATTGTTTTAATTAAATATCTTAAAAGAGATGTAGTCAATAGGACTCGACATTATAAAAGTTCTGTTAACATAAGAAAAAAAATCTTCAAAAGCTACTTTAAAGTAAGCAAATTCAATCAATTCAAAAAAAGCTTTGAGACGAAATTAAAAAAATGTAAAGAATAAATAAGTTGAAATAATTATGTCTACATAGGTCGTAACACTCCTTGCCTTGCGCCTAATTAAGTCTAGAAAATGTTCTGTATAACATTGGATGAATTGAACCAATTGATTAAATAGATACTTATATAACTATTTGTTTTACTGCGGCTTTGGTTCTAATTACTGCGTTGTGTGGATATAACTCTTGTTTTACTGTGGCTTCGGTTCTAATTACTGCGTTGTGTGGATATAACTCTTGTTTTACTGTGGCTTTGGTTCTAATTACTGCGTTGTGTGAATATAACTCTTGTTTTACTGTGGCTTCGGTTCTAATTACTGCGTTGTGTGGATATAACTCTTGTTCAGGGCCGGATATAGCTACCGCCAGCCCCCGCGGTGCGGGGGGGCCCACGGTCCTGGGGGGCCCAGTCAGAGATGTTGAAAAAGGTTTTTTTTACAACAAAAAGGCAAGAAGGTTATTGTGATCAGTGGCGTAGCTATGGGCCCGAATTGCGGGCACGTCCCCGGTGCCAGGGGGGCCACAAATAAAAAAAAAACATGAAACTACTATCTTTGTACAGCAATGTCGATGGGGGCCCCTTTAGAGTATAATTAAATCTAAACAGGAATTATACTCATATACCTTTGTCAGGGGGCCCCATTCAGTGCTGTACGCAAATGTTTCAATTATAATGTTTTAAGGTTCGCCACTGATAGTGACAAACTTAAAATTATTCCTAACGTGTAATGAGTACGAACGGAAGTTTGAATTTTTTTGTTTCATTTAGTTACTTAGATTTTTGTGATGTTTTCACCTTATTCAATATGGTCAATGCTAATTTTAAGGAGAGAAACTGACTGACAAATCATATTAACTGATATTAATAAATTTTACATTTTTTACTTGTAATGCAATATTTAAGCTTTCCAGCTACAAAACAACTTAATTATTTGTGCTTTTTAGCCCACCTTAGTTAAACTCAAAATTCGCCCCCCCCCCCCCCCCCAAACCTCTTTTCCTGTAAGGACAAACTTGCCCTCAGAAATTCTTAAAACTCATCTTTTTGCACTTAAATTTTAAAAAATTCTCTGGGGAAGGGCCCCCGGACCCCCAGCCGCTGTTTGTTCAAAGGGGTCCAGATGCTAACTTGCCCTGGGGCCAGGAAATCCTCTCAGCGGCCCTGATATATAATACATATATCTGGTCATTACACATAACTAAATCAGCTCAGTTTTTTTTACCTAAAAGATAAAATAGGTAACTTCGAAAAGGACTAACGATAAAAAATTTAAGACCCCATTTTCGGATAAGCTTGAAAAAATGTTTATTTGAAATATTACAAAAGTTAATATGAAAGGGGAGTAGTTATAGGACACCCGGTACCCGGTATAATATTGTTGTTGTTGTGAGGAGGTAAATTGCATTATTATTTATTTGAGAGATATTCGCAGTATATTACCCTTCATTTCCATACTATGCTTAAGATTCTTATTTAGGTCTTTAGGGCATTACTAACTCCAAAGTCAATCCGTTTTTGGCTATATTTCACCTCCTTTGAGGCATTTTCAGGCCTAAAAGATTTTTAAAATTTTATTTCTTATATCTACATTAACTTTTAACTTACATCTCTATATAACATGTTGACACAAATTTTAAACATAACGTATCACTTTTTTTAAAAAAAAATACGTGTGGCGTCGCAGAACACCCGTTAGGAACGAAGTTCCTTACGCTTTTCATTAAATATACAAATTATAAATTCACACTACTAAGTATACGATGCTAACTACTTATACATGGCGCAGTTAGAAAATAGACAAAATTAAAAGTAATTAACTGTTTGTACCTAGCGGAGTTAAGACAAAATTAAGAGAAAAACATTGTTTATATCATTGAAGCGAGTGCCTTGCAATAAATACTTATGTATTGAATATTGAGAAAAAAATTAATCATGATGAGTTAATATAGTTGAAAAGGAAGGTGGTAGTAGGTGGGAAACAGGGCTGTTTTCCCCTACCCGCCTACTAATTTAAAATATATCTCTTCCCTATTCAAAAACGTCTGCTTGTATCAGGTTGAAATTTTACATGCCTGTTCAATTTTACTTTACTTTACTTTGTGTATGACGTGTTATAAAAATCGTTACGTTAGAACGTAAGATATAGGTTAAAACGTAGTTTTCTCTATTTTAAACGGTTTAGGTCCGCTTTATTAATTTAGCGCGATCATTAACACTTCATAGCAGTATCGGTGTTGATTTAACTAAAAAAAATTAATTTAAAAAAGTTGTATGTCTCATTGAATAGAATAAGTTAATATTTCCCGTCCAAAAATTTCAATTTTACATTTGAACGTTTACGCGAGCGTTGCTAAAATAAACATGTCCACATCGGTCAACTTTGGCGAGGTAGTTCAAAAGCGAATTTGAGATGAAGAATGAATGCGGTGCGTATAAAACTAGGTTGTAGTGTGTAGTTTTCTTACTTTCTTTAACCATCATGAGGCTCACCGATAGTGTACTCAAGTCTTCGAAAAGGATTCACTATAATAAAACTATTAAGGACTCCCATTCTACACTAACCGGTAAACTCCCCCCCCCCCCCCCCCCCCCCCTCCCCTTCCGAATAGGACCTGGCCAGGGGGCCCATTGGAGATTTTCGCGGGGGGGCCCGAAAATTGAAAATCCGGCCCTGCTCTTGTTTTACTGTGGCTTTGGTTCTAATTACTGCGTTGTGTGGATATAACTCTTGTTTTACTGTGGCTTTGGTTCTAATTACTGCGTTGTGTGGATATAACTCTTGTTTTACTGTGGCTTTGGTTCTAATTACTGCGTTGTGTGAATATAACTCTTGTTTTACTGTGGCTTTGGTTCTAATTACTGCGTTGTGTGGATATAACTCTTGTTTTACTGTGGCTTTGGTTCTAATTACTGCGTTGTGTGGATATAACTCTTGTTTTACTGTGGCTTTGGTTCTAATTACTGCGTTGTGTGGATATAACTCTTGTTTTACATGGTGTTTTCACATATTCACATAGTTCTATCCCATTTAATTGACCTGTTGGATGCAACCTCCCTCGCTTAGTCATGCGTTCGGAAAGGGCTTCACTCTACTTGTGCTGGTGTTTGGTAATAATCACCATCGGAATAGCGATGTAATATACATTTATCTACGATTGATACGAAATATAAACATTACATCGTTCTTTCTTTTTGTCACTTTTATATTAACTAAAAGTGTAGAGTGTGGGTCGTGAAGGGTAGTAAAGCGATGTGTGTTAATACTTAAGAATGACTATATTTCGCCCCACTCCGGGGCATATGCCTGAAACATCATTATAACTTCTTATAAAATACAGTTCTGACTAGGTAGAAATAAAAACTATACATAAATAAACTATTTCAGAAATGCGATCAAAAAAAATAGATATATTGTTAAATAGAACCTACCGGTAAACGAAGGTTTGGTTATATGTTGAAAAATTTGTCAAATATTCATCTATAATTTAGAATCGTCTTTTGACGTAACTCTCCTACTAAACTCTTAACTAACCGGTTTACAGAAACATAACATAATAATGATGTTTCAGGCATGTCTAGTCTATGCGCCGGAGTGGGGCGAAATATAGCCATTCTTAAGTCTTAACACACATCGCTTTACTACCCTTCACGACCCACACTATACACTTTAACATTACATCTCTGTTTTGATGGGTAGAAAGTGATTTATTTTCGTAGATGTATTCATTGCGCATGCGCGTTCATTTTAATGAAGAATTCTTCACCTTAACACACGATTAGCACTGTTTACAAAAAAATCTAATTTGCTGTTTGTTTGATTAAAGTGACTGTTTATATCGAGTTTTTAGTGAAAAACAATTATTGATTTATGTCATTATGACTAAAATGAGGAGAATAATACGCCTCACCAAGTAATTAATTCAGCACAAAATACAACTAATAAATTAATGTCATCTTTACCAAAAGAGAAATACGAACTTACAGAGTTTATTAAATTTATTTTTCTGTATTCATTATTAAAATCCAACAATCGTAGATAAAGATAAAGTACGGGTACGTAACTCGTGCGAAAACTGCATATAGCTTTGCTCGTGTGGTTTTACTACCCTCGCTGTCACTCGGGTGCAAACTCCACACTCGCATGCAAAATGCTACTTTCCGCACTAGACGCGTAATGTACTATTATAAGCAGCGATCACGTGCCAACACTTAGCACATGTAACTTTAACTTTCGGTGCAAATTACAGACAATTTATCTTTGAAATTTAATTTCAATTTACTGTAAAAATAATTGATGGTAACCTACGTACATGCGGCATTGCCATAATTTCTTATTATTTAAGATTCTCATTCGTTAAACCTATTTTATTATTTGTTTGTTACGATTTATTTTTCTTTTGAAAATGGTCCTTTGGGTATATTATTCAGTCACATATTTTTTTTTTTTTTTTAATATCACTTTAATTTAGGTACTCATATAAGGTTCAACCCCTATAATAAGTCTAACAATTATTAAAAATAATTGTTGCAGGCTCGCCAGTTTATACAGGAGTTTTAGTTTATCATTGGTTAATAGAGTTATTGCAGACTCGCTACGCTCGTCTGTTTATATACAGGGTGGTCCAAAAGTCCCCCCCCCCCCCCTCTTATGTTCATCTTGTATGTTTCATACAAGCGTGAAGTTGTCGCACCCGAAGAACTAACTAACTGGTCAAAAAGAAACCAAGTCACAAATGAACGCTTCCGCAAGTTTCTGAAGGACGAAAAGAGGAGTGAGATTAAAGTTGGGCTAATGGGGAGGGGATATAGAAGAGAGATATAGAGTACGTAGTTGTAAATAAGAACAGTGAACAGTGGAAATTTAGAGAGTGGTTGCATCAAATGAACACTAGTTGTTCTACAGTAATCTACTGTCTATAAAATAATTCTAGACCCTCGAGTTTAAACCCTTGTAACTTCTAAACGGAAAATCGTATGTTGATGAATCAAGTTTTTTTATTTAGACAATTTAATAAAATTTTATAGCATATGGATAATTATTTTTTTACGTTAATTTTTAATTACTTTATTGCGGGATAGGTGAAAAAAGGGCCGTTTTTTCGGCACATTTTGGCAATGCCCAACTTTAAAAACTCAATGCTATAAAAGTTCTTAACCAAATTCACAGGACTTTTAGAACTCATATAAATGTCGAGGCCTACGAAGTTTCAAGTCGGAAAGTTAATTAATTTTCTGTTAATTAACGAATTTAATGGGACCTGATATCTTTTGAACTGCTATAGATAGAATCACGAAACCTTCACAGAAAAATCAAGAAAAAATTACGTTTCAAAGATACGAACTTACTTTTGCTCCCGCGGTGCTACAAAAAGTTTTCGAATTTTTTAAATGGTGATCATTAATTCGTAGTTGAAAGGTATAACTGGGATAATTATGAGGGAAGAAATGGCGAGGTTATTATTCCTGGTCAGAGATTCTTCCCCTATAATCCTGTCCTAGCTTTACTACCTCACGATACAGGATGCTGTCCTTTAAGTCAGAGGTACGGTGTGGTAGTAAACCTAGGACAGGATTATAGGGGAAGAATCTCTGACCAGGTATAACAACCTTGCCATTTCTTCCCTCATAATTATCCCTGTTGTTCCTTTCAACTACGACTTAATGATCAACATTTAAAAAATTCTACAACTTTTTGTAGCACCGCGGGAGCAAAAGTAAGTTCGTATCTTTGAAAGGTAATTTTTTCTTGATTTTTCTGTGAAGGTTTCGTGATTCTATCTATAGCAGTTCAAAAGATATCAGGTCCCATTAAATTCGTTAATTAACAGAAAACTAATTAACTTTCCGACTTGAAACTTCGTAGGCCTCGACATTTATATGAGTTCTAAAAGTCCTGTAAATTTGGTTTGATTTGGTTGAGAACTTTTATAGCATTGAGTTTTTAAAGTTGGGCATTGCCAAAATGTGCCGAAAAAACGGCCCTTTTTTCACCTATCCCGCAATAAAGTAATTAAAAATTAACGTAAAAAAATAATTACCCATATGCTATAAAATTTTATTAAATTGTCTAAATAAAAAAACTTGATTCATCAACATACGATTTTCCGTTTAGAAGTTACAAGGGTTTAAACTCGAGGGTCTAGAATTATTTTATAGACAGTAGTTGCAAGAGTGACCGTGCGATCAGGATAATAATATCCCTGATACAGAGTGAAACTGAATCTAACTTGTGTCAACAAACTTCATTCTCTTTAATCTGAAATAAACCAATTAAATGAAACCGAGCTTAAGTGCTTCCAAGAACATTCTACAGATACGACGCATTAGAAAACCCGCAATATCCCTCCCCGGGCAAAAATAAACATCTTAAAACTAGAGCTAAAGCTCTTGAACGAGATAAAATCTATGTCTGAGGCACCTCCAGGATAAGTTTTTACTAGCTCTAATCTTCTTCTATAGATTTGTTTGCTTTACATAAAACGTTTGTATTACTCAAGTTCGGAAAAAATAAACGCCCCCAAAACAATTCTATTTAGATAACCTACAATTGCGCACAATTTCTCCAAATTTGGAGGCGTTACCCCACAAAAAACTCTGAAAAAAAATTATTTCTCGAAAACGGTTCCGGCGATTTTGATTAAAAATTTCTAAAATGTAGTCCATTTTAAATACGAATCTAACGATATAACCCGTTTTCCCGGGAAAAATCTAGTTCCTGAGAAAATAGCTTTAAACACGGACGGAGAGAGGCCGGGTTCAGATTACCCGCAGAGGAGAAGTTATTTTTTCGTTAAATTTTGATGAAATGTTCAATAATAATTAAATGTACATACGAAAACTAATAAATAGAAAGCACTGGGCTAAGTAATTATGAACTCGTATATGAGGAAGTTGATCTGAGTTGTATCGGACCGATATTTTTATTGATGATCTACTTAAAAATAAATATTGTCGAACCTAGGATGATTGGGAATCGGTTAATCGAGACTACATGTGAAGAGAGAGAGGGAAGAAAGGTTATTTAATACACTTAAATACGCTTAACAAATTACGAATAATATAATCAAATTGCGATGTTGTTAGGTCATGTTACATTTGCCGATTATCTTTCCTTCTTGATATAGTAGGGTATACCAAAGCTAATGTTTCAATCATTCTATACGAATTTAGTAAAAAAAAAAAAGAGTAAATACCGTCTTGCGTTTTTTACTTATAATTTGAACAATAAATTAAAAATAAGTGTTTTGAATCGATAAGTCTATCATACTACATCTTGGAACTTTGATACGTTTGTATTCCTTGCTAGAGACGATGGGCCGTAGTAATCCACCTGAATAACCATAAAAACAACCTAACAAAGAATTAACAAAACTAAAAGTATTCAAATTCATAGCCTACTGTAAATTTCATATTATACATTTTGCCGTGGAGGTTAATAATGTTGTTGGAATTACGTTTGGCCAAAGAATTAGTAAAATATTTCTATAATTCTTCCGCGAATGAAAAAAGTTTGGAAAAACTGCTCAACTTTAATAATAGCTTACTGATTTGGCTAAAATTAATTATACATGATTACAACCTAGGTGCTCCAGTAAAAAGCATGTCTTGAGTGTGAAGAATATGTTGAGTGTCATATTTACTTAAAGCTACGACACTGAATTAAACTTACTTCTAGTAAAAAATAACCATGCTCGACATGTTCCTAATGGGCGAAACTTCCGGCTATGCACTGACTAAAAAATTTCTTCACTTTATTCGTCTATGTTAACATGCATGAGATGTTAGTTTTTATAATTACCATCTTGTTGGCCAAAGTGCTAACTGGTAACTAGTACTTAGTATCAATAGATAGTTGGGTAAAATGATAAATAAAACTTGAGCTGCGGAAGCCAATATTGTAGTTTTGAACGTTATTTTTCTCAATAAGCAAGCTAAAGTCATTAGCTAACATAATAATAATAATACATACTTTTACGCATCGAAATTTTAACTATTGTCTAGTATTGATAAAATTGTCTCTCTTTATTTAGATAAACTTTTATAATTATTTAAAGATCTACGAATCGAAAAAAATATTTATTTTTATTGGAATAAATGTGGTTGTCTTGGCAATGATTTATAAACAAACTATTATAGTCTTTCTTGAGAATCAATTTTTTAAAAAATAGTTGTTAATTCAATTTTAATAAATTAGTGAGATTTGTTAGCATGTTTATGGTTATTGTGTAGTTTGTTTGTGTTTTTGTTATAAAGTCTAGGGAAATTGTTAACTGCTTACAAGCAAGATTTTTAATTAATTTGAATGTGAAGATTTGTGGTATGTTCCTCTTAAGGAACAGGACGAGTAGCTGAATAAGCACTTAAAAATAATTTTTATATATTATATCTATAAAAAAATGATGATTTTGTATTACAAAAGATTTGAAGAACATAGCTCTATAAATGATGCTTGAAAATGACTCAGGGTTAAAGTGGAAATATAGCAGTATGATATAGGAGAGTTTATTTTATATTACATCCCTAAAGACCCACAATAACTACAATAAGAAATTTCAAGGGATCACCAATTATCTATAATTGATCAATCACATTTTATTTAGCCAATTGAAAACTTAATTGAAAATTTATTTCTTGTGATAACCAGGTATGCATAAAATTATTTGGTTTCTTGGAACGAAGTTCCTTATGGTACGTTCTGGAGCCCGGGAGTGAATCCGAAAAAACGACCAAAATCACCGTCACAAAATAACCTTCACGCAAAATCCGTCAAGAAATCTTCAGATGACGATAACTTGAGTAAAAGATCACCGAGTTAGATGAAATTTGGTACACATGTTCATTTTACCAATGCCCAGGCTGAGTTCGTCGGAAAACGTTATCCGCCCAAGGGTTCTCGCGCAACGCTCGCGTAAACGTAAGCTTTAAAAGACGGGAAAAAGTGTTATTAAGGAAGCCTGTTACTTGACTTGTTTTAATTACTTTTGTTATATATGTCAAAAATGTCACCTTGTTTTGTAAATAAATAAAATATAATCATCTAAAATTTCACCCTGATACAAGCAGAAGCGGTAAGGGAAGAGATATATTTTATAATATTTTAATTTTTTTGGCTGGGTAGGTAGAAAACAGTCCTATTTCAATCCAAACTCCTTTAACAAACATACTCTTTCACTATAAACTCATCATGATCAACTTTTTTCTTATATTCAATAGATATTTATAGTAAGACGCTTGCTTTAATTATACAAATAATGATTTTCTTTTAATTTTGCCTTAACTCTGCTAGGTACAAACAGTTCGTTACTTTAAATTTTGTCTCTTTTCTAACTCCGCCATGTATAAGTAGTTAGCAATGTATACACGTACTTAGCACTGTGGTTTTATAATTTATATTTAATGAAAAATGTAAGGAACTTCGTTCCTACCGGGTGTCCCGAGACACCACACGTATTTGTTTTTATACATAAAACCCCTTATAACTTCAAACAATATATCGGATCGACTTGATTATGGTTCTCTTTTATTCAGCGTAAACAAAAATGCATAGAAGACGATACCCCACTTGCCTTGGTAGCTAGTTCCCCAAAATTCCCCCTCCCCCCCTTTCCCCCTCCCCAAAATAGAGGGAAGCTTAGAAAAAAGTTGGGGACTTTTAAAGTATTATTTTCAATGACATAACAAAGCTCTGAGTAAAAATATAACCCGTGGCTTGAAATTATTCCGCAGAAAAAAAGCTATATTTACTGGACTACGAAGGAATTTGATCGAATAAAGGATAAACAGGTCAAGTGTGTGCTAGTCAGGACACAGCGAGGGTCCGTGGGTAACACAGTATTGTTTGTAGTACCTATTTTGATGGTGCTTTTTAAAATGCTAAAAATCCTACTTTGAACTATCCTATGGGTCTGATATTCTCAAAACACATAAACAAACTTCTGATAAAGTGAACCGGACTATAAACATATAAATACACCCAGAAGAGCATAATTATAAAAAAAAAACGTATTTTGTCAATAAAAAAAAGAAGAAAAATCTAAATTTCTAAAAGTGGTACCTTTACTTTGGGTCAAAGAATGTTCAGAAATATTTTCAGAATTTTTGCACTTTACATAAGTGAGATAGAAGGGGGGGGGGGGGGGACACCAACTTCAAAGTCGTCTACGCTCGCCCTATCAAAGTCGTAACCAAAAAATGATATATTTTTGTAATCAGCTCGACGTACCCTTTCATATAATACCCCACACGGTCTCCAGTAAAAATAATTATTATTAAATCCTTTATATTAACTTCACTTTTGTGGCTAGGTGCCTGGGTATGCCTGTCGTCAAATCTTTGGGAGGCTAGTTAACCCTCTTCCAGTTATCCAATCGAGCTGAAACTTGGCACATATACAAAAACATTTTAACAAATTAATTAATTATTTTTTAAATTTAATAATTTATCTTTTTAAAAATGAATGGATTAATTTAATTATATATTAAAAAAATAAGTAATAAGAATAAAATAAAAATTTAATTAATTAATTAATTGGTAGGTATATCAAATCTTTGGAGGGCGAGTTAACCCTCTTCCAGTCACCCAATCGAGCTGAAACTTAGTACATTGACTCTTTAGCAATAAAAAAATATTTTAACAAATTAATTGATTAATTTTTAAATTTAATTAATTACTTGTTAAAAATGAATGGAATAATTAAATTTAAAAAATTTAATAAAAAAATTTCAAAGTGATCGGAGGAAAGGTGTAGCCGTGAGAGCAGGCGACAGACGGACGGACAGACAGACACACGCAGGAAAATATAAGGGTCCTTGGTTTTGCCTACGGACCCTAATAAAATGTTAATTAGTGCTGCAGCCTCCCTTATCGTTATTCCAATTTTGTCTTCTAATTTTAATCTACCTCCCAAATTTTTATTTTTTCAAACTTACTTTTAAACTCACTTTTACCTTTACCCTACTTTAAAGAATAAGTTTGCTCGCTTTACGATAGAGGCAAGAAATGCTTTGTCCATTTAGGCTAGGCGCACACTGGGGGCCCCCAGTATGCGCCTAGCTTGATATACTATTAGAGGACAACAATACTAACCACACATGGATGTTTTTATTTTGCAGTGACATTCTAAGATGTAACATTGAGGCTACGATGAACATGTGCCGCATTGTCATGCCTGCAATGGTTGAAAAGAAGAAAGGCGTTGTGATCAACATTTCTTCCACGGCGGCCCACATACCGGCACCGATGCTTTGTGTCTATGCCGCTTCTAAGGTAACAAAACAAATTCTAATACTACATTACTTGCAGTATAAGACGTGGTTTGTTGGGTTTCTTTCAAAGGCTCTACGCTGAGGACTAGGAAAATCTCAAGTCCCGGACAAACCTGAATCAATCAGTTTTTGTGAGAAGACTTGTTCCCAATTCAAGTGATTGCTGAAATTCCCGCTACTCTACCAGTAACAATGCCTCTGCTGAAAGATTCTTCTCGTCATTACGTCATGTTAAAGACACGGCTTCGAGCCAGCATGAGTGAAGATCGGCTCCCTAGGTTGTGTTCAGTGCCGGATCTAGGGGGCGGGGGGGCTGCGGGGGGCAAGCGCCCCAGGCTGCACGCCCGGGGGGCGGCAAAACGAGGTGGAAAAATAAAATGTTAAATAAAAAAAAAAAAATAGGTGAATTGTAATTTTTTGTTTGTTTATTTGCATACTTTAATAGCTGTTTGTTTATATGCTTAGTTGAGTGTGTATAACTACTTGACTCAGTTGCTATATAGGAAGTTGTGAAGGTATTTCATAATGAAACTGGAAGAATTAATAGCATAGTGTAGTGTCACAGGTAAAAAATATTTTTTTTAAGTCTAAAACCCGATTTAGATAATAAATGTTTCAAAAATTAGATAATTAGATAATAAATGTTTCAAAAATTCTGCAGAAACAATTTTAAACAAACTTTAAGTTGCTGTTTTAGCTGAAAAAGCTTTAAAAAAAAAGGTTCTCCAAAACGCCTAAAATTCACCATTTTGAACCTAATTTTCTAAAATTTTCCGAGGGAGGCCCCCTGAACCCCCCTTTGGGCAAGAGGGTCATCCCTCCTAATGAATCTGGAAGAATTAATAGCATAGTATAGTGTTATAGGTTAAATAAAATAGAAATTATCATAATTAATTGGTATTTTAAACGCAATATAGAATAGGTACTGTATAGTTTTAGCTAAAAAAGCTCTAAAGAAAGGTTCTCCAAAACGCTTAAAATTCACCATTTTTGCACCTAATTTTATAAAATTTTCCGGGGGAGGCCCCCCTTTGGATTTGAGGCTAAACCCCCAAGTTCCTCCCCCCCCCCCCCCCCCCAAATTCTACTGCTAGATCTGCCCCTGTGTGGCAAGGGCGGCAAAATCTGCTTTTGCCCCCCCTGAGAAAAAACCTAGATCCGGCACTGGTTGTGTTTACTACACGTTCACACAAATATTAGGTCATTCATATTGAAAAAGTTAATGATCGATTCACCCAAAGGCAAATAAAGTGGCTTGAATTTATAATTTAACATTTTTTGTGAAATCTTGATATATAATGTATTTAAAAGCATTTTCTTTTAACTAAATTAAGAAATTATTTCCTGGACGTAAACTTTACAATAATAATTAAACTATTCTAGGGTTTTAAATTTATATTAGTAAATCATGGTTAGAAGTGGTGCTAGGCCTTGGTTGACCATGGTTACAATGTACTTATCACTTTGTTGATTGCTACTTTCATTTTATAACAAGTCAGCTACAGTTAATAAAGCCAGTAGGTACGTATTCAAGTGTGAAGGTTTTGAAAATGTTAAACTTACGTTTTCTTAATAATTCTCTATTGAATATATAGCACAAACTTTAGGACTTAAAAGTCTCTTAAACAAAGCTTAAAACACGTTTTTAGCTATCAAATTTTTAAATAATTTTCCAGGGGGTGGCCCTCGTAAAATTAGGACCAAACCCCCCCGGTATGGCCCCCCTGAAAGTCAACTCTGGAACCGCCCTTGTAACCCAGGTTTTTCTTGATCTAATATGTTGAGTGATAGTAAATGAAGATGTTAAACCAAATTTTATAAATATTTAATAATGAGAACTCTAAACCAAATGTAATAGAGTACTTACGCTTTAGTAGAAGCTTCTTAATGTTTGAATTTAGTTATTTATGGGTAAAAAATTCACTATTAATTGATATTTGACCAATCAATCAGTAACCAACTGCACTACACACCTAAACAATTGGCCAGTTTTCCAAGATTTTTTAAATTTTAGTTACAAATAGAACATAACTGCTCCACCCGAATTTCTATTTTATCATCTCACATTCATATATATTTGGTTTCAACGGGAGAAACTTAATTATTGAATTTATATTAATTTATTTACAAACTGCCAATCTTATCACTCGCTGCTATAGTTCTATTTTCACAAAATTAATATTTTATAAGTTATGGGCACTCACAGATCCACTTTCATTAACAAAACTGGACCTGTTAATCATAATTAACAGCTTTTGCTCACTTAAAAAAACTTTAAACTATTACAAATTGAAAAAAAAATACAGTGCCAATGATTTATTGTTTTAAAGTAGTCCTAGTGTAAATTATTAATTGCTCAAGCAAATGCTTCGATAAAGACCGGATCGGATCACGATGAACCTTCGAGAATTATTCACTATGAATAAGGTTAAAATAATTATTATTCTCCATTACATTGATTTAAATTTTTGTTGAATTCCTTATCAGTTCTTATTAGGTATGAATATACCTAGGTATCTAACTCCGTCATGTATAAGTAGTTAGCAATGTATACGTACTTAGCAGTGTGATTTTATAATTTATATTTAATGAAAAATGTAAGGAACTTCGTTCCTACCGGGTGTCCCGCGACACCACACGCATTTTTTTTATTACATTTATACACAAAGACACATTACTAGTATTACATTTATACAAAAAGACATATTACTAGTATTACATTTATACACAAAGACACATTACTAGTATTACATTTATACAGTAAGACACATTACTAGTATTACATTTATACAAAAAGACATATTACTAGTATTACATTTATACACAAAGACACATTACTAGTATTACATTTATACACAAAGGTATATTTTGTTGTTTGGGCCGTTCTAATTCAGCTGAAGCTCTCATATGTTATATTTCAGCTTCTTGTCTCTGTGGTTTAAGAGTGGCTTAAGTCTCTATGAGATTTAAGAGTTTTCCAGATTACCTTTCCCTGATTTTATGGGTCGTCTCTCATCTTATCTACCGTTCAGTATTTTCTTTTGTGGTTGGATGGTCAATATCTGTCCGTGGTTTTTTTCAAATTCGATCGTCTTTCTCTTTTGTCCATAGAGCCGATTTCGTTAGATTTCCTGAAATATCAACAAATGTAAGCGACATTTGTACTCTCGCTCCAAGATTACTTTTTTAAAAAAACATTATTTTTTAAGTTAGAAGAATAAAATCATTACAAGTTACAAAATCTCATATGTATAATGAGTATTAATAAACAGGTCAAGTGTGTGCTAGTCAGTTCACAGCGAGGGTCCGTAGGCCACACTATATAGTGTTTAATTGTAAAGTGTATAAACAGTGTTTTTTTAAAATGCTAAAAAGCTTACTTTGAACCATTCTAAGGGTCTGATATTCTCAAAACACACTCTGATAAAGTATTTTTGTACCACTGAACCGGACTACAACCATATAAATACATCGAAAAGACCATAGTTATAAAAAAAAAAGTATTTTGTCAATAAAAAATAAAATAATTTTTTTTTCGAAATTTCCAAAAAGTGGTATCTTTACTTTTGGTCGAAGAATGTTCAGGAATTTTTTCAGATTTTTTGCACTTCACATAAGCGAGATAGAAGGGGGAGACACGTTTCACACCCACTTCAAACTTGCCTACGCTCGCCCTATCAAAGTTATAACCAAAGAATTATATATTTTTGTTATCAGCTCGACGTACCCTTTCATATGATACCCCTCACGGTGTCGAAAAAAATAAAAAATGTTAACCCTTAAGTTTTTTTACCCTAATTTTTTTGAAATTTTTTTTTTAGTCGCTATATTTTTAATATATGTGGGCAGGTACAAGACACATACATGCCAAATTTCAAAGTGATCGGACGAAAGGTGTAGCCGTGAGAGCACGCGAGAGGACGGACGGTCAGACACACGCAGGAAAATATAAGGGTCCTTGGTTTTGCCTACGGACCCTAAAAATTACGCACTAAGGGTACTGAGTAATGACAAGTATAGAAATGAGAGTCTGGCTCTTTTGGCCATAGCCAGCTTTATACATATATTATTCTAAGGTCAGGGATTAGGCTGTGCCGGTGTGCTGTGTATCTGTATGTCTTTGTATTAGTGCTTTCAAAAGCATTTTATTTGAATATAGCCTCTAAACAAAATACTTAAGATAACTTAAAATGCAGAAAACAAACAAATTTTTCGTCTATACATAAATAAGACAAAATGGACAAAAAACAAATGGACTACATTTTAGAATTTTTTAATCAAAATCGTAAGAACCGTTGTCAAGAAATTTGTTTTTTTTTATACTTTTCGAGGGGGGGGGGGGGGTAGCGCCTCCAACTTCGGAGCTAAAATTCAGAATAAGAGAAATAAAAAATGCATACCTCGGGGTATGATTTCTCTGAATACATGGCAAATTTCATCAAAATCGGCACAGTAGTTTAGGCTCCACGTTTCTGCACAGACGACAGACTGGCATTTTTTAAAACCACTTGTTTGGACTCAGGTAATCTCAAAACGTGTAAATCCATCAAAACCTTGAAATCCTTTCTATTATATGAGAAATCATTTCTCTTATATGAGAAATCCTTTCTATTATATGAGAAATCCTTTCTCTTATATGAGAAATCCTTTCTATTATATGAGAAATCCTTTCTCTTATATGAGAAATCCTTTCTCTTATATGAGAAATCCTTTCTATTATATGAGAAATCCTTTCTATTATATGAGAAATCCTTTCTATTATATGAGAAATCCTTTCTCTTATATGAGAAATCCTTTCTATTGTATGAGAAATCCTTTCTATTATATGAGAAAATTCGAAATATTTTTCCTTGTATGAGAAAGTAAAAATCGGTCCGAGACAACTCAGACAAACTTTCTCATATATGAGTTTATAATTACTTAGCCCAGTGTTTCCATTTATTAGTTTTCAAATGTACATTTAAATATTATTGAACATTTCATCAAAATTTATCATAAAAATAACTTCTCCTGGTCGGGGAATCGAACCCGGGCTCTCTCCGTCCGCGTTTTAAGCTAATATCTCAGGAACTAGATTTTTACCGGGAAAACGGCTTATATCGTTGGATTCGTATTAAAATGGACTACATTTTAGAATTTTTTAATCAAAATCGTCGGAACCGTTTTCGAGAAATAATTTTTTTTCATGTTTTTTCAGAGTTTTTGGGGGGTAGCGCCCCCAAATTTAGAGCTAAAATTCATTTCTCGATTCCGCCTCGGGGTATGATTTTTCTGAACATGTATGCCAAATTTCGTCAAAATCGGCCCAGTAGTTTGGGCTCCAGGCGTCTGCACAGACGACAGACGACAGACAGACATTTTTTAAAAACCACTTTTTTGGACTCTGGGGACCTCAAAACGTGTAAATCCATCAAAATCTCAAAATCGAATTTTCGCGCCATCACAATACTTTCTCTTTATATGAGAAAGTAAAAAATCAATAATGTACTTTTGCTTTTATTCTACAGAACGTTGAAGTTGTTTTGTTGGCATCGAGTTCAATGATTCCTTAACTCTCTTGTTCCTAATGGCCAAGTTATTAGTTTACTTTATTATTATTATTATTTTTATTTGTTTGTTTGTTGTTAAATTGGTTAAAGTATTGCTTATCTTTGTTGAATAAATAGAGTATTCCTTCAAATGCTAATAATCATAATCTTCTTTTACCTTTGCTCCCGTCGTTTTCTTTAAGCCTTATTAGTTGGATGTATTTTTAACGAGAGCTTTCAATGCCCCCTTTCGCCAGTTAGACGCTCGAGGTAGATTGTGTTCTTCCCCCTATTAAAAAGTATTTAAATGTCCTTATTTGCATCTGTCTGTAGAGATCATAATTTAAAAAAACATGTTTTATTATTGGCAACAAATCTGGCATAAGAACCCCTACCTGGGCATCTTCAGGCATAAAAAATAATCCTCTTACCTTGTATATTTATATCACAATTTTATTATTATAATAAACAATTAAACAATTGGCAAACAATTTAAACTAGGCATGGCGTGGCTCTATCATTGAAGCGAGCGTATAGTAATAAATATGTATTGAATATTGAAAAAATAGATGTGTAATCATGAATCATGATGAGTTGATAGATAATGGGTCTGGTAGTAGTACAGCGGCTAGTAGTAAGGGAACCAACCTGCATTCTTACTATTCCTCTAACCACACTTCTCCTTTTCAACTAGTAACACTCATTACAATGAATAAATTTACCACTTTTTGTTAGTAAAATATTAATTGAAGAGAAGAAAAGAGCTATCCCCCAAGTATTAAAATGGAATTTTACTGACGAATGATTAAGTTATCCTCCGAGCCGAAGGCGAGGACAGGCTATGAAAATTAACTGCCGTGGCGAAGCCGTAGCAGGCAATGAATACACGAGGAAGAAATGTTTCCTTTGCTGCCTTGTTATGCATACAATATTTTATCTACTCACGCTATTTAGATTAAAAATTGAATCTTAAGTAAACATATTAATACATTAATAATACAACATAGCTTTGTAATAAAATAAGTATAAAACTAAATTTAAAATAACACAAATTAAAATTTAAAAACAAACAAAAGCAGTGGTTATGAAACGCACTGGTAAACACTGATCTTTTCCTGCCTAGGCAGGGAAATATTTCCCTGACGGTTTCAATTACTTTTCTGCCTGTTTTTAATATTTTAATGACTATAATCAGCGAAATAGTACTTTCCAGCCTAAAAACAGTTAAGTAATGCTTAATTTTTCTGCCGTGAGTATATAAATTATTTTACAGAACAAGTTGTTAAAGCTTTTTTCATTTTTGTAACTCAGGTCATTAAAAAGAAGAAGGAAAGCACGTGGATTACATTGTTTACCATCCTCTTAAAATTCTCTCTTATTGAATTTATACGTTAATTTTTTTAATTAGTGTTTCTATAACTTCTTAGAAGGCGCATGACAGAGCGAACAAATTGTTAATTAGCATAAATGATTTTCCACTTTATACATTATTAAGACTTTTATTATTAAAAATATGGGGGAATAATAATATTTGCATTTAAAACAGCTTAAAACATTTTTAAAAATTGGTCCGAGACAACTCTCTTTTTAGATAAAAAAAAAAAAAAAACTTTCTTTAATAAATGTGATACTCTATATAAATTCTATAATATCTCATAATTAATTTAAAAAAAAAAAAAAAAAAAAAAAAATTTTAAGAGCGTTCAACAGGTGCGGTTGTTTATCTTCATGTATATAAAATTGAATGTTTTTCTATCTGTCTGTCTCTTATGCCTGCCTAAAAAGTTCATCCGATTGCGATGAAATTTTGGGGAATGGTTGGACGCATGCCCGGGAAGGTTTCTGACTTAGTAAAACTAAGTTTAAATTTTGGTACACAGGGTTACGGGGTACAAAAATGTCAAAGTAATGAAAACCCTTCATGATGCATATCGTTGAAAAGCTCTTTAAGAATATATATATTTTTTTTTTCCTTTTATTGTATATTACAACTACAAAAATACATTGTTATAAGTAATAAGGATAATTGTTTTACATGGCGTGGTACTCTTGATGTGAGATACTGTCCAGTGACAGAACTCACCGTTAATGACATGAGTTTAACATGCTATCTAATGTGTATTATGGATACTTTTTTTTTGTTTTTTTTTTTTTTTTTTTCTTTTTTCTTTTTTTTTAAATATTTAACAAGTCGCGTGGCCACTGCATTTTGAGTCGTCGGTGAGGATTTCCAGGAATATGATTTGAAAATAGGTTTTGAACTAAAGGATTAGGATGATGGGATACGGAATCATGAAAGGATTGATATCTGGAGGTGGGGCTAGGTCAGAAACAAAGGGCACTTTTAGGTCGTTATGAAGTATGAAGTTAGAAACAAAGAAGGGAGCATTAGTTATTCTTCTTAGGATTTTAGACTGAAGGGATTGGATGCGGTAGGAGTTAGAACGCTTGGTACAGCCCCATAATTCGATGCCGTATGTCCATATGGGTTTTATCATTGTGTTATATATGAGAAGTTTGTTATTTGTACTGAGTTGTGATTTGTAATGTAAGAGCCGGTGTAGTTGTTTATAACGACGGTTTGTTTCTTGTCTTTTGAGTTTTGTGTGGTGTGCCCAGGTTAAACGTCGATCAAGGTGTAACCCAAGGTAGCGGACAGTACTAGAATGAGGAATAGGGATTTGGTTAAGGGTTACAGGTTCGCAGATACCATGTCTCAGAGCAAAGGTCACGTGGTAGCTTTTATTTTCGTTTATCTTAATTCTCCATTTCTTCAGCCAAATTTAAGAATATAGTAATTGTTTTTTTTTTTTTGTTTTTTTTGTTATTCATTTTTGTCATATTTTCATTTAGAAGAGGGGTAAAATGGAAAATGCAGGGAAAATATTTCTATAATCTATATCTATCATCCGATTGCGATGAAACTTTGGGGAATGGTTGGACGCATGCCCGGGAAGGTTTCTGACTTAGTAAAACTATGTTTAAATTTTGGTACACTGGATACGGGGTACAAAAATGTCAAAGTAATGAAAACCTTTAATGATGAATATCGTTGAAAAGCTCTTTAAGAGTACAGTAATGGTTGGACGCATGCCCGGGAAGGTTTCTGAGTTAGTAAAACTATGTTTAAATTTTGGTACACTTGGTACGGAGTACAAAAATGTCGAAGTATTGAAAACCTTTAATGATGCATATCACCGAAACGAGTACAGTAATTGCTGTTATGTACATTTTTTATAATATTTTCATTTAGGAGGGGGGTAAAATGGAAAATATTATAATCTATATCTATATAAATAAAAATTAATGTTTGTTTAGCTCTATGTCTCTTATGCCAATATTGTATCGTGTACAAGTATACATTGCAAATTGTAATATACATTTTTCATCTAAGGCAACATTATTTAATTAAATAAACTATTTATGAGGTTTTTCAAAGGTTATACAGTTCGTATATTATTAATGTTCATTAGGCGGTACGAAGTTCGCCGGGTCAGTTAGTAATAAATAATTTTCAGAAACTAGGTATATAACTTGCTGTATGATTTTTCTGAACCTATATGCCAAATTTTATAAAAACCGGTACAGTAATTTAGAGCTCCACGCGTC
The DNA here is from genome assembly GCA_951217055.1 of Gerris lacustris. NCBI lineage: Eukaryota > Metazoa > Arthropoda > Insecta > Hemiptera > Gerridae > Gerris > Gerris lacustris. The sequence continues at coordinate 48,933,202 of OX578285.1, forward strand.
TGTTCAGACGACACACTAGAGACAGATATGTTTGGACTCAGGAGACCTTAATCCAGTGGCGCACCCAGGGGGGGGGCACGGGGGGCACGTGCCCCCCCCCCCCCCCCCCCCCAAAGTCAGACCTAAAATTTAAGTATGCAATTCCGCAGCATGTGTTAAAGTAATAGTGTTGTGATAGTCAAAAAAAAAAAAAAAGTAATATATAACCTAGTTTAGCCCGACATTATTATTTTTTTTTTTTTTATTGGCGTTTAAAAAGACGTGCCCCCCCCCCCCCCCCCCCAAGCTAAAGTCGTAAAATTTAAGTATGCAATTTCGCAGCACGTGTTAAAGTAATAGTGAAAAATATAAATAAATAAGTAATTATATACCTAGTTTAGCCCGACATATTTTTTTGGCGTTTAAAAAGACCTGCCCCCCCCCCCCCCCCTCCAAAGCTATAGACTTAAGTAAGTATTTTAAATAAGTCAGTATCACTTAATAAATAAGTAATAATCTACATAGTTTTGCCCGACATATTTTTTTTTGGTGTTTAAAAAGAAGATGAAGAAAAAGAATTAAAGTAAGTCAATCAACCCGTTTAGGTTAAGGATCTATAAAATTGGGATGCAGCTCCTGGGTAAAAAAGTGTCGTCTATTGAACTTGGAAAAATCTGCATAAAATTACGACTGTGCATGGTCAGAACTTTTTAGTGGGACGAATTTCTTTCCGACTATTATCCATTGTTTATTTTGAATGAAAGGTTACCAATATAACATTTTTAAATCAAGTTTTTAATTAAATTTTTTCTTGTTTTAAGGGTTTTTATTTTAATCTAAAGTTTTAATTTAATATATTAATAAATTTAATAATAAAATAGTTAGTAGCAGTCATTAGAATAGTTTTTAATTATCGAATAATTAATATTAATGAATTTGGAAACGGGTTCAATTGTAGAATAAGATTTTAAAAATTGCAGATACCCGACCTTTCGCAAGGAAGACTATTTTTTGTACTTATTGACTGGACTATTATAATATACCCTACTATGTTTATTTTTAACCTAATACTATCAGCTAATTTCTGTTAAACTCAAAACATTTGGCGTACGTATTTTTTTTTCTTTTTTGTTAATTCACATAACTAAAATATTTTTAAAATGTACCAATTTATTTTTCTGGCTACTAAAATAAAACATTAATCTATTATATAATGCACAACTTTTAATAATAAAATATTATTAGTATGTATATTTGTATATAATTTTGTTTAAATAAAATACCCCGGTCTTCATGTCCCGTTCATAAAAAACTTAAATTTATTTGCATATAATAACATCTTAGATGCTCTTAGAATAGGCTAAAAAGACGTTTTCAAGTAACGTAAACTATAAAAAATTTTCCGGGGAGGACCCCCGGACCCCCCTGAAAGAGAGCCCAGCCCCCCTTTAAAATTGGCTGGATCCGCCCAAGATATGAAGTAATTTAAGAACAAAGAAAACCAGACTGGTTAATTGTCTGTGATTATGCTAAGCCCACATTACATCCCCTCCTCCCCCCTTATTTTTTTTAATCTGTGCCCCTCCCAAAAATAAATCCTGGGTGCGCCACTGCCTTAATCCATAAAAATATCAAAATGGCTAATTTCCGCGCTATCACAATAGTTTCTCTTTATATATATACGAGTACTACGTATATACTAGCCGGTTATGTGTCTGTACTACAAGTAACGTTAGAATTCGGCTATTTACATTTTTACAAAAATGTCAAGTTACATAAAAACGTTGAACTCCAAACCCTTGGTGACACGAATTCACCAAAAAACCAAATAAAATATTTCAAGGCGACTCGCAGAAGCCTATGTACAAAGTTATACCTATATCGCATACAACTTTACTCTCTATCAGTGGTTTACTCTTTTATGAGTCCCAAAAAGTGTTTTTTGGTCAGTGCTTTACTCTTTTATGAGTCCCAAAAAGTGTTTTTTAGTCAGTGCTTTACTCTTTTATGAGTCCCAAAAAGTGTTTTTTAGTCAGCGGTTTACTCTTTTATGAGTCCCAAAAAGTGTTTTTTAGTCAGTGGTTTACTCTTTTATGAGTCCCAAAAAGTGTTTTTTAGTCAGTGCTTTACTCTTTTATGAGTCCCAAAAAGTGTTTTTTAGTCAGTGGTTTACTCTTTTATGAGTCCCAAAAAGTGTTTTTTAGTCAGTGGTTTACTCTTTTATGAGTCCCAAAAAAGTGTTTTTTAGTCAGAAATTTGATTTATACGAGGGGAAATAAGGGGAATTAAGACTGATTTTCTAAAGTTTAAAATTAATTCTTGCGAAAGGGCTTCTCTTTAAAATATATGAGCCTATATATTAATAAAATAAAGAATCAAATTTAAAATATACATTAAAAATAACAAACTCCGCAGCGAAGGACGGGAATCTAGCTAGAGGTCGACCAAGAAGTCATGGAAATGTGAGGAGTGCGCTAGTGTCGCCATGTACAGTCAGTTTTTATTAAAATAGACCAATGTCAAAAAATACAGTGTAGTTCTTTTGTTATTAATAATTTTATTTTTGATAACTTCTATATTTTTTGCAACAGGCAACACTGTACCTGATAAGAAATCACAATAATATACGATAATATCTTTATATTATTATTTATTGATTATTCACTTTAATATTCTTTAAATCTAAATAAATTTTCTTCTTTCTTAATCGATTTTTTTCTTCCTCTTTATTTCTGAGTTTGATTTGTTACTTTCTTATTTCTGTTTTATTTGTTACTTTCCTTATTTCTGGATTTTAGTTCTTAATTTTTGTGAATTATTATTTGTACTATTACCTCTCTCGGATTGTTTTTGGCAATTTTCTCTTTGGTAAATTAAATTTCCTGGTATTATTAAAAACATGGATAATAACACGAATTAAAAATTAGGAAGAAATTATACAAATAATGAGATTCTAAGATAAGTTTTCCTGGTTATTTTATTTATAAAAAATATAATGGGGAAAAGCAAACTAGAAATTCGCTAATATTATTTTGATTAATTGTCATGGAGAGCAATCATTTTTATAATAACAAATAAATATTAGGTTTGTTCCAACCCCATTATTTGTAGCGTTCTTTGCATTTGCATCATCATGGTGAATGGTACAAAATCAAAATTGTTGTGTGACAGTTGTGACTATAATTCGTATTGTATAAAAACAAACAAAACAGGAAACCTAACAGATTGGAAACCTTCTTGTTGTTGTTATTCGTGAGATTTGACGCAACTGCGCATGTCATACAAACTAGAAATGGGTATTGTCTTAGCACCCGACTGTACTGACTTCGGCAATACTCGGAAGTTCCGACTTTAAACGAAGTTAAGCTTTCCGTTTCTCCCGTGTTCATGACTTCTTGGTCGACCTCTAGTACATTTATAAATATGTGTATGTAAATTATATACTCAAATAGATATCTCCACCTTAATTATGAACAAAGAACGAGCGTAGTTATGAGTTTCGGTAAATATATTTTTCTAGGGATTTTTTTATTTTATTATTATTGCTCCCCCCCCCCCCCCCCCCCCCCCCCCCCCTAACATTTTCTTTACATAATCGATTTGTATGATTATGCATTTAAAGTTACTATTATCAATACAACCTAAATAGTTCTCGCTTGGTTCAAGAGGTTAGAACGAAAATCCAAGTTTAAGAGTTCAAGCATTAATAATTGCACTACAATGATGCATCATGCCTGAGCTTCGTCAAACGATAATTAAAGTTTAATTATTTAGAAGTAATGATTACATTGCGTTAATTATCGAATATAATTTCTAACCTTTATTATTCCAACCTATCAGCAGAATTTGAGACCGGCAAAACCTCTAAATCTAAAATAACCTCAAAATCCTATTTTTTATATAGGGTAAAGGCACCTAATATGGCACAGGTAGGTAACATGGCATAGTGGGTTTTCTCTTGAACCAAGAGCTAATTTCTGTGAGCGAATGAGTCAACGAAGTAGTTATACAGTAGTGCCGCTAGGGTGATAATGATATATCTTAAACTCCTCACCGTTTTCTCAATATTCAGCCATTTCCCAAACTTAGTGTCAACAAAAATTTATAGTGATTCCTTTTGATCGGCCAAAAGTAGTGTAATGTAAGTACTTAACTAATATATGGTTACAGATATACATTCAGTATGTTGTGTAGATTAAGGTGCATCCATCAGTTTTATGTTTTCAACTCATTGTTTATTTTATGGAAGAACTGATGTGAAAAACGTTATTCCCCCAAATATGGCATATGAAAAATATATTCTCAATTAAGACCTATGCCATATTAAGGGTGCCTTTTCAACAATGCGATCTAATATTCAGCATTTAATAAATAAACATATTAATTTCTTATAATTATAATAGATAACTATTTTACATTAATGTACGGAGATAAAAACCAGATTATTGCTGTGATTTCCATGGTATGCCATATTAAGGGGCGACAATTTTTATCATCGTTTTTGGATTTTTCCTTTTAACCTTTTTCTCCCCTTTTCCTTTTAACTTTGATTTTTTTACTTTAACCACCTCTAACCACATCTCAGAAGTCTTGTGTTAAATATTTAGTCATTGCAGCGTTGGCTCATTATACTTAACTAGTTAATCTATCACTAGGATTTTTTTGTGCTACAAAATTCGCTATTTGGAGGGGTGAAACCTATTGCCGAAAAACATTATGCCATATTAGGTGCCTTTCCCCTATACATATATATATATATATATATATATATATATATATATATATATATATATATATATATATATATATATATATATATATATATATAAGCTTATAATCTTTTCCTTTTGTTGGCAGGTATTTGTGACAAAATTCTCAAAAGATTTACGAGCTGAATACAGGAAGCAAGGCTTGGTTATACAGTCATTTATGCCAGGCCTTGTAGCTACCAAAATGAGCAAAATTAGAAAAGCAACTTGGATGGCCCCCACACCGGAAACTTATGTACGAAGCGCACTAACACGTCTCGGCGACTCTAGTTCTTCTACAGGCTACTTCCCTCACAGCATCTTGGTAAGCAACTTCCCAATATTTTTAATCTAAAATTTATTGGGAGTGGAAAATTAAGGGCTTCTTCTAAGGTTAGATGTTTTTGGGCGGTCTTGACGAGATGAGCCGGTCACGTGGAGAAGAGGAGAGAGGAGTTTTTGTTTTGTATCGGTATTTTAAAGTTATACGAACAAGCGAACCTAGCGCTTCCTTCTCACCAGGGTATGGGCTGGCCAGCCTAGCGCTTCCTTCTCACCAGGGTATGGGCTGGCCAGCCTAGCGCTTCCTTCTCACCAGGGTATGGGCTGGCCAGCCTAGCGCTTCCTTCTCACCAGGGTATGGGCTGGCCAGCCTAGCGCTTCTTTCTCACCAGGGTATGGGCTGGCCAGCCTAGCGCTTCCTTCTCACCCAGGATATGGGTGGGGTTGTTACCTGGAGGAAGTCTCGACGAAGAAGAAGGAATAAGCGGCTTCGTGGATAAGCAACTCGCGGTAGTGCTAACGGTTAAGTGATTAGTTTTTAGACCGGTCGAAGGACGGGAGCGTCATTTTTGGAGCGAATAAAATTTATTATAAACATAAATATATAGATATAAAAATATAAGGCAAATAATTCTTTTAAATCCACTAGAATTTACGACGCCTATAGCGGGTAAAATGCCATACATTAATGATTTTATTAACTGTTTCCATTATCAATGATTAATATCAAGACTAATAAACATATGTGTTATATAATACTCGAATCCAAAGTTATAAGATTAATCCTTTATTGTAAAAATAAATGCTGGTTTTATAGTGCACCAGGCAAGTGAATTCAATTATTTATTTTTTGTAACTAAATGACCAGGTTATATAATATCGGCTGCTGGGCAATGCAATTTGTAAAGGAAAGTAAAGACCGGTTATACGATATTTCTGTGTAATGCAACGTGAGACAAACATTAATCAGAATATATCTGACGACCCGTGGAACGGAAATAAACGTGAGTGAGGGGAACTTATAAGAATCTCAAAGGGCAGGAAATAGAAAAGAATGGTAGATTAAAACTCACAGAGTCAGATTACTCGCATTTTATCGACTTTGCCCCAATAAGGCAATACAATACAATAGTTTTCCAAATAAATACACCTTCGCTAGTTATTCGGTGATTCACAAAGGTTTTTCTAAAACTAAGTAATTTTTTTTGTCAAAGCACAAAAAACGGTACTTCTTTAGATTGTTACTCCCCTATGTTGTTTTAGCATATAAATTACTTTGACTAAATAACTATTAAGAAAAAGACATGTTTAGTCTAATGTACTTTGGGACAAAGGAATATCAAACTTGAGTTTTTATAAGGGGAGTAACAATCTAAAGAAGAACATTGTGTACACCTTCTTTAGATTGTTACTCCCCTCTGTTTTCTTTATAATGGGAGTAACAATCTAAAGAAGAACATTGTGTACACCTTCTTTAGATTGTTACTCCCCTCTGTTTTCTTTATAATGGGAGTAACAATCTAAAGAAGAACATTGTGTACACCTTCTTTAGATTGTTACTCCCCTCTGTTTTCTTTATAATGGGAGTAACAATCTAAAGAAGTGCCCAAAAAACGTCTAGCAATTCACTAAATTGTGTTATCAGGTTATTTTTTTTTTTTTTTAAATAAAATCAATAACTAATCAATCAATAATTCATTTAGTGGACAAAAGCCCTATAATCTCAGGCTATTATTTTCTTTTTAATAAACAAAAGTAATATTCACATAGTTTATAGCTACTTTTGCAACCAAACCCACCGCCATGTTGGATTGTTGTGCTACAGCAAAAGCAGTTATATCCAATAAATTAAGCAGTTATAAACTTTTATTTTAACTATTATTTATTCAGTGTAACCACTGTAATATTTTTTCTCTTCTGTCATTTTTTTCTGTTTAAAAGAAGATAGAAATGTGTAAAGAAGGATATAGATGATTTTGCAGCCTTACTCAGAGTAACTCTATAATGTGTACATAGGATGTAGCTGTTTTTGGATCAGTTATGGGTATAGCTCCTTTTGAATCCAAGTACAGTTGCTACAGTTGCTCCGAGTAGCTGCTTTTGTAACCGCACTCATATTTTAATCTAGATTTTAATTGCCGCTGAACATGAATTTAGTTCAGGTTTCCCTTGCTGGAAGCTTCCCCGACAAAAATAGGGCTTTAGAACTTAAATTTATTTAGAAAATGGGGAGATGACACTCAGCGCCGGCGCTACGCACAGGCAGGGCAGGCGGCCGCCTGTGGCGGCCAAACTCAGGGGCGGCCGATGACGCCCTCAGTTTGTTTTATTATATAAATTAAAAAACAAAATCTATAGTAGCGAAACGATAATAATGTTTTGAGGTACTAAGTAGGCAGTTATACATGGAACCCTTGTAATAACACCCCTAGACACAGAGACGGAACTAGACCTGCTGAGGCCCGTGTGCAAGATTTTTTTGAGGCCCCCCCCCCCCTCCCCCATTAAGAGGACCAAATATTTTTGCCGCCTCATTTTTCAGGATACACGTAAGATTTGTAATAAATTGCAACAAAAAACATTATTTTATGATAAAAAAAAACAACAAAATAAATTAAATTCCTATTTAAATGGACTACACTTTAGAATATTTTAATCAAAATCGTCGGAATCGTTTTCAAGAAATACTTTTTTCCAAGTTTTTAAGGAGTAGCGCCTCCAAAATTTGAAGGTAAAATTAAAATTTCGTCAAAATCGGCCCAGTAGTTTAGGCTCTACAAGTTTTTACAAGTTAAAAATTTATAATTAATTTAAAAACTTACTAAAGATAGTTTAATTTTGATGAAACATAATATGTAGGATAATACAAAACATTAACAGTCTAAAATACCCAAAATAAAAATCACGTCATGTTGTAAGTCAATTTTTTTTATTAATTATTATTTTAATAAGCATTTAACATCAATTGTCTCAAAAAATGATAGAAATAATTATTAGGTATTATTATGTGGAAAAGAATATAGATACCTACCACATAAAAATAATATAAATAATAATAATGTAATAAATAAAATATAAACTAAGTTCACCTTTTTAGTAAAATTATTCTTTATTTTTTTTATTTATTTTTTTTTATAACTGGCCGAGTGGAAGTGAGGCCCCCCCTTCCCCCGAGGCCCGTGTGCGGCCGACCCCATGCACACGGCTAGTTCCGGCACTGCCTAGACAATACCTTATCAGGTGCTGTTTTAGTTAAATAGCCGAGCTAATCACATTTCGGGTTGATTCTTGGTTATACCGATGTTATTTCTTATTATTCATAAAAAACTATCGGCTTTCTTTGCTATTATATGAGTACATATATATTTATCTATGTATGTATTGTTTTTTCTCTCGTTTAAAACCCTCCTTAAGTCTTTTCCATTACACCCCATATCTTTTTTTTAATTATTCACTTAACTCTTTTCTTACCCCTTTATAGCTGTTATATTTTCTACCCTTCCCTTAATTTGTTAATTGTTATATATGTATCTCTCTCCTAATCCATTTCATAATACATACATTTATTAATTATTTAACATTTTCATCAAAATTTAAAAATAACTTCTCCTTGGCTCGGCAGGGAATCTATCTCTCCCTCCAAGTTTTATGCTATTTTCTCAGGAACTAGACTTTTCCAGGTTAAACGGCTTAGGCTTATATCGTTAGATTCGCATTTAAATGGACTATATTTTAGACATTTTTAATCAAAATCGTCGGAACCGTTTTCGAGAAATAATTTTTTTTTTTCAGAGCTTTTGGGGGGTAGCGGCTCCAAATTTAGAGCTAAAATTAATATGGGGTATAATTTTGCTGAACATGTTTGCCAAATTGTGTCAAAATTAGCCCAGTAGTTTAGGCGTCTGCACAGACGACAGACAGACATTTTTTTTAAAACCGCTTTTTTGGAATCAGGGGACCTCAAAACGTGTAAATTCATCAATATCTCAAGATCGAATTTTTACCCCATCACAAATATTTTTACTTTCTCTTTATGTGAGAAAGTACAAATATAAAGCTCAGTTCTGTTATAGGTTTCTTCCTCTGGCACTTCTTTAGATTGTTACTACATTGGACTAAACATCTCTTTTTCTTAATAGTTATTTATTCAGTCATTTTTATTCTAATGCAACATAGGGGAGTAACTATCTAAAGAAGTACCCTTCCTCTAATATTGAGTTTTTAAAAATAACCTACTTTACTTTATTGCTCAATAAACAGGTCAAGTGTGTGCTAGTCAGCACACAGCGAGGGTCCGTAGGCCACACTGTATAGTGTTTAACTGTAAAGTGTATAAACAGTGTTTTTTTTTAAATGCTACAAAGCTTACTTCGAACTATCCTAGGGCCTGATATTCTCAAAACACACTCTGATAAGGTTTTTTTTTGCCACTGAACCGGACTACAACCATATAAATACATCGAAAAGACCATAATTATAAAAAAAAAAAAAAAAAAAACGTATTTTGTCAATAAAAAATAAAATAATATTTTTTTTCGAAATTTCCAAAAAGTGGTATCTTAACTTTTGGTCGAAGAATGTTCAGGAATTTTTTCCAGATTTTTTGCACTTCACATAAGCGAGATAGAGGGGGGGGGGGCACATTTCACGTTTCCAAATTTAAAAGTGATCGGACGAAAGGTGTAGCCGTAAGAGCAGGCGACCAGACGGACTGACAGACACACGCACGAAAATATAAGGGTCCTTGGTTTTGCCTACGGACCCTAAAAACTATCATAGATAATAATAGTGACATGAACTATTTTAAAAAGCAGTCAAGATATATTAAATAGACTTATACCTCAAGAACAGAAAGGCGAGACTCTCCGAAGTTAACAACATTGGCTTATTAGTAAAATTTTACTTTTTAATCTATTCTAAAATAAAGTATCAGAGGAGGCGTGATTCGTGTTTCATTATGATTCACAATATAATGTCCACTAAGGATAATATTAAAAATATGGCTACAGAAAATTTCAGGACCCCAGAAAAAAACGGATTTATGTATCCCAAAAAATAAACCTTCTCCCCCCCCCCCCCCCCCCCCCCGGTCAAAAAAATCCCATTTCAATGGGGCGGCCAAAAAGCGTCTTGCCTGTGGCGGCCAAAAGTGTAGCACCGGCGCTGATGACACTTATATACAGTTTGACTTTTGTGAAATAAGAGAATATATTTTGTTCATTTTGTTAAATATGTATTATTTTGATAATATATATTGTAAAATGGCAAGTAGAAATCATTATTTTTGGATTAGAAAATAAGGCGTAGCGAGCTAAATGAAAGTACGATATTTGTTAAGGACATATATTTATTGAGTACGAACGGTTTCCAGAGCATTCTAGTGGCAGAACAATAAACTAAAACGACACTCACAGTGTAGAGAACTGGAATTAGAGATGCCCCCGCATTCTAGCGACAGAAGTTAGTACTAAAGTTACAAATCATTAATGATTTTCTAAACGTTTTTTGAGAATATAATGTTCATTTATAATTTGACATATAGTGCCTTTGACTCAACAGGAATCAACAATGATGCTGATGCCGAGAATCGAAAAAATTTGGGAACCAGTTTAAAATCTCCCAGTAATTAAAAACATTTATATAATGTATTCACTATTTAGGAAGTAATCACAAATATTGTTGATTTTGTGTTAGATGCATTTCATTTTCAGTCTTATAAACAAATTTTTTAAACGAAGTATGTAGTTTTAAAAATTTACGCAGAATTTTTTTTATTTTTTTTTTTTTTTACAAGCTTTTATTTAACTTGCAATGTATGTATGTATGTATATGTATGTATGTATGTATGTATGAATGAATGTATATATGTATGTATGTTCGGATCAAATCTTGCAACTGAATTTAAAATCAGTTATCCTCAACCGATTGAATTGCAATTTTGCATACACGTTTAGTTCGGATGACAATTGACAGTGCATGGTTAGCTAAGTGAAGTCATTCTAAATCCAATATGGCGGACAGCCCAAGATGGCGGACTAGTTATTTTTTAAGCACGCCCATGATACGGGTATCAAATGAAAGGGTTTGCCAAGAAGAATAAGAATAAAAGCTAGTTTTTAATTTTTTTTTAAAATAAAATTATCTAACTTGCAATGTTTGGGTCAAATCTTGTAACTAAATTTTAAAGCAGTTATCCTCAACCGATTGAATTGAAATTTTGCACACACCACACACTTTAAGTTTGGATGACAATGCACAGGGCCGGATTTTGGCATAGGCGACATAGGCGGCCGCCTAGGGGCCCGCACCACAAACGTTTTTCTTAGGTTTAAATCAAATTATAATTATTATTAACTAAGGGAAACAGACAGAGAAAAATACACTCCAGCGCCGGGATGCCGGTGCTGGAGTGTATTTAAAAATTGTTTTTTTAGGGTTTCGTTGGTAAAACCAAAAAAAAAAAAAAAGTCTCTTGGTAATGGTTCCGAGAATTCTAAAATGTAGTCCATTTAAATTCAAAATACCTTCAGTAAGCTCGGAAAATATATCATCGTTTTAATTATTATTTCTCCGATTTCAAAAATTACAAGACAGAAATCCGTTTCAGATATCAGGAAATATTATTGGTTCCGTGTCTGTCTGTCTATCGCTCAATTTTTGCCACCCAACTTACCTCAAAAACTACTCGTCCGATTTTAATGAAATTTAGATGGTAGGTCATGATTTGCTGGTGCCAGATACGTTTAAAACTTCTGCGCCCATTTCTTTCTCTTCCACATTCTCACAAACATACATTTATTTATTCAAAACTAGAAATTGTGAAACCTTATCAAGAAATGATCCTAACGTAAAACACGAGGGGCATTTCAGAATTGGTGTATAATAAGCTCCTAGATTCCATTATCGAAAGTCTAACTCAAAGATTTAAATTTTCCCAATAAGTTAGTGACCTCTTCCAATGTCTTTGCACATACCTTGATATTGAACATGACAATGAAATTAAAGAGCAGTTTTTAACTTTTTGTTAAATGTACAAAAATGACATTGACTGACAATTTAAATGAGATCAAGAACTTTTATTTTAAAAAATAATTTTTAACTAATAATTTTAAAAAATAATTTTTATTAACTAAACTTCCCTATTCCCTACAGATGTGTGTATTTGGGGGGGGGGTAGAGGGCCCGGACCTCCCATTTGCCCAGGGGCCCGAGAATCCTTTCACCTAAATTATGAAGTAATCTCGAGTCTCGAGAGGGAAATAAAATAGTTGTTGACAAGCGCTGTGTGTCGGGAGTCCAGTGAAACTATACTTTCTCCGACAATCTCAGTCTGGTTAATAAAGCCTCTTTCTTCAGTGAAATATTAAACTTTTATTATAACTCGAAAATTATTAATCATACCAGTGTAGCCATGATCGTTTAGAGGTTAGTACCTTGCGTTGTGGCCGCAATAACCCAGGTTCGAATCCTGGTCACGGCACATTTGTTTTTATCTCATTTCAAAGTAAAAAAATAATATATTTGCTATTAAATTTAATTGATTATCGTTAAAAAATACGAAGTAAAATGTTTATAGAGATAGCAATATTACTGTACCTAAAATAGTAATTTTATTTACTAATTATTATTAGTAATTGGATTTACAGCCAATTCCTCCGTCTATTCTTTTATTAACTAAATATTAATTATTAAAATTAGGCAGCAATTTTTAAACTTTAGTTTATTTTTAAAATATCCGCAGCCTGCAATTTTCATATCAAAACACTTATTAATATACAAAGCATGTATTATATTTATTATTATCATTATTTTAATAAATGCTTTATTTTCTTATACCTACCTTCAATCTTTTACGAAATAATATTTATCTACGATTGATACGAAATATAAACATTATATCTCTGTTTAGATGAGTAGAAAGTGGTTATTTACGTACTCGTGTTCATTGCGCATGCGCGTTTCATAGTTCTGAACAATTTCTCTTCTTTACCACGCTAGCGCGGTAAAAAAGAGGAATTCTTCAGCTTTACGCACGATTAGCGAGTTTGTTTACATTTAACAAAACTAATTTGCTATTCTTTTATTAAAGTAACTGTTTATATCGAGTTTTTAGTGAAAAACAATTAATGAATCAAGTGGCTTTGACGAAAATGTAGAGAATAATACTCCTCCAGAAATAATTAATTCGGCAAAAAATACAACTCAAGATTAATGCCATCTTTATCAAGAGAAGAGATACGAACTTACATACAGCAAGTTTATTTTTTTCTGTATTTATTATTTATATCTAACAATCGTAGATAAAGTACGGTACGCAACTCGTGCGAAAACGGCATTTTGCATTGCTCGTGTGGTTTTACTACCCTCGCATGCAAAATGCTACTTTCCGCACTCGACGCGTAATGTACTATTAAACTCGAAATGCTTATAATTGATTGAAGTAGATTTTAATATAAAAATTATTTATACCTTACTAAATGGCAATTATTAAAGTAAAAACTCAACTGTATAAGTTTAATTTACTCTACAAGTTTAATTTTTAAGGTGTATAAAACAAGTAAAATAAAAAAATGTATGATAAAGAATGATAACGTATACTGCTCATACAAAATAGCTTAAATCTTCTAGTTTATTAGACACATTATTACATTTTTCAGTCTCTTTTTTTTTACAGGCTTTTTCACTTTTTTGACTTTTAGCTCTTATATTGTTAAAATGCAATAGTTTGTTTCAAAACTATAAGGTTTTTTTATTTTAAAAAATCCCCCTACGGCATACAATATATAGTGTATATGCACTTGGGTACTTATTGCACGGATTTTCATTTACTTAAAAAATGACAATTTTCCGTAATTAACAAAAATAAAATTTAAAACAATCAGGTTATTATTTCTTGATTTATAATAAATAGGTATATCATTAAAAGTAGTTGAAGCGAGCGTAAGCGAGCTTCTTACATTCAACGAAATATGCATCTTGTCTGTCTGTCTGTCTGTCTGTCTGTCTGTCTGTCTGTCTGTGTGTAACGTTTACGTGTCCGGCGATAACTTGAGTAAAAGTTGGCCGATTTAGTTGAAATTTGGTATACATGTTCCTCTTACTAATACTCAGGCTAAGTTCGTTGGACAGCGTGATCCGCCCAAGAGTTCGCGCGCAATGCTCGCGTAAACGAGAGGTTCAAAAATTAAATTGCAATTTCAGGACGGGAAAAGATTCTATCATCATCTATTCGACGAGACGAACATTTTTTCCAAATAACATTTTTTAGTAAAACCAACAGCGACACCGCTATCAATTAATAAAGATCGCTAAAACTATTAAAGCGGACCTAAACGTTTATAATCGAGAAAACAACCTTTTTACCGATATCTTACGTTCTAACGCAACGATTTTAATAAAACTTCATATACACCATCTAATGCACAATTGAAACAAGCATGCAAAATTTCAATTTGATACATGCAGTAGTTTTTTGTAGCAGAGAAATACAATTTATAATAATTGAAAAAGAGATGTGTGGTTAGAGGAAAAGTAGGAATACGGGGTGGTTCCCTTACTACTAGCCGCTGTACTACTACCAGACCCACTATCTATCAACTCATCATGATTCATGATTATCTATTTTTTCAATATTCAATACATATTTATTACCATACGCTCGCTTCAATGATAGAGCCACGCGATGCCTAGTATATGTATAGAATTAAAAGTAAAAATGTTGCCAAACTTTTAGTACATTAAAACCAAATTCAGGCAAATTTGTCCCAGGGGCGTAGCGGACACCCCCGCGGTGCGGGGGGGGCCGGGCCGAGAGGGCCCCCAACCGATGAGTTGGCATTAACTCATTGGAGGCCCCTGTCTCAAGTAGAGCATGAGACTAATCGGACTTTATTTTGTTTTCTTATTCCAAAGCCTCGTACACACCAAACGCGCATTCGCAAACAGGGTTTGCAAACAACTGCAAACACGACGTCCACACCGGACGCGCATTCTTGACAATTTGGTGTTTGCAAACGTTTGTCCTTTCTGTAGTATACTTGACAATCATGTCAAAACATACTGACATTATTTTTTTACAGTATTCGTTTATATGTTCAATTCTATAGTAAAACTTGTACTTATTGTTCACTCGGGTGCTCTTATTACACTTTCCGTTCCTTGTTCCCAGTTATTCTTCATTATTTTCTTACACACTACATCATCAAGTACTAAATAAAACTATATTATTGCACTTGCATTAACTTTGTAATATGGTCCTATCAAAACGCGGTATAAGCGCCGGCTTATTTATTATCATTGGTGAGTTAGTAAAAAATGGCAATAGTAAAAGAAGACGAAAAGTCTGGATGACAAAAAAAAATAGGTGGGAATGAAAATATTGGCTGGATCCGCCCTTGATATGAAGTAATTTAAGAACAAAGAAAGCCAGACTGGTAAATTGTCTGTGATTATGCTAAGCACACATTACATCCCCTCCCCCCCTTATTTTTTTAAATCTGTGCCCCTCCCAAAAATAAATTCTGGGTGCGCCACTGCTATGGCATACCTTTTCTAGTTACTCTACTTCCTACTATTTCTCCGTTGACGCGAAAAAATAGTAATATTTTTGTTATTAGTTTGATTATACAATTTGCAGTTTGTTGTGTTACGTCCATTTGTATTAGTTTATATTTTTATAGTGTAATATAGAAAGGTCAAAATTGTCGTAAGCTCAAGTAATGTCTAGGAGTAGTATCAGTATTGACTTTTTTGAGTGAATGCGTTGTGTGTAGCTTACCTCAAAGGTGCTGCTAGGTGTAATGTTTTTTATAAACCACTATTTTTACTGTATTTGCAATAGGTACTAATAAAACCACAAAAGTCACTTTCCGCGATAATATTCCGAAATAATGACGATTGGACATCGTCTTTACCCCAAACACTCTCATATTATGTTTATTGTTTTTTGTTTCTTCAAGATTTGTAATTAAAATGTTATATACTGTCACAAATATCTAATTTTTCTTGTTAACTAATTATATATATTGTTCCATAGCTCAAAAGCTTGCAGCTCGTGGAAAGCTTCTCACCTTGTCTTGCAGAACACTTGATCATGCGAACAACGGAAAACATCAGGCAAAGAAATTTCAGAAAAGCAAAAAGAGAAGCAGCTATTCAATAGAATTCAGGTAATTAAACATCATAATTTAAATATTTGATAAGATATTTCAGTAGACTCCGGATCGGTTTGGGATGGGGTAAAACCACATTAGAGACTGTGAATTAGCAAATACTTATCTTCTTCTACCAGAGCGAACTTATTTTAAACCTGGAAATCTTTACCTGGTTCTTCTGTACTTTATTGTGAAAATACTCAGTTGCCACGCGAGTATTAAAGACGCTATTAATTCAGTTGTAGAGGGGACAGAGCAGACTCTTCCCTTTTACTTTCTCATATACGTGGTATATATATAAAGTATTGTGATAGCACAAAAATACGATTTCTGAAATAGTCTGTAAAATGTCTGTTTGTAGGGTATTGTCTGTCGCCTGTGCAAACGCGTAGAGACTAAACTACTGGGCCCATTTCCATCAAATTTGGCTGGGTATTCAGAAGAAAAATCATACCCAGAGGTCAAATCGAGAAATCAAATTTAGGTTTAAATTTGAGGCCACCAACCTTAAATTTAAGTTGTATCGGACAGATGTTTTCATACATAAGAAAACTGACGGCTGCGGACGTTCGGGCCATCATAGTGACAAGTAGATTCAAGTAGTGAATGAAGCCAAGGCAAGGCGCCCATGAGCCGAGGTTCTCCTAAGACCGTAGTGGCATGGCGTAAATATAACAAATTAATAATTCTCTGGAATAACATCAAATTGAATGAAAAGTTACATGACGTAACAATTTGGCATTGTATTGCGGTGTTATTATGTTTGTACTATGAACTAGTAATGGATGGATGGCTGATGATGGTGGATGGAACTAGTATTGTTAAAGTCTGGATGGGGTTAAAGTGGTCCTATCATCCAGTGGTGGATTTATAGGGGGGGGGGGGTGTCACTGGGGTCATGACCCCCCCCCCCCCCCCCACCCCCACTCAAATTGTTAGATTTGTTACAAAGAAGCGTTCTGTGCAAAGAAGCGTTGGCAAGGGTTTGTGTTGTTTTTTTTACACACGTTAAAAATTCAATATAAATTAATATTTTTCTTCATTTTGCACTTACTACTTTGTAAGATAACTGTATTTGTATTTTGTGCTCGCCTTGGGGGACGCGTCCCCCCCCCCCCCCCAATGTTTGAGATATAGTGAAGAATTTAACCTAAAAAATGTTTAAAATATCCATCCTGTTTTTACTTTTCTACATATTATATTTTATCATTCAATTGATTATACATTGTGTGTCCCTTTGATACTATGTTACTGTACCATTACTGCTTTGAGCAACTAATTTAGAATCTGAAAATGGCTGTTAAGTAGCCAAAACCTGCTATCAGTTATTACAAATATTTTTCACACAAAGTATACGTACCTATATAACTGATAGCAGGATTTGGCTAGTGTTTCCTCCCTCTTCCCCTTTTCAATATAATGACGAATATGTTATTTATTGTGTGGGGTAAATCTGCATTATATGCCCCACCTATTTCTAAACGTCCGATTTAATTCGGGTTTTTTCAAACTGTTCCTTTTTATATTACGATTTCGGATGTAGCATCTCAATAAATTGAATATTTCATTTTAACTTGATTATTTCTTTTTTTAATTTCAGGGAAAATTATGGAAGGTAATGGTTATTTGAGGTTAAGGTTAGTACTTTTTGACTTAACCTAACCGTTAACGTAACCCTTTTGTATTTTTAAAAAAACTTAATTTATCGAGAAGCTACAACCGGAATCGTTTTTACAATGTACAAGGGTACTGTAAAGTAAATCGGACAGCCAAATAGTGCTGTTGAGAAAATGTTATCTAAAATGCAAATTTATCCTTAAAATTCCCTAAATTCTTAGTCTTAGAATTTTTTAAATTTCTTAAAATTGCTCCATTTTGTGTGTTGTAACATTAAAAAAATGGAAATTGTGGTTTAGAAATCTGTAAAAACTTTTTATAAGATGGTGAAATTTAAAAAAAAAAACATCCCTGACGAGAACCACCTCTCGCTCTCCTGGGGGTATGCCATACCCCCAGATCCCCCCCCCCCCCCCCAGTAGTGACCCCACTCAAACTTGATGCTGAATCCGCCGCTGTTATCATCATTCAAGATGAAACAGTCACTCTCTCTTATTTCCCAGTTTTATTTCCAACCTACTCTTGTAGGAATAACATCATGAGCAATAACAGAATTCTCTCTTATCTCTCAGCTTTATTTCCAACCTACTCTTGTAGGAATAACATCATGAGTAATAACAGAACTCTCTCTTATCTCTCAGTTTTATTTCCAACCTACTCTTGTAGGAATAACATCATGAGCAATAACAGAACTCTCTCTTATCTCCCAGTTTTATTTCCAACCTACTCTTGTAGGATTAACATCATGAGCAATAACAGAACTCTCTCTTATCTCTCAGCTTTATTTCCAACCTACTCTTGTAGGAATAACATCATGAGCAATAACAGAACTCTCTCTTATCTTCCAGTTTTATTTCCAACCTACTCTTGTAGGAATAACATCATGAGCAATAACAGAACTCTCTCTTATCTTCCAGTTTTATTTCCAACCTACTCTTGTAGGAATAACATCATGAGCTATAACAGAACTCTCTCTTATCTCCCAGTTTTATTTCCAACCTAAACTTGTTTTTGTATTGTATTAAATTAAACAATTACTACAAATACTTCTTTTTTTCAGATTATTTCACAATTAGGAGAAACAGAAACATCTACAATGCTCCAAAGAACAGATATGAAACCATGAAGTCCAGATTAAAAAATCAAATACAGTGAAACCTCGATCTTTTGTGATAATTAATAGGATTCCGTCTCAAGATATTACTGTTCCATTATTTCAATTACCATTGCGATTTATTAATGTAAATAAAGTTAACTACTGCCGCAATATTTACTGAAAGATAATAAAAACTTTTCCACAGCTGTTCCCGAAGTCGTTATATCTACCTACACCTGTTACATATCGAGGATAATGCCACGAAAATAATATGTATGTAAATAAACATACAACTAACTGTACTTGAGTAGTTGGGTATATTACGAAATGAATTTTTTTGCGTTCCCCCCCCCCCCCCCTTGCTTGGGCCGTTGAGTAGACTGAATAGAAAATTAAAATTTGACGGTTCGAGGAGGCTCAAATGCAAAATTGAGCCGTTTAATTCCTTCATAGACCCGACTATTCTTCCATTTTGAAAACCTCTCGGGTACGCTACTCAATGTTATTAACTGTTGATTAGTTTAACTCTCAAATAAATGTGCCTTCTTTTTATCTACATCTTTATATTTTCAATTATAATTTTTATTTTTTTTATTATCAGTATAATAATAATTATTAGTTTTATGGAAGCCCTATTCGAAGAAAGAGAAAATAGTGCCGTCACTTCAGGTTAGGATCAAGGGATATTTTTTGGGAAACCGTTTAAATCCCTAGGATACCCTCTAGTCGGATTATCCATTAGATTTATTAAAGATAATTTATAATTTTTTTTGTTTCGTAATAGTTAATTTGTATATATAAAAAGCTTACCAAAGACAGAGAAGAGACTTCAGATAGGGATATGTTTAGGCGACCGGCAACCGTTTACATCCCCGGCACCCTTTAGTTGGATAAGCAAATAGATTTATTACTAATTTATTGCGTTACCGAATGCTAATTATTATTCTACTGCTATGGTAGGGGTCTTTAAGAGTATAATACATTGTCATTTGTAGAAAAAATTGGCAGTATTTCGCGTCACATAAATGAAATTAAGTTATAATGATGTTGCAGGCACGTCTAGGCCTCGGAGTGAGGCCAAATTTTTCTACTAATGATTTAAAGTTTTATTAAATCCATAAAGACCTCTACCAGAACTAATATTAATTAGTGTTGGTTAAAATGCTCAAAGAAATGTGCCTTCTTGTTAACTGCATTCATAATTAAACTATATTTTTCAATTATAATTATATTATTCTTATTAGCTGTATAGTATTAGTTAGTTTTATCAAAACTCTGCCCGAAGAAAGAGGATTGAGCAACCTCTCTTCTGGTAGGGGTCTAGGGATTTTTTTTAGGGTATCCTTTTAAATCCCTGGTACCCTTTGGTTGGATAAGCTAATAGATTCATTACTTTTATAAAAGAAAATTAATTGGCAGATAGAGTAAATAGATTATAGGATTTTTTTTTGTAAATACGGTTTAATAAGAAATAAATATAAAATTGTTGGTAATTCTTTAGATTGCTACTCCCCTATGTTTTGTTTTTAGAATATAAATGACTGACTAAATAACTATTAAGACAAAGGGTTTTTTAGCCTAACGTAATTTGGGACAATAGCACACTTCTGTTTTTATAAGTGGAGTAACAGTCTAAAGAAGAACATTTCGTACATATTTTTTTAGATAAGTACTCCCCTCTGTTTTTTTATAAGGGGAGTAACAAACTAAAGAAGAAAACATTTCGTACACCTTTTATTTTAGTTTGGTATTCCCCTCTGTTTTTATAAGGGGAGTAACAAACTATAGAAGTGCCAAATTGTAAATAGTTTAAAGAAAATAAATGAGAACGGACCCAGGACTGTCGGATTTCCGAACAAATTAATCACAAAAGACCGAGGTTTTACTGTATTTTTATACAAATAAAAAAAAGGAAGCATTGAATTTTATTAAAACATAAATCTACGTATACAAGAAACTTGACTGCACTGGCTGACAGGGAACTTCAAGAAACAACGTTAAAAATCACACAACCAGATAAGATTTATTATATTTTGTATCTCCTAGAAATGTATCGTGTCGATGTAAAGTAAATATATTACATGCATTTGGTGTTTATTTGTTTATATTAAATAGAAGTGTTGAATGTAAAGCATGAAATTTAAACCTATAAATATATATAAAAAAAAAAATACATCGTCAAGTTTCATGCATTCTCAGAAAATTCTCGGTCAATGCAAATAACATGAGCATAAACATAGTGCATTTTATTCATAAATTAATGCAATAAGCTTTAATTTGATTCATCTAAAAGGTAATATCAAGCATGAATCGATTTATGAATAAAATGCATATTATATAGATTTTCTGAAACCAAGCATGAGAATTACAGTAAATATATTTTCCTTTAAAATCAAACAAGCTTGTTGATGTTTTTTTCTTTATTACTATTTTCTTGTTTTACGATCGATGGAAAAGTATAAGTATCTTCTAAACATTATGTCGCGTAGAAATATCTTCGACTTTTATTATTAGTCTCTGCCACTTTATATGTTAATTCTCCTTTATAGGATAAAAACAACCCTACTTTATCACAGTTTCCATAGACTGTTCATTAATTTTAGCAGTACATATATTAGAAACAGTGGCGTAGGAATTCTTTTTTGACGGGGGTGGATCGGCCCCTTTACTAAGGGGGGGGGGGGAGGGGGTACATATTCTTTATTAGTGCTCGATTTCTAGAAATTAAGGTGCCAGACCACAATCTACCTTCTCTCTACACACCCCCCCCCCCCCCCCCCCCCCCTATAGGAGGGGGGTCCGGGGGTCCTCCCCCGGGAAAATTTTGGAAAATAAACGTTCAAAAACAGCATTTTAAGCAATTTTAGACATAACCCATGTACTAATTTTTATTTTTTTGTTTCTGTACCGCGGCAATTACATTTACTGTCGAGCGAAGCGAGACAGTAAATATTGCCAAGGTAAAGAAAAAACACTTCACAGTCGCATAGCATATGCTATTTTTTCCGAGGTAGCAGACAATGAAAAGACATTAAATATTAATCACTAATCAATATATAATAATAACAAATATTAGTACATACTTAAGACTTAAAAAAGAAACCTTAAAAAGAGGTTACACTATAAGAAAAGATAAATAAAACGCATTGGCATCTAGCGGATTTTAATCGTACTAGAAGCATTTCTACAAAGACTGCAGTGCTACTGACGGAAGTTTTGACAACTACCCGCCGGAAAATAAAAATCTTTTAGTTCCTAGGACGTAAAAGATTTTTTCTTTACAGCTAGGAGTAATGAAAAGAGTTTTTAAGTCCACGTAATGAAAAAATGGATTTTAGCTATGTTTTTTAGGCTCTAAAGTTACTATTTCACAGCCTACCACGGAAAAAAGCAATTTTATGTGTTTAAATGTATAATAAAAATTCAAACAAAACAACAATAGTTCTCAGTTCTCATTGATGTTCCACTCTTCATTTACACGGTTAGAAACTGTCTTTATAGCACAAGCACAGTCTCATCTGACGAGGAAAGAAGAGCATGGACTAAAATTTGTTGCCTCTTTAACATGTGACATTTCTTTTAACTGGCTGGTATCACTAAAGTCAATTAATTAATTAATAAATCAAATAGTTTTTATATTCTGGATTGTGAAATTTAAACTAAAATGTGTAATAAATGTATTTAATATATATATATATATATATATATATATATATATATATATATATATATATATATATATATAAATAAATGCAATTATAATGAGGTAACAATTTTAAAATTGCTTCTCCTGAAAAATGCAGTAAAATTACTTATGCGCCTTTTCACATTTTAGATTTAGTTTCGGGGAAAAATATATAATATAATTTCGGAAATCTTAACAGATTAAAAAATAAATGATTTAAACATTATGTTAAACATTTAATTTTAAATTAAATTGTCCTTATATTATACTATGCATGTTGGTGTTAATTATTAAAATAAATGTTTTTTATTACATAATTTATGTGTATTGGTGCCTTTTTTTTATTGAATGTAATCCTTTCAATCCTTGGTAGAGTTCCACAACTTCCTTTTTTACATTGGTATATATTTTAACTAAATTTTGATTGTTTTTTTTCTATTTTGTTTCCCTTATTTTTAATATATTAGTTTCCTTTAACTCTGAAATCACTTTAATAAACGAGCCATTAAGCCTGTGGCAGCAGGCTTAAATTTATATTTGAAAAAAAAAGTAAAATTAATTTAGATAAGTTGTTATATCTATTTGAAGACCAACAATTCAAAACAGACTTTTATTTTTATTGGAATAAATGTGGTTGCCTTAGCTTAGCAATAACAAATCATTTCGAGGTGCGTCGTCGGGACACTACTCAGTTCTCAGTTATAAAATATCTAGTAGAAAGGTGAATTCTCATAAGCTATTATTTTCTGACAGCAAATGGTGAAATATTGTGTTACCATTTAAATACTCATTCCTTGCATGGAGTTGTACCCCGTCCTTGTTTCCCTTGAAAATTAATCAGTTATTGTACGCTGGTAAATCAACTAAATCAAGTCATAATATATCATCAAGTTCACAATCAAACATATATCATTAGGCTAAATCGGATTGTACGTGCCCCAGAAATTTTTCGTACTTTTTCCTACTTGATTTTAGAGAAATTATATATGTATGATTTGTTCATAGGAGAGTTTATATCCCTTTGTCTAAAAATATGTTGGAGTTCAGAAAAGGGTACACAAAATTAAGGTTTTTAATATAATATACGGGATTTTATCACCTAACCTCAAAGTGGGGGCACGTACAATCCGATTTTACCATATCATTATAAAAGAATATAAATTTAAAGTATATAACAAATGGAAACCTTTTCAAAATAGATACTATAGATCCTTTTGAGCAAATTTAAACTTGGGTAAATAATAATAATTTTTACTTTTAAAACATAATTTTCAATTTCACTGTAATAAAATAAATTAAGTTAAGCTTCAAGCTTCTGACAATATATTCCTGTTGCTGATTGAACGTTTTCTTAAACCTAAATGCAGATAATAAATAAAATGTTTTAATTATAAAAATAAAATATTAGTCTTTCTCATCTTTGAATACATGATAATACATCAAATATATATAAAAAAAAGTTTAAAGTTGCTCCAAGTCTGTATAATATCCCTCTGAGTGTAATTGTCTGTATAATATTCCTCTGAGTGTACCTAATTGTCTGTATAATATCCCTCTGAGTGTAATTGTCTGTATAATATCCCTCTGAGTGTAATTGTCTGTATAATATCCCTCTGAGTGTAATTGTCTGTATAATATCCCTCTGAGTGTAATTGTTGTTGTTTTTTTTTAATGTAGAATAAAGTTATTAAGTATTTTTTCAAGATGTTGTTGACATTTTGTTTGAATGTGATTGTTTTTTTTAAAAAAGATTTTTCAAGGTTTAAAAACACTCCTCTCACCTGGACTGCTGATTATATATCAGCTGAAATATTACTAAGTAAGAAGGTAATTATTATTTAATTTTATATATAACATTACCTAATAAGTACAATAAATAATCAATACAATTTATTATATTTACGATGCAATATCAATATCATCAATACAATTGTTAAAGAGGAAATAGAGAGAAAGATAAAAATCATGCTTTGCGTGTCGACAATCAAACCATGAGTCCCTGTATCCGATGCAGAGCTCTAACCGCTAAGATGTATCGAGAAAAAAAAATCGAAAACATCAAATTAAAAAAAAAAATCACAGGGAAGTACTTGCGTCCAAGTACTTTTTAGGGTTTTGTAGATGATTAAGCATACCCGTTATGAAATAATGATTTTTTTTTTTCTTTGATCTCAAGGGACCGGGTTCGATCCCCTGGGGGGTCACAATGTTTTTCATCAGTAATAACTACTAGATAAATTACATTTTTTCAGAACATTTTCATCGCTCCACCATAAGGTATAGCCATGAATTATTTTGAAATTTTAGGACCAGCCATTATATAGTGTTGGGGGGGGAATGTTTTTTGGGGTATATTTTGACTTATAAAACCAATAAAGAATGAAAAATTTAAAAAAGCATATATATATTTGTCCTACTCTTCAGCAGCTTGCATTTGATACCCAACTCAAAATTTTTAAAAAATAAAATTTTGGGTGCACTTCAAATTTTCGCACCCAAAATTGGCAATTTTTGAAAATTTGGTATGCCCTCCCGGAATTTTCATCGCTCCTCAATAAGGCATTAGCATGAATTATTTCGAAATTTTAGGACTAGCCGTTGTATAGTGGTTGGGGGGGGGGGAATATTTTTGGGTATATTTTGATTTTTGTACCCAACAAGGAATGCAAAATTTAAGAAAGCATATATATATATATATATATGCGTCCTACTCTTCAGCAGCTTTCATTTGATACCCCACTCGAAAATTAAAAAAAATATAAATTTTTGAATTACCACATTTTTGCGAATTGCGAATGCGCATATTAAATTTGTTACTTCTGTATATTTTTCCTGTGGTTGGGTCAAAAAGTTGCACCAGTGTTTCGAATTTCATCACTTTAGCTTAAACGGTTCGGGCCCTATGAACCAAAGAGCGACGGACGGACGGACACATCACCCTCGGTATAAGGGTTTTGAGAAGTATCTACAAAACCCTAAAAAAAACTAGCTACTCAAAAAAACTATTGCACTCATAAAAATATGACCAAATTACACAAAAATATAAAATTAAAACTCAAAAAAATACGATTTATTTAATACATGACGTTATCAAATGGGAAGCAGAAATTGTTGTCACAAACATAAATAGAATAAGTTTCCCAAACTCTGCTCAAAGTTGTGCATAAAACGTAATACAAGTGGTGAATACATAGGGGGCTCAACTTTTTTAAATAAATACTTCTAAATCAATATACATTGATTTTTTACGTATTTAGTTGTTATTTAATTAATATACAATTTTGCCATATTCATGTATTATTAACCAATACAATGTGGAGTGAATTATATTTTTTATTGAGGTTTAAAGTATAAAATAAATAACAGAGATAGGTATAAGTAACGGAGTTGAGAGAGGAGTTAAATCAGCACGGGAAAATAATAAAACTGGTGGGCCGATGAGAGCCCGATATTTCCAGGTATGTATTCAATATTCATTCGTGGTTCAGGCTCAAGTGTTTAAAACTATTAAATCTTGTCATTCAAGGGTCACGGACCCTTAGAAGAACGTAGCAGGTAGCAGAACTTTCTTTCCGTGACAGTGAGTTTGTCACCTATTAATAAAATAATAGGTATTGGCACCTATTACCAGATTGGAGCTGGAACGATGTCACCTATAACTCAGATTTAATAGTTTAGCCCATCCCTACTAACCACTAAGGTTGCCTTCGTTATCACTAAACAGGTCGATCGGTTGTTTGTTCTGGTTAGTATTATACCCACTTCAATATTATTCTTGTTACCGAACAGTTCAAACTGAAGGAAAAGATCGACCAGATTATTAACTTACACTGGATTGACTGTTGAGCTATTGAGTTTGCGAACTTTATTACTTTGATTGTTTAAAGGTTCTGAGTAAAATTTAGGATGAAGGAGAATAGTAAAATTACAGCGCACGGTGAAATAAATTATGCAATGTTTAACTATTAAGTAAAACACCAAAGAAGGTAATGATTACTAACTGAACTAACCATGGGCTGGGCTAGGTCAAAGCAGTCAAAACCCGATGGTCTGTTAAAACAATCTAGGTCGGTATTTCCAAATGCACGGGATACTTTTCGGTGATTCCGAAGCTATAATCATAGCTTAAGTGAAGTGGCGACTAATTGCTTGTGAATGCCAATTGTAAGGTTTATAAAGCTGATGCAGCGGCGTACTAACCCTGAAAAATAAGCCCTTTGGCAGGCGTAGGCACTCTAAGGGCTGTTGCATCACAGTTAGTTAGATGCTAGCTATTGTGGAGCAATGATATTCTCCTATCCCAATTACGAATCCCCATTGTTATAAAAATATTCTTACAGTACCCAGATGTTGAGTACAGTTCAAGATTTTAAGTATTAACGACTAGGTTAGAGAATGTAGCTAGAATAGTACACAAAATCATTCCTCTGCCACAGTCCAGTATTGCACTGGAGATGCACAATTGCTTAGTTTTGTTCTGGTTGGCAGTGATTATTATCTTCCTTCTCTAGTAATAAAATTAACAATACAAATCTTTTGACTTGTAATGCAATTAAATTCAGCCTTTTTATAAACGGTTTTTGTCCAGACCTTACATACTAGTAGCAAAATAAATCAGGTGCACTGTGGATAAGTTGACCTAACAATCTACCTGTACTCCAAATCTGCTTTAATACGGGATTTAGAATAAAGTGTAGCTTCTGTATTTTGTCCAGACCTTACATACTAGTAGCAAAATAAATCAGGAGCACTGTGGATAAGTTGACTTAACACTCTACCTGTACTCCAAATCTCCTTTAATACGGGATTTAAAGTAAAGTGTAGCTTCTGTATTTTGTCCAGACTTACATACTAGTAGCAAATTAAATCAAGAGCACAGTGGATAAGTGGACCTAACACTCTACCTGTACTCCAAATCTCCTTTAATACGGGATTTAAAGTAAAGTGTAGCTTCTGTATTTTGTCCAGACTTACATACTAGTAGCAAATTAAATCAAGAGCACAGTGGATAAGTTGACTTAACACTCTACCTGTACTCCAAATCTCCTTTAATACGGGATTTAAAGTAAAGTGTAGCTTCTGTATTTTGTCCAGACTTACATACTAGTAGCAAATTAAATCAAGAGCACAGTGGATAAGTGGACCTAACACTCTACCTGTACTCCAAATCTCCTTTAATACGGGATTTAAAGTAAAGTGTAGCTTCTGTATTTTGTCCAGACTTACATACTAGTAGCAAATTAAATCAAGAGCACAGTGGATAAGTTGACTTAACACTCTACCTGTACTCCAAATCTCCTTTAATACGGGATTTAAAGTAAAGTGTAGCTTCTGTATTTTGTCCAGACTTACATACTAGTAGCAAATTAAATCAAGAGCACAGTGGATAAGTGGACCTAACACTACCTGTACTCCAAATCTGCTTTAATACGGGATTTAAAGTAAAGTGTAGCTTCTGTATTTTGTCCAGACTTACATACTAGTAGCAAATTAAATCAAGAGCACAGTGGATAAGTTGACTTAACACTCTACCTGTACTCCAAATCTCCTTTAATACGGGATTTAAAGTAAAGTGTAGCTTCTTTATTTTGTCCAGACTTACATACTAGTAGCAATATAAATCAGAAGCACAGTGGATAAGTTGACCTAACAATCTACCTGTACCAGCACAATTAAATGCAAGAGAAAAAACTGAAAAGCAAACTTTCAAATTTTAAGGAGTAAGGTCGAAATTTAAAAATAATATTAACTCAACAGCTCAATTAAAAAATAATAATAAATAAAAATTAAACATGACATTTGGGGATGATTTATTTTAATTACACATAGATTGTTAAATAATTTTTAAAAAAATAATAATTATAAAATAAAATGACTGAAACAATACATAATTTCTATTTATTTTTCTTTAAAATACAATTGAAAACATAATTCCCATTCTCTCTTAACTTTGACTCTTATAAAAAAAAAAAATAAAAAAAAAAAAAATAAAACTTAAATATAAATATATCAGACTATAAAAACAGGAAACCACATTAAAGTTACTCTTAGTCGTTTTATACTTTAGTTGAAGTAATAACTAATTTATTGAAATAATATATACAAAATAAATAACCATACATACAATTCTTGAATTTATCAGATGCTATATTTTCAAAAAAATAAAATAAAAATAACGCAGAAGATCTATTCTCTAAACTTAATAACAACTATAGAAAAAGAAGGTACAAGAGGAAAACTATTTTTTGAGTGCGGTGATGCTAAGTTAGCGCTCACCAAGTCATCATGTAAATTAATAACTTCTAGCAACTAGATTGTAGGCCAAGCAAATACATAGACTTAAAACAAATTAATTCCTGCATTTAACTATTATACGTTAAATCGATAAAATTTTAAATTAGACAGAGTTTATTTAAAAGTTTACAGTAACAAACAATTATTTTTAATCGGCCATAATCATTTTAAACAGAAACATTTATAAAAAAAAAATGAAAACCTGTTCAAACAAAAGTTTTAAAGATATGCTGAAAAGCTAAAAACTTCGTTTAAACCTTAATCAAATTACAGATTTACATTGATTCCGGATTAAATTTAGTCATGATGTTGAACTAATAATAACAGAAAAGAGAAAACTTTTGAACAAAAAAAAAAATCTTGATATAAACCCCAAAGAATACACAAATAAAACTACTTCAGAGTCCAGTTTATAAGGGTAATAAGAATGAAAATTAGTTAATGCAATATTGATTGCTTGAAACAGAATTCCATAAAGTAAAAAATATAAACATATAATCACAAGAAAATAAATCACGGTCCATTTCAAATTATGGCGATTAAAAATAAAAAATTAAATAAATAAAGGTCGGTAGTAGATCGAAATAGACAGTTCCGGAAAGATCATATTACCATCAAGAACTGCATTTTTCATTTGTTTCAGTTATGATCTGAAATAAAACAATAATATTTTTATATTTTCATTGTCAGAGAAGGGATTCATTCAAACATGGTAATGCTTCAAATTCAAAATAAAATAAAAAAAAGAGAAAACCAACAAAATAATGAAGTAGGGGGGTTTCTATTTCAAAGGGATAATATACATTTATAGAAATAAAAATCAAGTCATAAATTAAAATACTAATTATAATTATAAATAAATTAATTAATTATAATTATAAATAAAAATCATGGTCCACTTGAAATTATAGCAATAATAAAAATAAAAAAAGGAGAGAGAGAGGTTGATAATAGATCTAATTAGTCAGACCTTGAAAGATATTTTTTAGTATTAATAACCATTAGCCAATACAATGAAACAAAACTATTGCACAAAATGAGCCAACGGCAAGTTACTAATGGTTTTCAAACAAATTGTCAATATTTCAAACAAATTAAGTTATTGTTAACTTTTCCCTAAGCATAACCTTTGAGACTTAAATTGATTGAACAGGCTAAACGTTAAATGTCAAAAAAGTCAATGAGGCATTTATAATTGATAAATAAGTCAGTGAGTTTGTGTAAAACTAAATTTAATACAAATTAGTGAGAAACACTGATCTTTAACTATAAGCCGATTTTGCACATTAAATGGAAAGGAACAGTAAAGCTAATTTGCTTAAATTATGTTTGGCCTATAGCGAACAGGGTGAAACCACATTTAAACACATTGTAGCTTAATTGTTATAATATGTTTTTGCTTTAATTATAAAAAATATATTCATAACTGCATTCAGAATATTTTGCAAAATAAATATTAATTTATCCTTTAAAACAACTAATAGGTTGCAGGAATTGTGGCAATAAAGCTATAATTTCTTCATACACTTTTTTTTTTTTTTTTTTTCATTCATTTTTATCAGGAAGGATCACACTTAACTATCTAAACTTATTTGTGGTTAAAATAAAAATAATCTTAATAATTAATTCTATATGAAATTCTACTAGCCTAAAGCCTTGTTAGATATAGTGAAATCAAGAGAGGATACCAAAATGTGTGTTAATTTTTAAGTAAATAGTAAACAATTAATGTGAGCTCTAAACTGCCGATCAGTTTTATTTTATTAACAATAAGGAAGTCCTGCTGGAATTTCACAAAAATAATTAACACATTACCATTCATCCCTAATATTTCGTTTAATAAATGCTAGCTAGTAACAGACTAACCAAATTTATGGAGACTAAACATTGAAACTAGCTGCCGATGTTCCATATCTTCTCACTTTGGCACTTTAAATCCAAAATAATTAATAATTACGCTTATTATTTTAATTTGGTAATAAAAAATAAGTTTGATCAGAGACATACTTAAAATAAAAAATGAAGCAAATACAGTTGAGTCTCTTTAATCGGACACATATGGGACCATGACATGTCGGATTACTGGATTTTCATAATAAATACAGTAGAGTCTCGTTTATCCGGACCCCGCTAGTCCGAACATCTGTATAATCCGGACGGGCCAAAAACTATGTACAAATTGGAACCAGGGCCTGTTAAGATTTATTAATTGTTAAGCTAATTGGAGTTTCTGCTTTTATTGTCTATTAAAATGTATAAAATTGTTCCTAGTATAGTTCATAGGTGTATAATCAAACAGTCTAACACGAGGAATACCCGGTATTTTGTTAAAAATTAACAGATTTAAGAATAAGTAAGAACATTGATAAATCTGTTTCGGTTCCATAGAAATGTAGGGCGGAAGATATAAAGGAAGTGTATTCCAGGAAGTATACAATTATATGTGACTGAGATGGGGAAGGGTTTTAAGAAACATGTAGCGGCGGCTCAACCCAGTTCCATGAAATTTTGCCAAGCCAACAATGTCTAATGTCTCATCTTTTTGTGAAATGGTTATCGCTCCTCGAATTTCATATCGGAACTCAGCCTGTTTCTCAGGAAGTCCCTTCTATACCAGCCACCTGCGTAATAGATTGTCATTTTATTTTAGATAAAAATCTCGATTTTAATAGCTTTACTCTACTAAAGCTTGTTCTACAGACACATTAAAACTGATTCCGTTTAATCCGGACTTTCGGTAATCCGGACTGGGTTCGGTCCCGTTAAACCCGGATTAGCGAGACTCTACTGTAATTACTAGAACAAATTGGGAGCAACACCTTTTTGATTCAAAATTATAAGATATGAGTGATGGACCACTTTAGGTGTGAATAAATACAAATTAAACCATTTTCAATGAGATGTTTTGACCCTTCTTTGTAAGGTCATAGCTTAATTTATTAAACTGTTAGTGCTGTAATCCTATAATTCTTCTTGTCCATAAGAGAAAATCATAATTTTATAGATTTATAACAAATAAATTTAATCAAGCTAGATTCCAATAAAAGTTAAACTTAAAAATTTAAATTTCATAAAAAAAAAATGTTCAAGCTCATAATACATAATAACAACTAACAACATATAACAAAAATAATTTTAAGTTCAAACAATTTTAATGTGTAACAATTGACATTAACCAGACCTATTTGAATAAATAATAATTACAAGACACCACAGTTTAATAAATAAAGCTATGACTGAGGATGACCTTCCCAAGAAGGGGCGAAACCTACGTCTCATTGAAAATGGTTTAATTTGTATTTATTCACACCTAAAGTGGTCCATCACTCATATCTTATAATAAATAATTATTAAACAAGCGAATCAGCCTATTTATTGATAAAACGACTGAATTTACAAAGTTATATAAACAACGACTGCTAGTTTTGTTTTTGATTACCCTAGTGCCCCTTTGTTTCCTAGTTTCCCCCTCTTTTAGTTATCTTATCTTACGTGGCAAGAGGGGAGGGGGGCCTCAGCCTCAGTGCCGGATTACTGGACATGCCGGATTACTGGACGTGCCGGACTACTGGATGTGCCGGACTGGCGGAGTGTCGGACTACAGAGACTCAACTGTAGTTCAAAAAAATAATGGCAGTAAAATAAAACAATACTGATTTTGAAATTGATCCCTAGAAATATTTTTTATTTTTATTAATCCAATATTATTAAATAAAAAAGATAGGAAACACCCAAATTATTCACAAAGGTCCTTCATTAATTTAACTTAATGCTCTCCTAAAAGGAAAAATCCAAATTTAATATTATAAGGAAGATCATATCTGGCTATGAAAAAAGTAGTCAATAAGAAACAGATAATATAAATATATATATAAGTAATTTTTTTTAAACATAACGCATTTGAAACAGATGGGGACAGTTATTTAAGGGAGTCTAACATTAATTATTTGATGTCTGACAAAAAGCACCTGAAAGTCTAGCCTATACATTATACAAGGGAAAAATAATTTACATAACTGGGCAGGATGGTAACTTATGTAACTAATTAAAAAGTATTTATTTGAGAAAAAGGTAAATTAAATATATACATGAGAAAAGCAATAAATATTTTTCGTAAGATTGCTTCACGGCAAAAAAATGTCTGCCAAATTAAATTTGTGAGAGATTAACAAGAATAGATTAAATAGAAAGATTACATCAAGGGCTGGTAACAAGTCAACACCAGTCCACTTCCCAAACGACCTCGGAATAAACAAACACATAGGAATCAAAGATGGGGGTAAAAACACTTTTATTAAGTGCACCTGGATTAAGATATCTGCAATAAATTGTATATACAACATAATTATGTCCTTGTATAAATTTCCATATCAAGAGACATATTGCCATGTCGAGTGACATATTGCCATGTCAAGTGACATATTGTCATGTCGAGTGACATATTGTAATGTCTGGTGACATATTGCCATGTCGAGTGCCATATTGCCATGTCGAATGACATATTGCCATGTCAAGTGACATATTGCAATCAAAGTGAATCTTAATCTATAGACAAACTTACAATTAGAGATATTTGATACATCGAGAAACAAATACATTAAAACATTCAACACATATGAGATTCGTAAATTTACTAGTAGCAAATGTAGGGGATAATCAATTAAAATAATAATGGCAAATAACTAAAATCAAAGGAAAAGGAGACCACCACTCATCGGAATCAAAAAATCCCAAATATCGTACCAGAAATAAGTTAACAATTTAAATGTCTTAGTTTGCTTACTTTTTAGAATCTAATTTATAAATCGTTTTTCTACAAACATCCCACACCTAAATTTTTTGGGAATTATAATTCTCCTCGCATGAAAAAAGATTACTTGTTAACACTGAGCAAATTTATATAAGACCGAAGCCTTTCATTCATTCTTAGATCATTCATTATCTCAACATACTGACACATGACCATGCTCAATATTAAAATAAAATAAAATATAATAGAAATATCAAAATAAACTACAAATGCTATGGACCACGGGTAAAGTGGTGCAAGCATTTTCCTAATCAAATACAACAAATCTACTTTACAGTAGAATTATTGTAATGCTCGAGTTGAAAAAAAGGAAATTCACTAATAAGTGAAAAAAATCAAAAGAACTAAAATATACAAAACACTGAAAACTAATCGTTTTTACCTTAAGTTAAAAATATTAACAAATAAACACTGAGTTGGAGAAAATTAATAAAACAAATATAAGCTCCAAACAATTATCACAGGTAGAACACACACCACCGCACATTTGGTAAAAATTATTATGCTTAATTATATTTACTTTAGACCAAATTTATAAGTACGACATTTCATAACGATAGGGCTAGGCTAGACCCTCGAATAATTAAAAAATATTTTTCTCAATAGTTAAATACATCAAAAGTCATTCACATCAATTGTAAAAACCTAATGTATCATACTTCCAAAAAATCTTTTAACAAAGTATGCCTTCGTTTTTCTGCAATGTCCATTTGGTTTTCAAGGTCACCTCTATCTGTAGTTTCAGCACGCTCAATTTTCCACGACAGATTCTCTATTTCAGCTTCTAGTTGCGCTTGTTGATACTCAAACTAAATAAACCATCAAATCAAACACAAAATGTATATAATTTAAATTATTTGAAAATAAAATAAATATAAATAAATAATAACTTGGTAATTAATTACCATATATCGAATTTAAGACGCACTATTATCCATGATTTTGAGCACTCAAAAATGGGGTGCATCTTAAATTTGAGGGTGTCTTAAATTCGAAGTTGTCTTAAATTTATGTTTTATTTATATCACTTAACCCTTACAGACACAGGCTGGCGAATTGAGTGCGCCACGAGTAAAAAAGTTTCTGTAAATCACAGATTTACGGTGCAAGAACAATAAACCCTCACTCTACCCTATCACTAGAGACCCCTAAACGGACGAAACAATCTGCTTTGATTATTGCTTCGGTCTGCATTGTTTTGCCGTGTTTAAATGGTGTACTATATATACTCCGCCCGTGCCACCATGTCTGGTAAAGAAATTATGCCTTCATCTGCATGAGTTGTCGGATTAGGATGATGGTTGTGAGGAGTTATCTTAGGATTTTGACAACTTATAATAATTAATTAAGGTTAAAACCCCGATACTAAGTCAGAACGCTGAAGGAGTAATTAAAGTAGAGTCTCGCTTATCCGGACCCCGCTAGTCCAGACATCCGTTTAATCCGGACGGGCCAAAAACTATGTACAAATTGGAACCAGGGCCTGTTCAGATTTATGAATAATTAAGATAATTGGAGTTTCTACTTTTATTGTCTATTAAACATTTAAAAAATTATTCCTAGTATAGTTTACAGGTGTATATTCCAACATTCTAACACGAGGAATACCCGGTATTTTTGTTAAAAATAAACAGATTTAGAATAATTAGGAATAAGTAAGAACATCGATAAATCTGTTTCGGTTCCATAGAAATGTAAGGGGCGGAAGATATAAAGATAGTGTATTCCAATAAATACAATTTTATGTGACTGAGATGGGGAGAGGGTATTAAGAAACATATAGCGGCGGCTCAACGCAGTTCCAAGAAATTTCGCCAAGCCGCCAATGTCTAATATCTCAACTTTTTGTGAAATGATTATTGTTCCTCGAATTTCATATCGGAACACAGGAAGTTCTCTCAGGAAGTCCCTTCTATACCTGCCACCTGCATAATAGATTGTCGTTTTATTTTAATTAATTTGATATTCGAACTGGTGACAGAACAGCTCTTAACTTAAATAGTGGACCTACGTTGTATTTGTATAAGCATGTTTTGGTCCAAAAGTAATTTTTATGATAAAAACATCGATTTTAATAGTTTTACCCTACTAAAACTTGTTTTACAGACATTTTAAAACTGATTCCGTTTAATCCGGACTTTCAGTAATCCGGACTGGGTCCGGTCCCGTCAAACCCGGATTAGCGAGACTCTACTGTACTGATTTTTTATAATAATTTTTATTTTTATAATTAAAGATATCATTGAGAAATAAATATGTAATACAATTTGTGGGTGGTACTATAAAATAGAAGATAACAATTTAGCTCAAGGTACGAGGAACAAAACTAACATTTATTTTTATACAAAAGCACTAATCCATTTTACATCTGAAAAGTAAACACGTTGCTGTCACGTCAAGTTATGTCAACCAGGTAGTGCACCACACATTAATTGACTTTGTAGTTCAACATTTCCAAAACACAATTGAAAAATGCATTGACGCATAAAGTACGCCGCCCGTGCCTCATTGTTTGTCCACTATAGCCGTGGCACTAAGGGTTAAACTGCTTTGAGAGCAAAGAATAAAAAACGCTAAGTTATCTCTACCAGAGAATTAAGATTACAAACATTAATTTATCTGAATAATTTTGGAGGCAGAACTTCTTAGAAGGAAGAAAGCCGACAAATGACATAAAGTCTTCCTAGGTGTTATTTATATTTTTTCTAAAGATGCGGCAGTGATCTCACAGCACGGGACTGCTGGGGGGTTAAGTTAAATAAAAATGTTAAAGTTGGAAAGAAAGAAAAAATGTAAGCGATAGCAAGTTTTAGTATTCGCGGAAAGCTCGTGATTCTTTATTTCACTGTTTCCAATTATTCAATTATAGTCCAGGCAAGTTAGTAATAAAAACAGCAAATGGAGGAAATATCTTATAAAGTTTTGAAACTTTGTGAAAACACTCGTAAGGGGTGTAGTAGTAAGAAACAGTAAAGTTCTCAAACAGTAAAGTTTCTCTTTAGTAAAGTACTCTTTAGAAACAGTAAAGTTTCTCTTGGGGAGGCGCGTCCCCCCTCCTTAAAGTCCAAAATTTACTCTTTCTTAACTTTTTACGCAAAACGGTTTATTTTTTAAGAGAAGTGTTATTACCAAAAATAGTTTTTACATTATTCTGCACAAAAAAGGTCCTATGCATGTTTGAAGTGAGACATACCGTTTTTGATATATTGTAGTTGGAAAAAGATAAACAATCCATTACCGTATTTTTGCGAACCAACATAACTTAAAAACAACTCTTCCGATTTTAATGAAATTTTGATGGTAGATCATAATTAGCCCATTGTTGATCCCATATAAGTTTCAACCTTCTACAACCATTATTTTATCTTCCACATGCTCACAAACATACATTTATTTACACCTATATCTTCAAAAGTACTCAACTAATTATTATGAGATTTGGAGGGTTTGTCGAAAGTAGCCCACAGATAGCCCCCAATTAATTTCAACCTGCGCTCTTATAACATTAGCTAAATTGGTTCCATGTCTGTCTGTCTGTTGATAAATTTTTTGTCTGTCAATTATGAATTAAAGTATCAATTTAGCTAAATGTAAAGAGCGCAGACGGAATATCTCGAAAACGGTGTGTCTCAATTCAAACATGCATAGGACCTTTTTTGTGCAGAATTATGTGAAAAATATTTTTGGTAAGAACACTTCTCTTCAAAAAAAAAATAAACCATTTTGCGTAAAAAGTTAAAAAAAGAGTAAATTTTGGACTTTACAGAGGGAGGAGGGGGGGGGGACGTGCCCCCCAAGAGGGGGGAACTTTTCTGTTTCTAACTACTATACGCCTTAAGAGTGTGTTCACAAAGTTTCAAAACTTTATAAATTATTTCCCCTATTATTCCTTATTTTCCTCGACTATACCAGAATCCCCAACATTTCATTTCCTTTTTATTTCAAAAGCTATTCAGTGAGTTACAAACGATCATGCAAAGACTACTCTTTTTCGAGCAATTCCAATTCTACTGTTACTGATTAAATTAATTTTTATGTGTGACTCAATTAACTTATGTTTATATAAATGATGAAAATCAAACTTGTAATTATATTAAAATTATCCAATATAAATGAATAAATTCATTATTTTTTACCAAATAGATTCTCAAATGTAGGGTGCGTCTTAAATTCGGTACATTACATATGATTAAGTGTGGTAATTGTGAGATATGATAAAATTACCAGTTCTTTCCTCGGACCAGGTTCCATGTAATAAGCATAAGGGTATGTATACTGTAGAGTGTATCTACACTTAGCTAACAGAGAAGCTGCATCCATTAAATATTGCCAATCTATCCAAGTTCCAGAGGCGGTCATTACTTTTACATTTATTCTAGCTTTTATTTTTTCCAATGTTTGTTCTTCTAATTTTAAACTTTTAGAATGATTTTCCCACTAAAAAAATAAAATAAATAAATTTAACAATTAAGATTAAGAAGTTTAACACAAAGTAATATCTTGTTTTAAGATTATTTTAAATCCTTGTTTCATTTTTTTTTTTTTTTTCTTCTTCTTCTTCTTCTTCTCTCTCATGTGCAATAGTATGTGTATATAAAGAGGAAAACAAGAAAAGACTTTGATGGATTCACTCTTTTTAAAGTGTTTAAAAAAAGATAGATAAATTAAAAAAATACTGGGTAGATTTGACACACATGTTCAGAAAAATCATACCCATGTAACAATGTGAATAAAATATTTAAATAGGTTCATATATATGAAAGCTGAGAGATTGCGGGTTTTGCACCCATTATTTTCAAATTGGCTCTTACATTTTTAACACCTTGTTAAAGATCAAATTAATCTTTAAAACATTCAATTTTAAAAAGTAAAGGTTTACACTACCGACCCTTTCATAATAATGCAGATATTTCTTCAATGCTTCTCTAGCTTGAGCATGAACAGATTCATTAACAATATTGGGATTTTCTTTGTATCTCGAACATTCGTAATATTCTGAGCCATGAGATTTCCAATCGCCAAGACACATCCAGCAAAAATCATGCTTACAGTTGTAGCACTGCATATGATTGCAACCACCGTTTTTCTCAATACATATGTGACACCTCGGGCACTACAAAAAAAAAAAAAAAATCATTCATTTAACTTAAATTTTAACAACAACAATTATTATCAAAAAATTGGACAATTTAGATTCAACCCCCTGGGTAAGAATAAATAATTTGTTTCGGTATTTTTTTGAGTGTTAGTACTACCTACCAAGCTATTTACATCCAGCTATTCTTCCATAAGTCTCCCTCCCTCTGTGTGACCTTTACATATCTAGTTGGAGGAGTTCCCAGGGACCTTTATGTGCTAAATCTTTTTGTTATTGTTTACTAGGATGTGGTAGGTAGTAGGATGGGTTAAATCTCTTTGTTCTTGTTTACTAGGATGTGGTAGGTAGTAGGATGGGCTAAATCTCTTTGGTTTTGTTTACTAGAATGTTATTAGTAGTAGGATGTGCTAAATCTCTTTGTTCTTGTTTACTAGGTTGTGGTAGGTAGTAGGATGGGCTAAATCTCTTTGTTCTTGTTTACTAGGATGTAGTAATTTCTTTGCTCTTGTTTACTAGGTTGTGGTAGGTAGTAGGATGGGCTAAATCTCTTGGTTCTTGTTTACTAGGATGTGGTAGGTAGTAGGATGGGCTTAATTTCTTTGTTCTTGTTTACTACAATGTGATTAGTAGTAAGATGTGCTAAATCTCTTTGTTCTTGTTTACTAGGATGTGGTAGGTAGTAGAATGGATTTCTTTTTTCTTGTTTACTAGGATGTGGTAGGTAGTAGAATGGATTTCTTTTTTCTTGTTTACTAGGATGTGGTAGGTAGTAGAATGAATTTCTTTGTTCTTGTTTACTAGGATGTGGTAGGTAGTAGAATGGATTTCTTTGTTCTTGTTTACTAGTATGTGGTAGGTAGTAGAATGGATTTCTTTGTTCTTGTTTACTAGGATGTGGTAGGTAGTAGAATGGATTTCTTTGTTCTTGTTTACTAGGATGTGGTAGGTAGTAGAATGGATTTCTTTGTTCTTGTTTACTAGGATGTGGTAGGTAGTAGAATGGATTTCTTTGTTCTTGTTTACTAGGATGTGGTAGGTAGTAGAATGGATTTCTTTGTTCTTGTTTACTAGGATGTGGTAGGTAGTAGAATGGATTTCTTTGTTCTTGTTTACTAGGATGTGGTAGGTAGTAGAATGGATTTCTTTGTTCTTGTTTACTAGGATGTGGTAGGTAGTAGAATGGATTTCTTTGTTCTTGTTTACTAGGATGTGGTAGGTAGTAGAATGGATTTCTTTGGTCTTGTTTACTAGGATGTGGTAGGTAGTAGAATGGATTTCTTTGTTCTTGTTTACTAGGATGTGGTCAGAAGTAGAATGGGCTAAATATCTTTGTTTTGTTCACAAGGATATGGTGGATAGTAGGATTTGGAATACTTTTGTAGACCTATAGTACATACTATTACAGTTGCATTAAAATTATAGTTTACTCTGATAGTGTGGGGAAAACTAAGA
The DNA here is from genome assembly GCA_951217055.1 of Gerris lacustris. Lineage (NCBI taxonomy): Eukaryota > Metazoa > Arthropoda > Insecta > Hemiptera > Gerridae > Gerris > Gerris lacustris. The sequence continues at coordinate 48,973,416 of OX578285.1, forward strand.
AAGAGCTAATGAGAGCTCAAGATTTGGACATCTAACCTTCTAGACATCAAAATCTCAAGTACTTGTTGACTGTGAAGCCTAAATTGCTGGGCCAATTTTTATGAATTTCGGCATATTCAAAAAAATCAAATCAGAGAAATTAATTTTAAATTAAATTAATAGAAATTAATTAAATTTTGTGGAACCACCAACCCACAAAAAACTCTTAAATAAAAGAAAAAAAGATTTCTCAAAAAGCCAATTTTGATTTTTAAAAAAATGTAAAATATAGTCAATTTAAATATAAATTTAACCATATAAGTTATTCTACCGGGAAAATTTAGTTATTGAGGAAATAGCTATAAATGCAGTTATTTTTATGGTAAATAATAAAATGTTCAATAATAATTAAATGTAACCACAAAAGCTGTAAACAACTAATAAATGGAAAACAATGGGCTAAGTAATTATTAACTCTATAAGTAATTATGAACTCGTATATGAGAAAGTTTGTCGGACTTGTCCCGGACAGATTTCTAATAACTTAGAATGTCTATGATAATTTGCATTATCTCAAAATGCTGCCGAAAAAAAAGATAATTTACTTACATCTTTAGTATGAGCGCTGATATAGTTGGCAGTTTCACTGTCATCAGCACATTTGGTAAGCCATTTTTTAATAGTATTACAGTCAGTTGGAGCATGATAGTCCATTCCACAGCGGAAACTAATTTATAAAAAATATATTAATAAATAGGTACAAAAAAATAAGTTTTATTTTTAAAATATACTGACTGGTTAATTATCTAGTTGCCAGTTACTTGGTCAGTTCATTTAGTGGTACATGGTAAAGCCTAGGTGTTAACATTTCTTCGGTAGTTATAGCTCTAGGTACATATTATTAAACATAACAATCCTCTAACTGTGACAGAATGAACAAAATAATCTTCCTTTCACATAACAATACATAAATCATAAAATACCACATTACATCCACTTGGTAGTAAAGTAGAACCTCAATTCTCCGTCTCCAGATTCACCATCCAACATCCATCATCTAAGCACGCCTCCCAAGAGCATCCCCCTTTCTCTGATTCCGGCTGTCCCCACACTACCCAACCCACCTGCTGTGTCAACATCAAGGTAGTGCCTTCAATTATTAAGCCCGAAAAATTGCCTAGATAAGCCAAGATATTGTTATAAATAAAAAATCACTTTCTGTGCAAAAATGATCCCTTATCTTGCTCAATTGTCTTTTCAATTATGAATTAAGGCTCCAGTCCCGTGCTTAGAGGTTATTCGAGGTTCTAGCATTATGGCATTCTGGTGAGTTGTGAATGTTACAAATGTGCAGTATTTTTGTAAGTTACAAATTATGAAAGTTTAAATTATTATAATCATCCCTATATTCTTATTTAACTTGTGAAAATAATTATGTGCAAGCAAATGTTTTAGAGTTTAATCAAATGTATTGTTTAATCATCATACAGAGATAATGAAGAATGAAAGAAAAAGACATTCATACATACTTATCAACAGCTACATTCCCATAAAAATTTATTTTATTAACTGAAGCGTTAATTAAAAAAAAAAAATTAAAAGAAAGTTGATATAATTATCATACCAAAAAACAGTATTACAAATACAGCAAAGAACTTTTTTCGATTTTTGTTCTGTAGCTCGAATTATAACATTGCAATTAGGACCTGGGCAAAATCTTAACTCAGGATGTGTTCGGACATAGTCTCTAAAAGCAAACGTGTGGTATTTTTCTCGAAGATTAGGTTTCTTTAATAGAGAAAGGACAAATTCTTCTGAAGCTACCAAACCACACTCTTGAGCCATACAAGATATCCCTGTAACAAATATCATATTAAACTGATAAACGGTATAAACTATGAAATGCATAAATTCTATAAAGATTTAGAGAAGTTAAACGATACCGCTGAACATGGAATCATTCATTACTGAACTATACCTGTAGAAATTCCCTGAGTGATTTGAACTTCAAAATGCATTGTCCAACATTCGTTACAAAACCGATGACCGCATGATAAATGGCTGAATTTATCAGGATTCGTTGGAATCAAGCAAACAGGGCAGCATAGCTTATGCCCATATGACTCGAGAGTAAACTTTTTCTTGGAGGTGTTAACACCAAGTAATTGCAGGATGTCACCATTAAATTTTTGGGAAATAACTGCTGTAGGTGCCCAATCATTATAATGAAGAACCTGTTTAGCGATAGGAGGAGCAATCTGAAACAGATATAGTTTAATCAAATATATTAGAGACAGGGAGAAACGTCTGAAAAATAATAATTAAATATTATGCCGGAAGCTCTTTAAAATCTAATTTTAAAATGTGTTTGGTCTTATAAAGGTGTTTATAACAAGGCATCATGTGCCAAGTGGCTCTATCTTCGAAGGAGTTAATTGCAATACATGTATATATAGTCAGAAAAAAACCTATTTGACAGAGTTATTGAGAGAGTCTCTCAATAGGTAGTGTGGGGATGGCTCTCCAACCCAACCCTATTCCTAGGCTGAGTTCAGCACAGTACCGTTCTCATATTACTTCAAGCTGGTGGCAATGTCATTATTTCTATAGATATTTGTGACCTGTCCTTGCTTTTCTTATTATTTAATGGGGCTGTTCCAATCACTGTACAACTACCTTCTTCTGCGATGGTCTTTTCTCAGTGAAGGAGGTTACATATATCCATATATCTTTGCTAGTTAGTCTTATTTATAAATAACCTCTGAGAGGAGGTGCCTCTCCTCATTCCAGCCAGTAAGTTAACAAGGTATGGTATTATGCCTGCTACACTTGGTATTTCATTCAACCCTCTTGGAGATTCAATTACCAACAAGCATTCCAATGTATTCCATTACTTCTTTACTGTAATAGCGGTAACTCTCTGAACATAATTTCTGGTGCTACTGATATTCTCCTTTTTGCCAGGACCACTGTTTCGGTCATGCTTGCAGCAAGGCTCAGACCTTGTTCTATCAGCTCTCCTCATTGCTTGATTCAGATTTAGTTGCACTAGGTCCTTGTCTCTTGCCAGAATAACCGTGATTATGTCATCAGCATAGCCAACTAGCTGTACCTTCAGGCCTCTCCAGCGCCAGTATGCCATCATAGGGCCTGTTCCATAAATTATGCCCCAGTATGACCACGGCGGTTACCTCCTTCATCCTTGATCCATTGCTTGTCTCATAAAGAAGAACTCTGTAGCTCAAGTAGTTCCTGATCACTTTACCAAGGAAAGAGGGTACTCTAAACGTCTTCTTAAAAGCATATAGCAACAAGTTCTATTTTGCTGAGTTAAGATCATTCCTAGTCTTTTAAAGAGGTTCCCTCTTTTAATAATAAGTCATGATCTATGTGATAGTGGAGTGGGGGTGTCGGGTCCCGAGCTAACCTTCTAACCTTACTTTATAACTATACCCCTTCCTTTTCACCCATAGTTACTTTTCAACTACAATAATAAATGTACTACTTCATTACACAAAAACTTCTGCTCGTATCAAGTTAAAATTTTACCTGCCTGAGTCAATAGTACTTTAGACGATTTACATGAAGTTTTATTTATATCAATAAGTTAGAATATAAGCAAATATTGATTTGCATTTAGATCCAGTTTAGCGATGAGATAAGGAATTAATTTAGCCATTAGTAAAGCCCTGGTTACATTGGTCAAATAAAATTGGCCCCGCCTTACTCCCCATATTTTAGATTACTTGAGAAGGTCACATTGGTCAAGAATTATTTAAGGCTAATTTAAGGTTGGTTGCAGGACTGTTTAAGGAGGCTGGCAGTTGACAGAACTCTACTTGGTCTTTCTATTGTACTCACCACTTGCCTGACGGTTCACACAAGGAGATTAAGTGGTCTAGTAGGAGAGAGCATAAAAAACATCATTTCACAATTAATTAAATATTGAAATATTATTTAAAGAATAAAACCTGTAGGTTTAAAAAAAATTAGGCTAACATCTTTTATAACACTCTAATTCTTTGACAAAAAACATACTATTTACACTAAGGTCCTATTGACACTAGGGATACTGGAACCCGATTCGCGTATAAGATTTAAAAAACTATTAAGATTCAGTCACTTGGCGGCTTGTTCCTCTCACTTTCCCCACTTCTGCTCCTATTTGCCGGTTCTTTTTGCCTATATTGCCGGCCTCTATCTTCTGTTTTAATTCGGTTTAAAAAGACATTAGTTTTAGCCATGTGGTATTTGGCTAAGAAAGCTAAGAAAGTTATTGGAAACTGTGGATTACACCACCACTAAGGCCATAAGCCAAAGATGTGGAGGAAAAGGTGTGTATTAAGGGTTCTTACAGTATAAAAAGCAAACCAAAAATATAAGTAAAAATGGATACCTGAAGGCAACTGCTTAAATTTTGAACAGCTTCATCGAGTAATTCATTAACCTGTTCTACGAGTAAGCATTGGTATTCAAAATATTCAGGATCGACCTCGATGTCATCGTAAGTTTCCCTCAAATACACATCATCCGTTATATTATAATAATCCTCATATCCAGCATCTTCTTCATCCGAATACCACATTTCAGAATCATCTTCACCAGACATCTTGAAAAATGAAAAATTACTAAAATATAAAAAATGGAGTAATGGTCTGAAATTTGATCGGGGTATTATCTAGTAAAGAATAATTTACACTCTAAGCCCCATGGTCTATGTTCAGTATTTGGGTAAGGCCTGAGCGCTATTATTTTGTCTATTATTTCTTTACAATCTTCAACCCTCACTCTATCTACTGGGTTCTTCTGTGAACATTCATAATACCCCAGACAGCCAAGAGATAGTGCTAAATATACTTAAATAAATTTACACTGACAGTACCGTGCCTAAAAACAAGAAAAAGGACGTAAATTTACGCCCATAGGCCTTTTGCAAAGAAAATTGAAAATGTAAATTTACGCCCATAGGGCTTAAAGGATTTTAATACGAGAAAGAATTGCTATTCATGGAAAAGTTAAGAAGTGAATCCCCTCATTACCGCTTGTTCGAGCAGTTAAAAAATTATAGAGAACATTTCTTCCAATATTTTAGAATGGAAGTGGAGACATTCTACTAAAATTTAATTTAAAAAAATTAGGAACCACTTTAGTGATAAGTGTTTCTTTATTTGTTATATTAATATTTAAAAAAAAAAAAATATATTTTGATAAATTAAATTAAAAAAAAAACAGCAATAAATCAAGAAGATTGATAGCACGACCAATTTTAACAATCGTCTACTGACAATATAGATCAAGTAGAAATAAAGCACCATAAGAAATGATCACCTAACCGCTATCAATTCTGGTTTAAGCTCCACTGTTCAGCCCTTAAAAATGATAAATTACACACATCTACTCCATGTGATCATCACGATGAAGTAAAGCATGTCTCACATCTGGTATTTGAACCATTGCCACAACTTCAGTTTTAGCCAAGTTCCAAGTACGTATTTTAATAAATTGCCTAATTCCACCCCCAAAATACTTAAGTACGTTTTCAATTACGTTTAATTACGTTCAAGTACGTTTTAAGTTTAAATCAAAAAGAAAATGCTAAAAAATAAAAGTGATTAAGACTAATTAATAATAGTTTAAACTACGACCTACCAATGAACCGATTAATTATTGTTAAAATAATTAAAATTTATTATTACTAGGTTTACGATAAATTTTATTATTGAAGCTAATCATTATTAAAGATAAGATGAAGAAACTAAAATTAAAGTAAGCAATTGTTAAGTTTAGTGTAAGCTAATAATAAAGCAATCGAACAAATAAAAAACAGCAGCCAAGTTGCAAGGTTGCCAAATTAGTAGACAAGAGTAATGGCAAAAAAACAATGGAGACTACATACTAATAACAGATACTGAATTTAGTCAAAATGTGTCTCTTAAACAATTAGGTCAAAACAATAAACATAAATAAAGACATAATGAAAGCTAGTTATTGAACCTTTAGCATTCAATTTATTCGCTTTAAAATTTTCTTATTTGAATTACAAAAACTTTGCTTGGATACTGTTGCATAAATTAAATTAAGTTAGCAAAGACCAAACCAGAGATTTGCTTAAGGAGAGCAAAGAAACAAAAAAACTTATTAGGTAACTAAAGGAATTAATGTAAAAAAATCACAGGTTCAACCTTAAATAGTTCTTTTACCCTTTTAGCATAGTATAAAGATAAAAATAACTAAAAAGAAAAAAAAACTATTAAACAGTATGAAATACCTTTATAGTTGGGAGTTAAAATGATTAACTGCAGCAGGTTTACTGCCCCAATATGAAGAAATCATTATAACTTTCATAACCTGAAAATAAAAGTAAGAAGAAAATAATATTATTATTGCAGCATTTCATTAAATAATAAGCCTAAGTACCTTTTCTTTACATATAATTCATCTTCTAAACGAAGATTATTAAATATAACTCAATAATATTTATCAAATCTTTAACATATGGTTTGAAATTCGCATTTTTAGTTGGTTGTTTTGGATATATGAAAACCAATGTTTCTATTTTTAGTGAGCATAAGACCTAGTATCGATTAGTAAAATTTCTGAGCATGTATGAATAAATTATTATCTCATCACCAAAAGAAAGACTGGCTTACTTAAATTTACTTTTAAGTTTAATTAATTTTTATACAATTTGAAATCAAATCCTTTAAAATGAAATTTAAAGGGTATCGGAGAGACGTAATATACTTATTGAATAATGTTATAGCCAAGTCGCTTTCGAATCGAGCACCTCTAAGTCATTCCTTTAAGGGTGCGAACAAAAAATTGAGGTGACAAGTCTGGACTATAAGGAGGGTGTTCAAGGGTTTATCTGACCATTTCTTACGATTCTGTTTTTGATTTTTGGTCAACAACCTCGGAACCCATCAAGCACTAATTTTTCTGAAGCTGAGATGATCAGTGATAATGGATTGAACACTCCCATAGCTGATGAGATTTCTTCAAGAGTCAACAGGTTGACGTTCAATAATCTGAATGGCTTGGACTTTGTCATCTGTAAGACTTTTCCTTGGGCGTCGATCATGACATTTTCTCGCCCACGTATACACTCCATTCTAGGACAGTGTAGTGTCCCCCAAACTGTGCCTTCAAAAAAGTAAAAATTTCCGAGGGTTTAACGTCTTCTTTATCATTATAAAGGTTAAAAACGTGCAACAGATAAATGTACCTCCTGCTCGGTTTTGGCTGTACCGAGGACAGAGGACCGAAATATGAGCACAGCCGCTAACCGACTCGATTTCCCCACTCCTCACAAACCAAACATCAACCACACACTACATCCTAAAGCTCGGAACTGAGTGCTAAGCAGAATAACAAAATTACTGTTTATATTTTATTCACCCTCATAGAAGAGTACATGTCACTTCCCTTATATACAATCAAGTGGTCATAAAAATGGGTGCAATTTTGTAAGACTTTATTATTGCTATTTGACTTTTCAGCTTCCTACAGAGGCTAATTATAATTATTTGAGGATTTTTATGAAATAGACAACCTGTCTGATGTTATTATTTAAAACAAAATGTGTAATATTTCCCCTCCTCCTCTCCTGGAAAGTTTTAAAAATAATATTCTTAAAATTTACTATTGGATGAAATATTCGAAAAGATAAAACTTAAACAACTAAATCTTTTTTGTGTCTAAATCGGTTATTTCATGGCGGTAAATCCTTTAAAAAAATCATATTAAAAGTACAAAACTGACACACAGTTGACTAGATCTTTGAAAAACCTAATTAGTTAACTCAAAAAAAAAGTTGATACAAAACTGGACTCAAACCACTGTAGAGTGTTCAAATTTCATTATGGAGACTAGAGATCTTTATGATTTATTTCCATGACGGTAATTTTTGTTAGTTTAGTGCCTCCTTATTCTAGAAAAAAGTCAAGTTGTTCAAAGTCAAAAGACATTGAACCGGTTAAAGAAATGTTACACAACAAATATTAAATTCTTCATTCACTAGAGAAGAGCTATTAACAACTAAATAGTTATATTTAACTTAGAGTTAAAAATATAATAAATATTTAACTTGATAAAAAATAATAATAATAAATCACCCGTAATATTGCAATTGCGAATTGCTACACTTGCAGGCCTGCATCTGAAAATGTTTTTCTTGCACGATAAATAGGAAATACCTGAGATCATGAGGTCTTATTGCCAGACACTAAAACAAACCAGATTGCAAAAGTAAAGCTACAATAATTATCATTTAGTGGAGAAAAAATATTAAATAAAGTTAAAAGGTAAATAACAGATAAATTTGGACAAAGGCTGAATACTACCAAAAGTATAACCCCATACATTAACAATCGAAGATTTACTAAAAAAGACTAAGACTTATTCATATAATATGCATTGACACATTGAACATATGTATATATTAGGTACTTGTTGCTTCTAAGACTAGACTTAATCTTCAAACAAAAGATAAGCTGGCAAAATGGAGTACTCGGTGAAATCACTGGCTTAACAAATATTTATGTTTTTTTTTTAAATTAAGAATATATTTAATAGTCAATAGGTTTGTTCCAACCACTCTTCGAACTGGTTTGGAACTGTCCGACGCATGCGCATTTGGAAAAAAGCGTTCTAACAAGCCCAAACTCAAACTCTGACTGACTCCGACTGTTGATCGGCTGTTCCAACCACGCTCTGATTAAATCACGGATTAGTTTGGAACCAGTCAGAGCAGTCAGTGATCGGCGGCAGGGACTAGTAGTTTGGGATTGAGTTTGGGTGAACAGAAACGTAACCTTCCGCTCCGCTTCATTGTTTTTGTTTTGATTTCGCTCGCCTATTATTCTCCTTTCTTGCGAATCAACTCTTCTTTTTAAAATGTTTTTGTACGAATGCGAAGATGAATTTTTGTGCATATAATGGCATTTTCTAGATATTTCTGAAAAAAATAAAAATTGGACCTATTTTCCAAGATGGACTTATGATAGACACTTATTCCATTTTCAAACAAATATCGAAAGAATCCGATTTATTTCCGCAATATTTCTTTCGTTAACTGGACTAAGATTAATATTTGTTTTTTAAAACAAAAGAGCATTTAGGATTATATCAATAAAAATACGAGTGTGCCGTAAGTCTACTAAAACTGGCTCACCTCAGTAAGCCCGAAAATTGTGAATTGCGTAAATCGAAATGAAATCGTGAATGTATTAAATAAACATTTCTAAAATGTGTACATGTGTTTTCGTCATATCCTCTATGAGTATGTAAGTTTTACTTCCAACTTTCGAGCTTAATTAGCATTAGAAAATGAAACTTTTGTGGTGTGGCCCCCCCTTGTTGTGCGAGCCCCTAGGCGGCCTAAATCAGGCCCTGATTTAAGCGACTAACACTTATCTTCATCAACTATTGACTCATCCATCATCCATATCTTTAATATTAATAAGTTCAGGTATTTTTGATAGCACAGGAACGAAAAATTACATAAACGATCAACTCAAAAAGTTGTTCTGATAACAGTGCTGAAACCTACCACAGCAAACAGTTTGGTTCGAGAAAGGAGCGTTCCAAAAAAAACGAAATCACAAATCAATTCCCAACGGTCAATGATCGCACATGCGCATTACCTCAATCACGGACTAATCCGAAACTGATTCGGAACTGGTGGTTGGAACAAACCTATTATCTCTATAAAGCATCTGATAATAACAGCGCTTCTATATTACTAACTGGTCCCTTTTTACGAGCTACCAGTGGCTAGATATCCTAGCAGGTTTCGATATTAATGGTGAACAATTCATCCTTATCTAAGATAGTAGTAGTAGAAGTAGTAAGGTACTAGTATTAGACGGGTAGAACAAACCACTTGTTGGAACCTAGCAATTAGGCCATCTTTTAGGCCCATACATAGGCATATAGATAAGTGAGACAAACATAATTTAACTTTCAAAATGGTTTCATTCATTTTCATCACATACAATGATAGTTTGTTTAGTATAACAAAAACAATATACAATTTTTTAAGTTTTTGGTAGTTTTCATACTACGGAAAGTTAAATTTTAATTTAAATCAAATTATAATTATTATTAACTACGGGAAACAGACAGTGAAAAATACACTCCTGTGCCGGGATTTGAACCACGGGCCTCTATATTTCCAGTATAGCGCTCTTCCATCTAAGCTACGCAGGAGAATGATTTTTCACTACCGTAATCGATAACTAGTCCCGAATCCAAGCTTTCAATATTCATATACATTTAGACAGTCAATATTTATGACATTAGAACTAAACCAGAATTAACGCTTATAATTATAAAGTACTCAATTAGTACCTGTACCTTGTACAATCAATTCGAAATTCAATTTTTTAAGTTTTTGGTAGTTTTCATACTACGGAAAGTTAAATTTTAATTTAAATCAAATTATAATTATTATTAACTACGGGAAACAGACAGTGAAAAATACACTCCTGTGCCGGGATTTGAACCACGGGCCTCTATATTTCCAGTATAGCGCTCTTCCATCTAAGCTACGCAGGAGAATGATTTTTCACTACCGTAATCGATAACTAGTCCCGAATCCAAGCTTTCAATATTCATATACATTTAGACAGTCAATATTTATGACATTAGAACTAAACCAGAATTAACGCTTATAATTATAAAGTACTCAATTAGTACCTGTACCTTGTACAATCAATTCGAAATTCAATTTTTTAAGTTTTTGGTAGTTTTCATACTACGGAAAGTTAAATTTTAATTTAAATCAAATTATAATTATTATTAACTACGGGAAACAGACAGTGAAAAATACACTCCTGTGCCGGGATTTGAACCACGGGCCTCTATATTTCCAGTATAGCGCTCTTCCATCTAAGCTACGCAGGAGAATGATTTTTCACTACCGTAATCGATAACTAGTCCCGAATCCAAGCTTTCAATATTCATATACATTTAGACAGTCAATATTTATGACATTAGAACTAAACCAGAATTAACGCTTATAATTATAAAGTACTCAATTAGTACCTGTACCTTGTACAATCAATTCGAAATTCAATTTTTTAAGTTTTTGGTAGTTTTCATACTACGGAAAGTTAAATTTTAATTTAAATCAAATTATAATTATTATTAACTACGGGAAACAGACAGTGAAAAATACACTCCTGTGCCGGGATTTGAACCACGGGCCTCTATATTTCCAGTATAGCGCTCTTCCATCTAAGCTACGCAGGAGAATGATTTTTCACTACCGTAATCGATAACTAGTCCCGAATCCAAGCTTTCAATATTCATATACATTTAGACAGTCAATATTTATGACATTAGAACTAAACCAGAATTAACGCTTATAATTATAAAGTACTCAATTAGTACCTGTACCTTGTACAATCAATTCGAAATTCAATTTTTTAAGTTTTTGGTAGTTTTCATACTACGGAAAGTTAAATTTTAATTTAAATCAAATTATAATTATTATTAACTACGGGAAACATATAGAGGCCCGTGGTTCAAATCCCGGCACAGGAGTGTATTTTTCACTGTCTGTTTCCCGTAGTTAATAATAATTATAATTTGATTTAAATTAAAAAAAAACAATATAGTTAATAGATAATATCATCATAACGCAATAAGGAATAGAACGCACAGGAGCAAAATTGACTAAAATAAATCAATGTTAGAGACAATCAATATGACAGGAGGTAGGTTGCACACACTATTTTTAATACACAGTTGTCTGTCAAGAGTATTATTAGGACAATTGTTGTTTTAATGTTGTTTAAATAAAGCAAGATGTGTCTGTGAGGTGATGGCAGCTCTGCAGTACAGTGTTGCACATAGAATTCAAAGTTAGCATCAATTAAAACATATTGTTACAAGAAAGCTCATACCTACTTTGATAGAATATTATCTAAAAATGTATTACACCAGATACACATAACAACAATTATAATTATTACAATGTACAGACTAATTGAAAAAAAAGAACAAGTATGTTTTTAAATTGTAACATTCCCTGTATGTTGAAGAAAAACTTAACAGCTGCTTTGAGAGATATTTAAGAGAGTACATGAATTAAGCACATGGGTGAGTGAAAACAAACAGTCATGTTGTGAGTTCAAATTCTAAATCAAATTGAATAGATTAAACAAGTTATCATTTAAAGAGGACAAAAACGTTTAGTCTTAACCTACAGTAATATCTAACAAGGTACCCAAAAAGCAGATTTTATCTATAGTAACAACTAATAAAGCCTTATTTCCATTACAACAAATTTGTCCCGCAACATGTTGCCGGCACAAGTTCCAGGATTTTGTTGAAATGGAAACAGTCTGCAACATGTTGCGGGACATGTGCCGGGGACAAAAATGTGCCAAGCGACTGTGGGACACAACTTGTGCCGCAACTTGTGCCACGGGCAATGAAAACACTTTGCAACATATCCCTGGAAAAGGCGCACCCGCGGTGCAGTCTATACTCACTGCCCAAACCATAACTAAACCTTGCTCCCTACCTACACGTGCTCTCTCGTTTGTGGTTGAGGTATTTTCAGTGTTGTGTTACTGAACTGTTGCGGAACTGTTTCCAATTGCACTTGTCCCGCAACATGTGCCTGCAACTTGTTAGAATGGAAACGGGGCTTAAGGCATCAAAAACACTAGTCTTTACCTACGTAACAACTAACAATGCATCAAAAACACCTAGTGTCTACCTACATAACAATTTACAATGCATCAAAAACACCTAGTGTCTACCTACGTAACAACTAAAAATGCATCAAAAACACCTAGTGCCTACCTATGTAACAACTAAAAATGCATCAAAAACACCTAGTGTCTACCTACGTAACAACTAAAAATGCATCAAAAACACCTAGTGTCTACCTACGTAACAACTAAAAATGCAACAGAAACACCTAGTCATTACCTACTGTAGCAACTAACAAGGCATAAGCCATACAACACTTTTCCAAATAATAGATTAATAAAATTGTAAATTTAAAATAAGACATGATCAATTAAAATATAACTTAAAAAAAAAAGATTAATCTAAGTGCTTATTTATTTATTAGGTTGACTAAACTTAACATTGGGACTCACAGTCAACCCATCTAAGACTGAGATGATAGGCTTCACTAAAAAGAGGAAACTTGTGGATTTCAAAGCCCCAAAACTATTTGGCCAGGAACTCACATTGACAAAACAAGTGAAATATCTTGGAGTAACTTTTGACTAAATTATCCCGGAAACCACACTTAGACAAGGTAGTAGAAAAAGTCACGATTACCTTCTGGCAGCTAAGACGAGCAGTAGGGAAGGCATGGGGACTGTCCCCAAAGATCCTTAAATGGCTGTATACTGCAGTTATCAGGCCCACAATCCACTATGGGTCTGTTATTTGGTGGCCCAGAACTGAAGTGGCCAGCACGTCTAAGAGGCTAAGCAAGATTCAAAGGTTAGCATGTAGGAGTATAACGAGTGCGATGAGGACTACACCAACAGCGGCTCTAGAGGCCCTGGTAGGACTCCCCTCACTCCATACATGGATTAAAGGAGAGGCCATGGCATCTTTTGTCAAACTTAGAGACAATGATCAGTGGCAATGGGGTGTATACACTACGGGACACCAGGGTATACAAAGGATGGCCGAATCTCGGGACTGTAGGTCTTCCTAGAAAGGTCCGGCACCCGGGAGAGCTTCCACCTAGGTACACTCCATCTTGGAGGTGGCAACTAAAAATGCAACAGAAACACCTAGTCATTACCCCCACCCTCACCACACCCATCATTACCCCTCACCTGAGGTGAGGGATGCAACATTAAAAAAGGTAGTTATATGCTCAGACAGTCAGGCAGCACTTCAAGCACTTTGCACCCGAGTGTAGAGTCAGCACTAGTTAAGTAGTGCCAAGAGGCATCAGAACTGCTTGCAGAGAGGAAAGAGGTCACACTGCTTTGGGTCCAAGGGCACACGGGGATTCCTTGGAATGAGAAGGCAGATGAAGTACCCAAGAAAGGAGCTTCCATGCCATTCTAGAGGACAGGCGAGGTCAGCCATCAAGGCGTGGATCTGGGAAGAAGCAAGGATGGCATGGATAGGAACAGAGGGCTGCAGACAGTCAAAAATGCTCCTGCCTGACCTAGACAAAAGGAAAACCAGATGGCTTATGGGACTGAGTAGACCCAACCTAAGGATAACAGTTGGAGTCTTAACAGGGCATTGGCAACTCAGAAGACATCTGGCATTATTGAATATTGAGGACGACACTACCTGTCCAAAGTGCGGCGAAGGAGAGGAGACAGCTCACCACTTTATGGGAGTGTGCGAAGGATATGGCACCCAGCGCTTGCATGTATTAGGTGTGGGGGAAATCAGGGAAGAGGAGCTTGTTACACTAAAGTGGCAAGACATCTCCTTTGTGACCCAAACTAGGAGATCTGAGGGTACGACTGAGTAGTTGGATGGGTGTGAGTTCAGGGGTAGGCAAAAAGGACCCGAATGCGGTCTAGTTGCTAGGCTTGGCCTCCCCGCCCCCTTACTACTACTAAACTTAACATTAAAAATACTCTTATGTATTTATCAGGTTGACTCAACATTTCAAACAATACTCCCATGTAATTATAAAGTTGACTTAACATAACATTTAAACTAAAGCTCACGCATTCATCAGGTTGACTAAATTTAGAGGTAAAACTGAAGAGTCCAGTATTGCGGAGGGTAAGGACAGTTTACACTTTTTTTTTTTTAAAAAAAGATCACACTTCTGTAAATAAAAGTGACAATATTGCTTAGCCTTAGTCTTGATCACATTGTTTTATTCAGTTCAGCCAATATAATACTTTAAACATCTTATGTAGTTATCAGGTTGATCAATCTTAATATTTCAAATAATTCTCATATGTATTTATCAGGTTGATTTAACATTTCAAACAATACTCCTATGTAATAATCAAGTTGACTAAACTTAACTCTTACTTACATATTTATCAGGTTGACTTATCTTAAAATTTCAAACAATTCGCTTAGGTATTCATAATGTTGAGTAAATTTAACAGTAATGCCGAAGAATCAGGTGCTGTTTAGGGAGAGTGCTGGTTCCATTTCCATATACACAGGAGAGTTTACACTCTTTCCTCCAAAGAAATATCACACTCTTGTATATTATAATAAAAGTGACAATAATCCTTAGTCTTAGTCATTAGCACACTGTTTTAATCAGTTCAAGCAATTTAACACTTCAAACAAAACTCTAATGTATTCATCATGTTGACTAATCTTAACATTTCAAACAATACTCTTACGTATTCATCCAGTTGACAAATCTTAACATTTCAAACAATGCTCTTACTTATGTATTCATCAAATTGACTAATCTTAACATTTCAAACAATACTCTTACATATTATTCATCAAATTGACTACAACTTCAAACAATACTCTTACGTACTTAGTTGACTAATCTTAACATTTCAAACAATACTCTTACGTATTCATGAAGTTGACTAATCTTAACATTTCAACAAAAAATACTCTTACGTATTCATGAAGTTAACTAATCTTAACATTTCAATAATTACTCTTACATATTCATCAAGTTGACTAATCATATAACTTCAAACAATACTATTACGTATTCATCAAGTTGACTAATCTTAACATTTCAAACAATGCTCTTACATATTATTCATCAAATGGACTACAACTTCAAAATACTCTTACATATTATTCATCAAATTGACTACAACTTTAAACCTTGCTCTTACTTATGTATTTATCAGGTTGACTAATCTTAAAATTTCAAACAATACTCTTATGTATTCATGAAGTTGACAAATCTTAACATTTCAAACAATACTCTTACGTATTCATGAAGTTAACTAATCTTAACATTTTAAACAATACTCTTACATATTCATCAAGTTGACTAATCCTACAACTTCAAACAATACTCTTACGTATTCATGAAGTTGACTAATCTTAACATTTCAAACAATACTCTTACGTATTCATCCAGTTGACAAATCTTAACATTTCAAACAATGCTCTTACTTATGTATTCATCAAATTGACTAATCTTAACATTTCAAACAATACTCTTACATATTATTCATCAAATTGACTACAACTTCAAACAATACTCTAACGTATTCATGAAGTTGACTAATCTTAACATTTCAAAAAATACTCTTACGTATTCATGAAGTTAACTAATCTTAACATTTCAATAATTACTCTTACATATTCATCAAGTTGACTAATCATATAACTTCAAACAATACTATTACGTATTCATCAAGTTGACTAATCTTAACATTTCAAACAATACTCTTACGTATTCATCCAGTTGACAAATCTTAACATTTCAAACAATGCTCTTACTTATGTATTCATCAAATTGACTAATCTTAACATTTCAAACAATACTCTTACATATTATTCATCAAATTGACTACAACTTCAAACAATACTCTTATGTATTCATGAAGTTGACAAATCTTAACATTTCAAACAATACTCTTACGTATTCACGAAGTTAACTAATCTTAACATTTTAAACAATACTCTTACATATTCATCAAGTTGACTAATCCTACAACTTCAAACAATACTCTTACGTATTCATGAAGTTGACTAATCTTAACATTTCAAACAATACTCTTACGTATTCATCCAGTTGACAAATCTTAACATTTCAAACAATGCTCTTACTTATGTATTCATCCAGTTGACAAATCTTAACATTTCAAACAATGCTCTTACTTATGTATTCATCAAATTGACTAATCTTAACATTTCAAACAATACTCTTACATATTATTCATCAAATTGACTACAACTTCAAACAATACTCTTACGTACTTAGTTGACTAATCTTAACATTTCAAACAATACTCTTACATATTCATGAAGTTGACTAATCTTAACATTTCAACAAAAAATACTCTTACGTATTCATGAAGTTAACTAATCTTAACATTTCAATAATTACTCTTACATATTCATCAAGTTGACTAATCATATAACTTCAAACAATACTATTACGTATTCATCAAGTTGACTAATCTTAACATTTCAAACAATGCTCTTACATATTATTCATCAAATGGACTACAACTTCAAAATACTCTTACATATTATTCATCAAATTGACTACAACTTTAAACCTTGCTCTTACTTATGTATTTATCAGGTTGACTAATCTTAAAATTTCAAACAATACTCTTATGTATTTATGAAGTTGACAAATCTTAACATTTCAAACAATACTCTTACGTATTCATGAAGTTAACTAATCTTAACATTTTAAACAATACTCTTACATATTCATCAAGTTGACTAATCCTACAACTTCAAACAATACTCTTACGTATTCATGAAGTTAACTAATCTTAACATTTTAAACAATACTCTTACATATTCATCAAGTTGACTAATCCTACAACTTCAAACAATACTCTTACGTATTCATAAAGTTAACTAATCTTAACATTTTTTAACAATACTCTTACATATTCATCAAGTTGACTATTCCTACAACTTCAAACAATACTCTTACGTATTCATAAAGTTAACTAATCTTAACATTTTTTAACAATACTCTTACATATTCATCAAGTTGACTATTCCTACAACTTCAAACAATACTCTTACATATTCATCAAGTTGACTAATCCTACAACTTCAAACAATACTCTTACGTATTCATGAAGTTGACAAATCTTAACAATATTTCAATTAATACTCTTACATTTGCATCAAGTTGACTAATCTTATAACTTCAAACAATACTCTTACGTATTCATCAAGTTGATTAATCTTAACATTTCAATTAATACTCTTACATTTGCATCAAGTTGAGTAATCTTAACATTTCAAACAATACTCTTACGTGTTCATCAAGTTTCAATTAATACTCCAACATTTTCATCAAGTTGACTAATCTTAACTTTTCAAACAAAACTCTTATGTGGTTTTACTTTGTGAATCAATCTTTTATTTAAAAGTTAAGAAAATTAAAGTGACATTTCTGATGATCAGGAAAAAAGCCATGTCTATATTGTATTGATTATCTATACATAGCCTAAATGAAACCTTCCAGTTTAAAAGAAAAAAAAACTACTGTTTTAGTTTGTCTATTTTCGTTAAATTTCCTTATTGTTAAAGATATTTAATGTAGTTTGAAGATAAAAATAAGTACCATAGAGGCTGAAAACAATTTAAAAACAAATGGGATAATCGGTTTTCTAGTGGGGCAACAAGTAGGATATTTAGCTACGTCGAAACCTTGCTGACTCCTTTGATAGTTGGACCGATTTAAATGTAATAATGCAGCTTAAACGATTGTGTATTACGATTGATTAGCCGTTTCAAAACAAATGATTGTAACGGTGTGAGTAACATGTGTTAGATAATACAATTATAAAGTGGTTACGTACGTTGGTCGCGTCGATAGAACAATAGGACGAGTAGAGTTTGCGACTTTATAGGTAACTGATAAAGGACATTTACCCGTAAAGTAATATCTTGACGCCTTATCAATCTACCGATAGGAATTTAGTTGTTCTAACATACTAAACACAACATTGCTGATATCGCATATGAGTGAACGCTGCGCAACAAAGTTATTCCTTCATTTATAAACTACCGACTAAATGAGAAAAACTAAATAGTTTAAGAGGAGATAAAAATATAAACTTTTAAAATGAAGCCGCTCACTGGTCATGCATTATAATATGATTGATTAGGGGAAAAATAAACAAACTAGTGGCTTAACTCACCTAATGTTCTGCCACTGTTGGAAAAGTAAGACTTCTAGAAAGTACACTTCCACGATCCTAATCCGAGTGTTTCGTCTAATATTTTATAATACAGAGATCTTACCGAGAGTTTGTACTTATATTGCAATACATTATCAAATCGTGCGACTAGAACAACTTATTTTTTTTTCTATGCATAGTTTTTACAGAGAGAAAAAAAACTGAAACTCAATTCCTTAGGAAACCGGACGAACGTCGGTCAAACTGAAACGAATTCGCGCCGATACCGATTATCAACAACGCCAGCAACTCTCGACCGTCGTGTTTCTTGGTCCTTATAAACATTTTAAACAAGCACAAAATACGACCGAGGGTGAACTTGCGGACGACTTCATGGCATCCGTTATTGGGAATCAGTGTTGCATGTAAGAAGTTCAATTCTCCGTAGCTACGAAGAACACATACGCACGTATTCAAATTCTACGGTTCCTCACCACACGCTGCTTTACAGTGTTCGATCCGGTACCCCGACACTCTAGACGCACTTTGACCCGTTGGACAAAAAAAGAATACTAGTCAGTGTTCGTAGAATATAGAGTCGAAATAAGTAATCTGCTTTTAGAGAGCGGAAGAATGCCCGCCGGGCACTTTATTTACTTTACCGAATTATTCTTATGTGAAAGAAAGAGGGGGGGGGGATACCTGTGGGTTTTTCTTTTATAAATATTAAAGGGGGGGGGGGGGTCCTGGTTCATGGTCTTTGTCTATTCGAGCTATTGAAACCGCTTTCTATAACTAATATGTTATATAAAGGAAGAGGCGCAGCTTAATTTAATATACCGGCTTTTACATAGTTTAATAGGAGACGGTGCTGAGCAGAAAAATCAAGGGTACAGTGACGTCATTCCCGAGGTAAGCAGTAAAGCTATCCTAGCGGACAAATGTGATACTTAAATTTAACATCTGTCATTTAGTTCCTGAAACTGCCACTAGGTGAGTTGGACATCATGGTGATTCGCAATTTAAGCGATCCTGGTGGACAAATTTCATACTTAAAATCTATTATACGAGTATCATATTCTTCATCTCTAGTTGTTATTTTAAACTGTTTTTGTTTGAAGGTTGGTTTACTTTTACTATTTTTACTTTGCCTTCCTGGGTGATAATCAACTCTAAATCCAATGTTTTCTTAATATTTACTGCATTACGCTCACTTCAATGATAGAGCCACATGATGCCTAGTTTAGCCTTATATATAAAATAATTAGCATAAAAATACTTCCTCTGTTTTAGGAAGCGAAAAAGTAAAAAACAAAAATAGTAACATTTACTATAATTATTAAAAAAATACGTGTGAGAAAAATATGTTCATTAGAAGTGAAACTTAAGTTCTAGAAAGTGTTGATTTTCATCTGCTCCGACTCGCTCTCCGTCTCCACGCCCTACAGGATAAATTTAGCGATGACCCGGTTATAATTAAAATCTACAGCCACGCACGAAACCTACGCTTATCAGAGAAGTACGTGTTTCTAGTGTGGGTACCGGGACATGTCGGCATCGCTGGCAACGAAGCGGCCAACCAAGCCGCCAAGCGTGCGGCCGCTTGCGGGGTGCCTTGCTCCCGTCCGGCTAGACGATGCCACTACGGCAGCAATCAACGCCGTCTGGCGTAGCTGGCAATGAGCATGGGAGCAAATCCCCACCCAACTAAAAAGAGTTAAAACTAAAGTGAGGACGACACAAACGGATATCACCATTTCAAGAAGGGAAAGTGTCGTCCTCACGCGCTTGAGGATCGGTCACACGCAGCTGACACATGGGCACCTTTTGATAAATGAGCGTGCCCCTCGATTCAGGCATTGCGGGATCGCGTGATTCAATCACGAAGGAGGCGAGACCAGAATTGATTTGTGATACTAGGATTAGGTTTACCCAGTGGCCAGTGGCGGCGCGTCATTAAGGGCAGGTGGGGCTAAGGCCCACCAACTTATTTAAAGAAAAGAAAAACTATTTAGTTGTCAAAACAAATAAATAGATATATA
The DNA here is from genome assembly GCA_951217055.1 of Gerris lacustris. Classification (NCBI taxonomy): domain Eukaryota; kingdom Metazoa; phylum Arthropoda; class Insecta; order Hemiptera; family Gerridae; genus Gerris; species Gerris lacustris. The sequence goes on from OX578285.1 coordinate 48,994,213, forward strand.
GTTTTAGTGTTTATAAAGTACATTCGTATGTAGATCCAGATCGTTTAAAAGCGGCCGGGCCGGGCTGAGGGAAATAGCCCGTCCGGGGTTGGGCGGGGGCTCCCTCGCTCACCTCCCACTCCCGGCTAGCATTGCGGAGATAAGAACGGCTCTGGGGCAACGCCCTCAGACCTCAGGCTAGCAGCTTCACACACCGTTCGAGGTTTATCTATCGCTTGCTGCAGAGATCTTTCTCATATTATTTACTTGATTGATAGACTTCGCTTTTATTGCTGATTATTTTAGGATTTTTGATGTAATTTATTCTCTTTTTTTGGGGGGGGGGTAATTTAGTCTTATTACTTTCCTTCTCCCTTACGAAGGGAAAGTGTGTCGTTATTTTTGTTTTCAAGTTATTTTCTCACTTTTTTTTTTTGTATTTCGATTTCGTAGTCTTTTTTACTTCCTTTTCGCATAAGAGGGAAAAGTGAGTAGGTTATCATTGTTTTCAAGTTATTTTCTCGTTTTAAAAAAAAAATAAAAAAAAAAAATGTTTAGTAGTCTTTTGTTTTTCCTTCTTACCCATGAGAGGAAAGTGTTTAGGTTTTTTTTTTCAGTTTGTGAATCCAAAGCTATTTTGAAGATAAAATGACGTTAGAGTTTAAGTGTAACCAGTGTTCTAAAGACTTTGCAAATAGAAATGTTTTAGCGAGACATATATAGTGTGTTCAGCAAAAAGAAAAACTAAATTTTGTCATCATTGCAATAAATAATTTGCAGACAAAACTCTAATCAAGAGACATATTACAAATGTCCATTTAAAAAAGAAAACATGTTTCGTAAGTTCCAAGTCTGTAAATAATCATTTATTTAATTCCCATTAAAAGGAAGAGCATAACCTTGAAATTATTATTTTACATAAAGAATTTAATAGAATAGAAAAAAATCAGAATATGAAACCATAAATCAAGTAAAGTATGTTAGTAAATATGCTCGATATCGCCAAATCAACCAGGTTCTGGGTTTTGAAGCCTAATGAGCCACCTGTATTTCATTTCATCTTGTGCCTCGTTGGCTTTCGAGGTTTTCTCGTTTTTTAAAAAAAAAAAATGTTTAGTAGTCTTTTGTTTTTCCTTCTTACCCATGAGAGGAAAGTGTCCTGTAGGACTCAAAGCTTGGTCCTTCCATGCCCGGGGCTGGGACAGCAGTGCTTGTCTTAGAGCCTTCTGCTCTTTTTAGGGGTGAAATCCCTGACCCCTTTGCCCTTTTGGGAATAAGGTCTCCTGAAGAGGGGGTTCCTCTTGGCCTTTTTGAGTTCCCTGATGATATTGGGGGAGTTGTGGGTAGAGGTGTGGGCCTTCATCCTCTTTCCTCTCTAGCCCTCCTCCTATGCCTTTCTCTCTGTAGCCTCTTTTTCATCGCCTTCTTTTGTCTCCACTCCACTTCCCACTCAGTCCAGTCCGACCTGGTGAGGCCTTCTTCCAGACTTACCGGGATTGTGGAACGCACCTCCATCTCGACGCGTTGGGGGGGGGGGGGGGGGTCCTGCTTGGTCCTCCTGTTCCCCTAGAAGAATATCCTCTATTTCGCTCTCCGTAGCCTTACTTTGTGGTGTTGGGGTGTTGGGTCCCCGTTTCCTTCTGCAACACGTCAGACACATTGATGAATTCTACTTCAGCTAGTTTCATGGTGTAGTTCAATAATTGTGTATAATGTAGTTAGTGTTTGTTGTGTTGAGGGGGTATATTATCTAATAGAGCTACTAAGTCTTCCCTGAGGTCCGGTTGGTTCCTGAGCTTCCCCGGACGGTAGCCACGCAAGAACCCCCGAGAGCGACAGCAGGGCCCTACCCAGGCGCCTACCTGGCACTACTATCGCCCTCTAGGATTTTCCCCTCCTGATGGGTCAGTCCCCTACACTAGGCTACGTGTAAACACAGCAAGGGTGGGACCCTGACTATGAGGTGGCCGGCATGTCCAATTCCGTTTTTAATGCTCTACCACACCCGTTTTCCGCCACAGGACCGGTCTCCTTAGGTCCTTTCAGAGCTCTCCTCGATAACATTGACCCATGTAGTGTAGGTGTTTATGTTGGGCGTGGTAATGTAGCCCGGGAGTCGCTACTCTCCCCAGTAGCACGCCTCTACTGCCATAGGACATTGTAATTGTATGAGTGTCAGTGTAATGTTGTGTGTAGTTGGATAGGGTGTACTGGTAATGCTAGTATCTGCCTACCTCAGGTACCAGCTTCGTCTGAGTCAATCTTTGCTGTAGACCAAGAAGGTTTACTTAACATGGGCTCCCGCATAAAGCTACGAGAAGGCGTTGACAGAGACTTGGGGTGGCTGAAGTGAGAACCTCCATTTCATACGATCTGGCATCAGGTTACACTACCACCCTCCCTTTAGTCCCTTACTTGAGAGGATTACAAGTACACGGTAGGTGGATCCCGGGAACTATTCCCACAACCACTATCTCCAGAACACCCAAGAGGTGGTTACGAGAGGAGTACAGGTACACGACAGGTGGTTAGAGGTAGTTAGAGATGGTTGGGAGGAAAGTACAAGTACACGGCAGGTGGTTAGACCCAAAATATCCCGGAATACTAAACCCGAAACGACAATAGCCAGGGCTCACAAAATTCTTACTACTGAAGTGTATTTAGGTTTACTTTAATCAAGGTGTCTCCTCAAGCATGTTACATTTAGCTCAGTTAACGTCATATTATGGAGTGTCCAAAAAGTTCCACAACGATCAATCATTTCAGTAAGACCAAGATTTAAAAAAAAGCTAAGCAGAGATTCAATGTTTATATTTTGTATCAATCGTAGTTAAATAATTTAATATGGAAAGAACATGTAAACTGGATGGAAAAACGAATCCGAAAAACCATTTACAGCTTTATTAGAATCAGAGATTTTGCCAATAAATTAACATTGAAATTACTCTATCTTGCCCTTGTAGATTCTTAGTAAATTATTGTATATTGGCTTGGGGAATGGCTTACCTAACTAGTTTAAAACCTGCTAATATAATAAAAAAAAAAAAACTATAAAAATTGTATACTTAAAAAACCCAAATGATATTCTTCAAGGTTAACTTTTTCAAAATTCAATAAAATCTATTTTAATTCATTTCTACAATAAGAATTTACCCACATTATGCCATAACTATCAAGATCACAAATACAGAATACACGTAATTCCGATGCAATAATCTGTCATTAGATAATTAATTAATTTGTTTATCTCCAAATCTTGTAAGCTAAATTCGACCAACTTCCCGACCTAGAAATATAAAACTTGAGTAGAATATCTTTCCCTGATGACAATTCAATAATCTGTCATTAGATAATTAATTTTTCTTTTGTCTCCAAATCTTGTAACGTAAATGTGACCCACTTCCCACCAACCTGAGATGGACAGGCCACATGATAAGAAGTGAAGATGGAAGATGGAGTAGTAAAATAATAGACTGGTGTCGTTTGGATCTGAAAAGAAGAAGAGGAAGACCCAGGGCTAGATGGGACGAGATGAGAAAGTGATGTGGAGGTGTGCTCTGGAAGAGAGTGGCTAGAGGAAGACCCAGGGCTAGATGGGACGAGGAGATGAGAAAGTGCTGTGGAGGTGTGCTCTGGAAGAGAGTGGCTAGGCAGAGAATGGAGTAGAGCAGAATGAGCAGTAGCAGTGTTTATGTTCAGGCCTGGCTTAAACCGGAATAACTCACCTCTTTCCATCAGGACGAGTTAACCTAATATAATATATATGTATAGATATGTTTGTTAAATTTATAATTTATTATTTACTTTAAAAAGTTATGTTTGATGTTTTTTTGTTATTATATATGTGTATGTGTGTATATATGTGTTATTATATTGTTATTTATGATGTGTATATTGTTTGTGATAAGTATGTATGTATATGTGTATACAAACGTACATTATGTCATTATTCATTTTGCATGTATATGTATGTATTAATAGGCATTTCAATGTTAGTAGTATGAACTAGTATAAAAAAACTACCATTAAAATAAATAAAGTGTATAAAATAAGTTATGTAATAAATTTTATGTTAAATCCACAGCTTTGGCTGATTTAAATTCGAAAAATTGTATAGATTTTTTTGTAAATGTATAAGTGAAATGGATTATCTTATCTTATCTTCCCAACTACCTAGAAAGCTAAACTCGCATAGATTATGTATTTACAACACAATGCAATAATAATCAATAATTAGTGCAATGACAATACAATAATTAATCATTAGTTAATTAACTAATAAATTAAATTGAAATTATTGGGATTAAGAAAATCTTTGAGAGTGTCGTCAAAAGATGTTTGAATTTACTTGTTACCTTGTGCTTTTCTCGTCCTTTCAATTTATTGAGTTCTTTTTAATCAGGACCCGGTTCATTTCTGAGCCGTTGGTTTGAGGTCCTATACACTAAGGATAGAACGGAGTTGAGTAATAGTCGGTAACAAATGAAAATGGTATTAAAAGCAGCCATATTGAAATGTATAAATGCGAGTTGGTTGATATGGAGTTTCACCTATTGCGCAAGTTTCAGACTAATCATTAAAATGTCTTAAGAGTTGTATTCAAAGGAAGCCATTCATTATATTTTCCTGGAATCAGCTTAACCTCTTTCACAATGACGCGAATGTAGTGGATCAATACTTTCAATAATTGAAGCGAGCGTAGCGAGCTTCCTACATTCAACGAAATATGTTCCGTGTCTGTCTGTCTGTCTGTCTGTCTGTCTGTCTGTCAGTAACGTTCACGCGTGTGACGATAACTTGAGTAAAAGTTGACCGATTTAGTTGAAATTTGGTATACATGTTCCTCTTACTAATACTCAGGCTAAGTTCGTTGGACAGCGTGATCCGTCCAAGAGTTCGCGCGCAACGCTCGCGTAAACGAGAGGTACAAAAATTAAATTGGAATTTCAGGACGGGAAAAGATTCTATCATCATCTATTCGATGAGACGAACATTATTTTCAAATAACATTTTTTACTAAACCCAACAGCGACACCGCTATGACTTAATAAAGATCGCTAAAACTATTAAAGCGGACCTAAACGTTTATAATAGAGAAAACAACCTTTTTACCGATATCTTACGTTCTAACGTATCGATTTTAATAAAACTCCATATACACCATCTAATGCACAATTGAAACAGGTATGCAAAATTTCAACTTGATACAAGCAAAATTCTTTGCGTAGCGACGAGATACATTTATAATAATTGTTTAAAAGCTACCGCGGGTGGTGAAGATTGTTATAGTCGTATAAGTTTGTTTAGGAAGTAAAGCTTTGTACCGAGTACCCCCACTCTTCCCTACACTACCCTCTTCCACTTATCTTCAACTATGACATTCATCATGATTAACAAATTTTAATATTCAGTATTTTATTGCAATACGCTCGCTTCAATGATAGAGCCACGCGATGCCTAGTATATAAATAAATAAATATATTTTTACTTTCAAGTTTATTTCAGATCAACTGTATTCTTCTTAACTATAGAAATCACTATACCATTCGTAAAACAAACTAAGCTGGGTTTTTTGCCACTTCTTTTAGGTTTTGCCTAATATGTGTGGGATTCGAACTATCGCGAGTTGTGTTCACGCTAACCACTCGGACACAACCGATTCAAAATGTATTCCACTCTATAAGGTGGCTTTCACACTGCGGGGCGAGCCGAGCCGGCAAGCGTCAGCTTCCGCTTCAGAAACAAGCACAAGCATCAGCATGAAGCGTTCCACATATAACCCCCAGCTGGATGCGTTAATCAAACTTATTTGATTGGATCGTGTTTTCAGCGGCCGAGCCAACCTGGATGTTACAGGTAGGAAAGCGGCCGTCAGCATCGGCCAAAAGGAGGGGGCGACCAAATAAATTCAAAATTAAAATTACTTGAAAACAATGCTAGATACAACATGGAAAAACCAGAAAATTATTTAAAGCATTTGAAAGGATCTTTCATTTAAGTCTTTATTCTAGGCATACGGAAAATCAAAAGTTTGGCTTTTGTTTTGTTATAATACATAGTTCCACGTATAGTCTTCAGTATCAGGTCATAAGTGTCCACAAGTCCACACTCATCGAAAGATCTCCGAAGAAGTATCTCCGTAAAAGCGTTCGATATAAAGTACGAAATTCTCCATATTTCTCACCTTCAAGATGTACATTGTTTATTTGTTTTTTTTCCTACGCCGGATTCGGAGGAATCTTTTTCATCTCATTTCTGGTAACCCTATGTATATTAAATAAATAAATATATTCTTTATTACATAGCCAATTTCTATCGGATATAACAAGTCAAAGTAAAAAAAAAAAAAACAACCAACAGCACTTATAACAATTTTAGAGCAACAATAGTAATAACAATGAACCCGAAACAATGAACAATGAACTCTTAAAAAATAAATAAGTAAAATAAATAAATAAATAAAATTAAACATATTGCAGCCTTGTTAACCCATTTGTCGTTGCTGCTTTGCTGTCAGTAGTTTTAGAGTCTTTGGCAATCTAAGATGATGTGAGTGTCCCCACTCTCATATAATGGGCAGCTGTACTTAACACTTCCCTGGGTAGTAAAGTCGGTATCTCCATCGTTAAAAGGCATTGACACATCTATCCTACCTTCTCCTCCTGAAGGGGTTTCGCTGTCCGATCTACACTGGAGCATATCTTGATTTTGGCCTGGTTAAATGTGTTTGTTTTCGTGTTGAGGCAAGAAGGCCAATTTTTCTGCCATCTCATTACCTTTAACCCATAATGGCTGGGCACCCATTGATAAGCTACCTCCCAACCACTTCGGATCTGACTGTCCATTGCTACCTTCGTAAGGGTGACTCAATAAATGCTTGCTGATGTGTTGCAGAGTGTTCTCTTAGCCCCTGTGTCCCATTTTTAATTGTCCACGCTAATTTCAAGGTGATGCCTAGGGATAGTGAGGTATAGGTTACAAATTTTCTCGAGCGCTTTGTTCAAGATAATTGCCTGGGTTGAAAGTTTGCTAGGACCAGTTGTGTGATTACACCAGTGGTCCACAGAGAGTATTACATATTTTCCTACCATTATTAGAGTTTTAGAGGGATAAATGCTGGTAATTGGTCTCAGTGATGAGGTAGGTGGTAGGTGCCAACCCTAAATCACCGAAATATACTGCTAAATGCAGGCCATTGTACAGGCTCTGCCAGCGAATCCTGTATGAATTTTGACCTGGCATTTCGGTTCTTAACTCTTAAGATTCTCTGGCTAAGAAAGAATGTGAACCATTATAACATGTTCCATTTTATTCCGAACTCAATCATTTTGTGTATCAGCTTCTTTCTCCAGATGGTGTTGTTTGCCGCTTTAAAGTCTACGTATACAGCCACCGTTATTTTTTTTTCTTTGAAACCCTTCCTTTACCACTGGCATAGGTAGGTGACCTGTTCTACCGTGCTTCCTTTCATACGAAAACCAGCCTGGAAGTCACTCAGGAGTCGACCTGACTCAAAGAAATAATTGTTGCAGGATCAGCAAACCTGCAATAGTTTTATTTAATTTTTTATTATTACTTTTTTGTTAAGTTTACTAGAAGTGTTTTTTGTGACATATTTTTCAAGAGGAATATAATTGTGTGAGCATCAAGATACCAAGTGATTAGTTCCTTCTTCTTATTAATACTCGTATTACGAACCTGAACACAATTGAGGTGGTTCATTATCATTCTCTCCAAGAGTTTTCAACAGGAATTAGTGAGATAGATTGGTCAAATAACTAGGAAGAGCTTCTGATGGTTTGTTGTTCTTCAGCATGGGAAAAATTTAAGCTTTTTCCCACGCTGCTGGTAAACAGGTGAATCAGATGTTGTTAAAGAGTTTACAGCTTTGTCTAGGGTTCCAAGAAGATTTACAAGAAGCTCTCAAGAAGCTCCAAGAAGGTAGATTATCCGGACCGTAACTCTATCTCTTCTTTACTTCTGTTACCTCTTGCTCCTCGGCAGTGAAGTTAGCGATGGAGCATTGATGCTCATCTACCATTTGACATTATGGAGCACTGGGGGGCAGTTGGCCACTATCTTGCAAAGGCAGAGCCTTGCTTCTGTTGTCGGTGATTTCTCTGCCTCCGACCAGTAGCGGTTTATTCACCTCTCTCGTTATTCAGTGAAGCCAAATACTTGTACGCTTGGTTCCCGTCCTGTATTAAATTTAGATAGGCAACAATCTGTTTGAGGCTTCGTCATTTTGCCTCGATAATAGCTCTCTTTAATACAGCTTTCTTCCCGGTCAGCTCGAAGCAATCTTGGTCGGATTTGGTCTCCTCAGCAACTGATCTGGCCTGGTTTCTTTCATCCCTTAGAGTAGTTAACCTAGAGTTCCAGAACGGGCTGTTACTTCCTGTCCTCTTGTATTTGCCTGGCTTCCTCATTTTCGAATCAGTTTGGAGATATCCCAGTAGTCCTTGGCCCCCTGTCCGGGTTTGTGGGGTAAAACCACGACCGAAATATACGAGCTAATGCAAAAAGTGTAATGACGGGATTGTCTTAGTCGATGCAAAGTGCTCGAAGTGCTTTTTGAAGTGCCCCCTCTTCAAAAAGTGGTACTAATCTTTAACTTATAAAAGCACAAAACTTTGTACCTGGGATCTCGCTAACACCGAATCATCAAAACGAATCATCAAAACCGAGCCAACGATATGTCCACGTGTAGGGGACGGTGAGAGAAAAAAAATGAGCCCAATAAGGGAATTAATAAGGTTTTGGCCTTGTACGGGTACAACTAAACAAGTACAGATGCAGAAAAAAGTTAACCTATAAGGTAAAACACGGGACGGTACGAAAAAAGCTAAAAACCACGAAAATTTGTGTGCCGAAAGGTTACAATCTATTCTCTATGGTTTTAATTGAACCTCGTAAACAAGAGAAGGTTATAACTTGTGAAGAAATGCGTTACTGTAAAGTATCTTACAAGTACTTTTTAGTATTTTTTCTTTATGATAAATTCTTTATAAATTAGATATTCAAGGGCCAAGGTCAGCAAATTCGGTTTTTTGCGAATATCTCGCTACCTATGGCTCGGACACCAATCAAGGTGGTTATAGTAATTAAAGATAACAAAATTTCCCATAAAAAAGTCTGATTCATTTTTACGTATACAATGGACGGTTTACGGAATAAAGAGGGAAGAATATCTATAAATATTTAGTATCCGTCGCCGCACGACTTTTTACGTACATTTTTTTTACAAATATCTCGCTTCCTATAGCTCGGAGGCAAATTATAGCGACGATCAAAAAGAAAGAATAATAAATTTCCCATACAAAATGTCTGATTCATTTTTTTACGTACAACGAACGGTTTAGCAAAAACTCTAGCTTACTATAGCTTGCGTAGTGTTTGTGTTTGCACGACTTTTTACGTATTTTTGCGCATATCTCGTTTCCTCTGGTTCGGAGACCAATTGAGGATCAAATCAAAATTAAAGATTATAAAATTTCACACAGGAAACATTATGTTCATTTTTTACGTACAATAAACAGTTTGGATAATAAATTGCTCCGAAGTCTCTGCACAAGGCGTTTATTTTCAACAACGACCAATAACTTAGGCTTTTCCCTGAGGCAACTCCATAGTAGGATCTGTTATTCTATATCTACGAGCGATATTTCAAGTTTGTTCGGACGTGGTTTAAAAAAATATTAGTCCCGCAGTGATTTAATATTTTATAAAGGTAATTGTTACGGTGACAATAGCAATAGCGAAACATTGTTTTATGTGTAACGAACAGGTCCCACCTTGAATGTGGAACGTGGTATGAAAAATTTGAATGTAACAAGTATCAAAAGAGTATTTAATATCTATTAACACGACCGCAATCTTGTTGCCGATTTTCCATATGTTTTCCAGAACGTCAAATTGAAGCTCCGATTTTTCTCGGAACAGAAGCCATATTTATGACTAAAATAACTGGACTATAATATATTTATTAAATAAAATTGAGTTTCAAACCTTTTAGGTTTATACTTATTGGATAACCAAGCATATTTAATAATATGCCTAAAAATGGAATTGTTTATTCATTTTTCCGACACATTTAAAAAAATTGCTGTTCCTTTCGAGCGCCGTGGGCGCTCGGTCCCTGGTTCTAGAGTAAACAATCCGACGGTCTAGTCCCAACAACCTTTATTATTTTCGCACATGGTGTTCTTTTTCACAACGTAAGCGTCTCTTCTTCATAACTTGTTTCTGATGTTTACCTCCTTGAAAATGGTTCACTCTTGTGCTGCATTTGGCTGCTGGTAAAGAACCTTTGGTGAAATACTTTGGCTGGCCCTAGGATAATGTGAACAAACCTTCGAAGTTTCGAGTATGTCAATCTAATCATTTATCTGTAAATTGTGTAATTTAAAGACAGATAAAAAGTGTCACTGGATTTGAAATACACTGACACTTGTGTCAGTGTATTTCACTGTGAATTTACGTAGAAAATTCAGTTATTTTGAAAGGAAAAATTGCTTACATATGAGTCTGCATGACAGTGAGACATTTTCATGAAACGCTTTTTAGTGTCGTTTTTTGGTAACGCTTTTTGGTGTCGTACTCACTACTATGAGTAACCAACATATTAGCATTATTATTTCTTAATTAATTAATTAAAATAGTTTAATTTTATATGGACTAGGCATCGCTGATGTGCAGCTCAGATCGCTTTTATGGATTTTCCTTTCTATCTTAAACTGCCTCTTATCGAGCTGGTGTTAATAATTTGAGGTAAAAATGCGGTAGTTAAAGAATGGGAAATACTAGCTGGGTATGCGATATCAAACAGGTGTCGAACGGCTCGAGCCCAAAAGTTGCCTTGGTTACGTTGTAACAACACAGAAAACCCTCTGGTGTAAGTTGACCTGAACACGTAGCCAGTATTATGAGGTGAACCGGTCAAACGTAACCGAGACTTCTCTCCATTATAACTTAGAAATGCTTAGTTAGTTTATGCTGCCCATTTCAATTACTTTAGACGAAAATGTTTGAACCGACACTGAGCAGTTGCGTCTATAGGTGCAGCCGAAATATCGAGAAACTCAGCATCTTGTAAGTTATTTAACAGACAAGTACGGTTAAATTTCAACGCATTTACAAATAACAAACTCTAATACAGCACAACCCCGGAAATCCGGACTAACTGGGACCAGGGCCTTTTCAGAATTGTTCGGATTATTGGGGTTTCTGCTTTTATTGTGTATTAATATTTATAAAATTGACGACAACAATAAAAAAAACGGATTTAGTAATAAGTATAACGGTTTGTTTCCTTGTATATAATTCTTATTGATAGTAGGGTCTAAAAGAAAAAAATAAAAGCTCACTTTTGCAATATTTCGACCCCTCTTTGGGTCATCTTAAAGCTGAAACCCACATTTATTATCAGTAACTCAAGTAAATTTGCTATATTTTGTGACATAATACATAATTAAATTGCTGGCCATAGCTACCTTCCATCCTGTTCTTGCTAAAAAATATTTTATTTCATTCTAACCTTGGTGGTTATTGTCAATCCCTGAAATAACTAATTTCTGCTATAGGAGTAGTCCATGTTTAATATACTTGAGGTTCTTTTGGATAATTAATATTTTATACTTACAGTTAGGGATAATTTTAAATTCCATAATTATTCTATGACTGCCACTATTGGTTACTATATCTGTATAAAACTTAAAATTAAAAAAAAAATACTATTATCAATAAAGCACAAGATAACTTATCCAACCATAGTAGCCAATCCAGCCATCTCAAGGCATATCTATGATGATTTGATTTTGATTAATTTAATCATTAGTCCAGAGTAATTCTGTATGTATATTGGTGTGCAGCTGGCCATATGGCATATGGCTGAAGCATTGCATATTTTTAAATTGTATATGGTTGATATTATTTTCTTTCTTAGATATATTCGAGGCTTCAATTATATATATTATCTCAAGGTAGATATAGAAAGCAATTTAATTATGTATTATGTTATAATATACAGAACATTTACTGGAGTTACTGACGCTGGTTCTCAGTTTGAAGAAGACCCAAAGAGGGGTCGCAATATTGTAAAATTGAGCTTTTATTTTTTTCCTTTAGACCCTACCATCAATAAGAACGGTTTTACGTTTATCATGTACGCCATGCTTTTAACATTGGACTCAATATATTTTTGTATTAAGATTTATTATTTAGAGCTGTCGTATAAAATGAGTTAAAGTTATCTCTAGCATTTTTAAATTGTAACTTCATAATACGTATGCCATTATTCTACATGAATGTGACTATTGTTTTCTTAAAACTTACTTATTCACTTGTGAAAATATTCTATGGTTTTTAGGGTCCGCAGGCAAAACCTAAGATCCTTATAATTTCCTATATGTTTGCCTATCTTTCTTCAGTCGCTGTCAGTCTTTCTTCAGTGAGTCCACTATTTTTAACAAATAAACGATAAAATCTAAAAACAAAATCACAGTTACTTGATTATTGAGAGAGAAAAAAAGTAGGAATTTTTCACACGTCGCATATTGTTTAAAGCAAAAAATGTAAATGTACGTCTTGGAAACAGTAGGAGCTAGAGTTTAAGGGATTTTATGTCGTTATAATAAACAGGTCATATGTTTTAACCAAAAACTTATAATGGCCGCCATAATGGAACGGCTGAGCCGATTATGCTGGTTAACGAACTCAATACTAACCAGCATAATCGGCTCAGCCGTTCCATTATGGCGACCATTATAAGTGTAGTCTTATGAACACATAAGACCAGGATTCATTTGAATGACCCTGCCTTGCCTTTAAGACCAGGATTAATTTGATTGACACTGTCTTTAAGACCAGGATTCATTTGAATGACCCTGCCTTTAAGACCAGGATTCATTTGATTGACACTGTCTTTAAGACCAGGATTCATTTGAATGACACTGTCATTAAGACCAAGATTCATTTGAATGACCCTGCCTTTAAGACCAGGATTCATTTGATTGACACTGTCTTTAAGACCAGGATTCATTTGAATGACGCTGTCACTAAGACCAAGATTCATTTGAATGACACTCTCTTTAAGACCAGGATTCATTTGAATGACGCTGTCACTAAGACCAAGATTCATTTGAATGACACTCTCTTTAAGACCAGGATTCATTTGAATGACCCTGCCTTTAAGACCAAGATTCATTTGAATGGCACTCTCTTTAAGACCAGGATTCATTTGAATGACGCTGTCACTAAGACCAAGATTCATTTGAATGACACTCTCTTTAAGACCAGGATTCATTTGAATGACCCTGCCTTTAAGACCAAGATTCATTTGAATGGCACTCTCTTTAAGACCAGGATTCATTTGAATGACGCTGTCATTAAGACCAAGATTCATTTGAATGACACTCTCTTTAAGACCAGGATTCATTTGAATAACACTGTATTTAAGACCAGGATTCATTTGAATGACCCTGCCTTTAAGACCAGGATTCATTTAAATGACACTATCTTCAAGAACAGGATTCTTGAAATGTCAGTGTAATTATTTTATAGATTTTGTCAATTTGCATTATTGCATTTCAATAAAACAATTTGAATGACACTGTCTTTATGACCAGGATTCATTTGAATGACACTCTCTTTAAAACCAGGATTCATTTGAAGGACACTGTCTTTAAGATCAGGATTCATTTGAGGAAGGACACTGTCCTTTAAGACCAGGATTCATTTGATTGACACTCTCTTTAAGACCAGGATTAATTTAAATGACACTGTCTTTAAGACCAGGATTAATTTCTAATTCATTCCAACTTTTCTTCCGAGATGTTACTTTTTGTTTTATTAAGAAAGTAGTCTTTTGGCTATTTTCATTGATTTGTCTATGCATAATTATCATTGAAAATAGTTGAAAGACTGGAACGATCGTCTAATTTTCATTTGTGTTTATTTTGCAACATAACCTATTTTTACTTTTCCTCACCTATGGCGGGAAAAGTTATGTTTTAACCGAAACATAACTTTCGGATATGTTTCGACCAGCTTAGGCAGCATCATCTTGGTCTGCCTGCATCCTTCAGTTCTTGTCCACGCCTTCCCTGCTTCCTCACAGATCCACTTTTTGATGGCCGGTTTAGTTTGCCCTCTGGACCAGTCAATAGCGGGCTCCGGTCCGCAGAACGGCATGGAGGTATCTCCTTTTGCTATTGCATCTGCTTTTTCATTTCCTGGAACCCCTGTGTGTCCAGGAACCCAAAGCAGAGTAACCTTCTTTAGCTCTGCAAGCGTCGCTAAGGCCTCTTGGCACTCTTTGACCAGTGCTGAGTCTGCACTAGGAGCGCAGAGTGCTTTAAGTGCTGCTTGACTATCCGAGCATACTACTACTTTTTTAGTTCTCGCCTCTACCAACTCTTGCCTTCTTGCCACCTCTAGGATGGCGTAGACTTCAGCCTGGAAGACTACATACCATTCTCATTCTTTGAGCCGTCCGTGTAAGCCACCAGAGTCTCTGTATCAAATTTAATTTCTTCTGATTCCCAAGCTCTAGGTGGAATTTCTACCTTATATCTCCTTTTCAGCTTAAGCTGATGATCCACTCCTTTTGTTCTGATCCCCTTAAGTTCAGCGAACTTTCCTATGTCTAAGTGTCCTATAACGGACCTTTCACCTAGACATTGTCCATTGTCCCTCAGTCTGACATACGAGGAGAAATTGCTTCTCCTTTGATCCATAGCTGGAGAGGGGGGACTCTTACTAAAGCTTCCAAGGCTGCCGTAGGTGTAGTCCTCATTGCCCCTGTTATACTACGGGAGGCTAACCTCTGGACCTTGCTAAGCCCCTTAGCCGAGCTGGTAACCTCAGTCCTAGGCCACCACACTAGGGATCCATAATGAATCCTAGGTCTAATAACTGAGGTGTACAGCCACTTGAGGATCTTTGGGGACAGTCCCCATGTCTTCCCTACTGCTCGTCTAAGTTGCCAGAAGGTTATCGTAGCCTTTTCTACTACCTTATCCAAGTGTGATTTCCAAGTTAGTTTTTGGTCTAAGGTAATACCTAGGTATTTTACCTCGTTGGCCAAAGTAAGCTCATGCCCCAGCAATTTGGGAGCTTTGAAATCCACAAGTTTCCTTTTCCTAGTGAAGATTATCATCTCAGTTTTTAATGGATTGACTGAGAGTCCTACCTCTCTACACCATCCTTCAATTATCTTCAATTATCCTACAAACTCGTTGCATCCTTTCACAGTACTTAGGAACTTTCCTCTGATCAGGACTAGTCCATCATCTGCATATGCCTGCAAATAGATATCCTCCTCGGTCATTTTCCTCATAAGTCCATCCATCACCAGGCACCACAAATGTGGCGAGAGGCAGCTGCCCTGGGGGCAACCTCCTGTCACCATCCTGGACGCTTTAGTGCCGGTCATCGATGAACTAACTTTTCTCCCTTTTAGGGAGGATATTATCCAAGTGACGATGACCTGGGGAGTATTCCTCTGCGTCAGTTCCTCCTTTATATTACTAGATTTTGCCTTATCGAAGGCTCCTTCTACATCAAAGAAGAGGGCTAAAGTGTAGTCTCCTTTGTGCATTGCCTTTTCTATCCTAGAAGTGGCCGCATGGAGAGCTGTTTCTGACGATTTCCCCTTAGAGTATGCATGCTGATTGGCATGCAGCGGCTTTTTGTGCAGAATTTCCTCTATTATGTATTTATCTACTATCCTTTCAAGGGTCTTTAGCATGAAGTAAATAGTAAAGGGCGCTTATTAACCTTGGCCTATCAGAGCTCTCTACGCCACTGTGAGTCAGCAAAAAATGTAAAACTCGAAAAGTGTTCCGATCGAGTTGAAATTTGGCACGAATACGAATGTACCTCTCTGTATGTCAAACAAATCCATCAAATTTATTTTGATATTGGCCACCATTTTAAAGTTATCGATTTTTTAATTTTTAAACTTTGACGGTTAATAATACCGAC
Organism: Gerris lacustris; assembly: GCA_951217055.1. NCBI lineage: Eukaryota > Metazoa > Arthropoda > Insecta > Hemiptera > Gerridae > Gerris > Gerris lacustris. The sequence goes on from OX578285.1 coordinate 49,010,176, forward strand.
AGTATAAATACGTTTTTGACATTAATATAGTATATCGTTGGAACCTTAAAAGTTATAAGCGAAGATGATTATTAATTAGTGCGATACTTTTATTAAACGTCCACCGGCGTGGCCGTGTGGTTTAAATTACATACCGCGTCTGCTCGGCCATCAATGAATCAAGGGCGGCACTAAGTCGTGGGTTCGATCCCTCACCGTGATGCTCTGATTTATATGTCTCATTAATGATCACGCCATACTCGCTTCAGCGGTACATTGTACAGAGGTATGATGTGTGAAGTGGCTGCAACTCTCTACGGGGCTAGTAGAATGGGCCTAAAAGATGGCCTAATTGCTAGGTTCCAACGAGTGGTTCGTCTAACCCGTCTAGTACTAGTACTAGCACCTTATTACTACTACTTTATTAAACGTCTAAACGTCAAAGTTTGTTGACATCTGTCAAATAACCACCAAAATTCAAATTTAATAAAGAAATCAGTTAGTTCAAAACGGTTACCCATCCAAGTACTGACCACGCCCAATGCTGCTTCCTCCTGCTGCAAAGTAGCAGGATAGGCTACTCTATTTTAGTGGTCTCCAAAGTGAGGAAAAGTTCCGAGGTACCCCGTACCCGATAGATTTTTTTTTCTAAAAAGATAAAACGTAGTAAAAACCCTTTACCGTTAGCTTTTGTAACTAGGTAATTTTATTAAATTCTTTATCTACAATATTTCTATTTTTATAATACTGGTAAAATAAAATGATACGAAACATAGCATACGCATTTCCGAACCCATGTTAATAATAAATTATTTAATTCTTTGTTAAACCTACTAACACTAAATTTGTAGAATCCGACTGGAGCAGGTGGTGCAGTATGGTGCTGGCGCTTCAAACAACAAAGCGTTGGACTCCAGCACCGCCAACTTCAAAACCGATAAAAAATTTGCTTGGATGGAAAAAATAGAAAAAAATCAAGCACAGGTTGTGTCTGACGCAAGTCGAATACAAAACGAGGAGTCCGATTTAAAAAGTCTTCACTCTAAAGATGCGTTCTACACTATTACATCGGATAGCGATATCAAACTAGAGGTAATTTCTTCTCTTATTTAAATGTTATTAGATTAATTTTTAAATAATTTTTCCCGAGTGCACTTTATCGTACATGGTAAAATTGCCAGTTATGCGTGATACTGCCTTATCTATAAAACTTTGTGCCAGACAGTAAACTTTGTACATAAAACTTAATACAAGACAGCAAAGTAGATATTGCAACATCTAAAAATCTGGTGGAAAAATACTCCGCATTTATAGATCTAGTGAACCGTGTTACCTGTTTTTTTTTTTTTTTTTTTGTATTGTTATGATATTATTTATTATTTTAATTTACTGTTCAATTTTTAGTATGTGGTATTAAGACCTATTATTATGATTGTAGCAAGTAGATATGCCATTTAAAGAAGGAAATTTGGGATATCATTGTGAAAATTATGTGTCTTCCATGATGAAACGGAGGCACGGAGTACCGAAATTCGAGGAGAATCAACCAGATAGCATAATAACGTGGCAGAAACGAGAATGGGAAGATGATACTCAGTGTATGCATATCGTTCTGAATGTCAACTCAATTATTTTAGGGTAAGTAATCTGAGCTACCTCGTGCGTATAGCATTGCAATACAGTACAATACAATCCTTTATTTGGGCATTCCAAAATTTATAATCCACCATGGCATTACCTCAGTTGCAGATTATTGTACAAAATCAGTACAAGGATGAGGGTATTCAGTTACTTATTGTTACTTATTTATTTATTACTTTTATAGTTATTATTGTATATTTATTATGTTAATATTCCTTGTAAGTAAGCTTCATAATGGGCTCTGCCCAGTCTCTTCCACTCCTGCCAGCTACCTGTGACCTGTTATAGCTACTCTTGCCCAGGTTGCTTCTCCGCAAGTTCTCCACTTCTCCTCATTCCAGTTTCTCTCGAGTCTCCCTCGTTTCCTCTTATTCTCCCAGGCTGTCCACTCCATTAAAGCTTTAGTCCAGCTGTCCTGTTTCCTCCTTATGACGTGTCCAGCCCATTTCCACTTCCTGCTGGAGTTTTTCTAGCATTTCTTTGGCTTCTTGGACAGATTTAGCAATTAGGACCTGGTCGTCAGAAAATTCAATGGGGTTCAACCATTCTCCATTTCCCTTAATTCCTTTACCTTCCCATTCGAGTGAGAGCATTATTTCTCGGTATACGGTTATAAAGAATTTGGGTGAAGCCATATCCTTGTTTAACACCTCTATTTATTTCTATGTCAACCGAGTCTTGGTCGAGAAAATATTTTACAACAGCTCCTGTGTATAAAGCTTTAAAAATATCGGTTATGTTTGTGCTCACTCCTTCGTTTTGTTGCATTTCTATTATAGCTCCTATTTTTATCAAGCAGTTATATATTGGAAATTTCGGGCACTTTTGCCAGCGGAGGAAGATCAGAACATCGAAATAAAGGCGTAGGTGGGCCCCTTCAGATAATAGCAGGGCCAGTCTGTCTAAATGAACCTGGGTACTCTGTTGAGTGGGTTTGGTAGATGATGTAAGTAGAGGTGTCAAGGTGCTGCTGTGAAACAGTATTGAAGCGATCTTGAACACACCCAGTTTCATTTTTCTCAGAGATGATTTTTGCCGGAAATGCCTCTTAACAATACTTTTTTTTCAATTATAAGCATCTAAATTTTGTTAAATAAATGTGCTCTCACGTAAGCCACATATGGAAGGTTGGTTTTGAAGAAATCAAAATAACATTTGTCTTACAGATTCGTGAAAATGTAAAGAAAAAGCGACAAAATTGCGTTGTTTTTTTGTTTAATTATAAAACTATTTATGAAGTAAAGGTCAAGTTTAAACTTGGCTCGCAAGCTATCGATCCACCGCGCCGTCTATTTCCGCTGTCTCGTGCAAACTAGAGGAGGCTGTCATATAAAAGTGGCTTTGATTGTAGGTAGAGCTCGGCAAGTAAAGGCAGGAAACTAAATCTCCCAGCCCTCCACGCCCTTTTGTGACTTCAACCTCACTCACTTATGCATTTCAATACATGCATTTCAATACATGCATTTCAATACAAATCTAATCTTATTCATTTTCTACACATACTTCCTACTACGTTTCTAAAAAAAAATATGATAAGATCTCATCATGATTACTTAAGTTTGTGTGATCAAGATACAGGGTGTCCCAAAAAAGCTTAGCGCGCTATTCAGGTTCTACACGTGGAAATAAGTCGAAAATGCTCAGTAAATTTTTTTCGAATTCGGCTTAGTTTAGCCGTAATCCGATATGTTATATTTCTTTTGAAAAAATTATATTTCAAAAACCCTACAAGATATTTTTATCTACGATTGATACGAAATATAAACATTATATCTCTGTTTAGATGCGTAGAAAGTGATTATTTACGTACTTGTATTCATTGCGCATGCGCGTCTCATAGTTCTAAAGAATTCCTCTTCTTTACCACACTAGTGCGGTAAAGAAGAGGAATTCTTCAGCTTTACGCACGATTAGAGAGTTTGTTTACATTTAACAAAACTAATTTCAGGGCCGGATATAGCTACCGCCAGCCCCCGCGGTGCGGGGGGGCCCACGGTCCTGGGGGGCCCAGTCAGAGATGTTGAAAAAGGTTTTTTTTTACAACAAAAAAGGCAAGAAGGATATTGTGATCAGTGGCGTAGCTGTAGGCCCGAATTGCGGGCGTCCCCGGTGCCAGGGGGCCCACGAAGAAAAAAAAACTTGAAACTACTATCTTTGTACCGCAATGTCGATAGGGCCCCTTTAGAGTATAATTAAATCTAAACTGGAATTATACTCATATACCTTTGTCAGGGGGCCCCATTCAGTGCTGAACGCAAATGTTTCAATTATAATTTTTTTGGCGAGGGGCCCACTGCCCTAGGTACGCCACTGATTGAGATAAACTTAAAATTTTTCCTAACGTGCCATGAGTACGGAAGTTTTTTTTTTTTTTTGTTTCATTTAGTTACTTAGATTTTTGTGATGTTTTCACCTTATTCAATATGGTCAATGCTAATTTATAGGAGAGTAACTGACTGACAAATTATATTAACTGATATTAATACATGTTACATTTTTTACATAATGCAATTTTGAGCTTGCCAGCTACAAAACAACTTAATTATTTGTGTTTTTTAGCCCACCTTAGTTAAACTTCAAAATTCGTCCCCGCGCCAAACCTCTTTTCCTGTAAGGACAAACTTGCCCTCAGAAATCCTTAAAACTCATCTTTTTGTACTTAAATTTTAAAAAATTCCCGGACCCCCAGCTGTTGTTTGTTCAAAGGGGTCCAAATGCTAACTTGCCCTGGGGCCCGTAAATCCTCTCAGCGGCCCTGATATATAATACATATATCTGGTCATTATACATAATAACTAAATCAGCTCAGTTTTTATTTCACACTACTAAGTATACGATGCTAACTACTTATACATGGCGGAATTAGAAAAGAGACAAAATTAAAAGTAATTAACTGTTTGTACCTAGTGGAGTTAAGACAATATTAAGAGAAAAACATTGTTTTTATCATTGAAGCGAGTGCCTTATAATAAATACTTATGTATTGAATATTGAGAAAAAAATTAATCATGATGAGTTCATATAGTTATAAAGGAAGGTGGTAGTAGGTGGGAAACAGGACTGTTTTCCCCCTAATTTAAAATATTATAAAATATATCTCTTCCCTATACTCAAAAACGTCTGCTTGTATCAGGTTGAAATTTTACATGCCTGTTTCAATTTTACTTTACTTTGTGTATGACGTTTTATAAAAATCGTTAAGTTAGAACTTAAGATATCGGTTAAAAGGTAGTTTTCTCTATTTGAAACGTTTAGGTCCGCTTTTAATAAATTTAGCGATCATTAACACTTCACGGTGTTGATTTAACTAAAAAAAAAATTAATTTAATATAGTTGTATGTCTCATTGAATAGAATAAGTTAGAATTTTTCCCGTCCAAAAATTTCAATTTTACATTTGAATGTTTACGCGAGCGTTGCTAAAATAAACATATCTTCCACATTGGTCAACTTTGGCTCAAGTTATCGTCATGGGTCGATTTCAGTTTTGTGACGGTGTTTTTTTCGGATTCACTCCCGGGCTCCAGGCGCTGTAACGTGCCATAAGGAACTTAGATCCAGCAAATATGAAAAATTAACATATAACAGTAGCCTAACCTTTAGCAAAATCTCCTAACACATAACTTAATTTATGTGTAGGCTGTGAAATAGGCCTTGGTAGGCTGTGAAATAGTAACTTTAGAGCCTAAAAAACATAGCTAAAATCCATTTTTTCATTACGTGGACTTAAAAAATCTTTTCATTACTCCTAGCTGTAAAGAAAAAATCTTTTACGTCCTAGGCACTAAAAGATTTTTTCTTTCCGGCGGGTAGTTGTCAAAACTTCCGTTAGTAGTGCTGCAGTCTTTGTAGAAATGCTTCTAGTACGATAAAAATCCGCTAGATGTCAATGCGTTTTATTTATCTTTTCTTATAGTGTAACCTCATTTTAAGGTTTCTTTTTTTAAGTCTTAAGTATGTACTAATATTTGTTATTATTATATATTGATTAGTGATTAATATTTAATGTTTTTTAATTGTCTGCTACCTCGGAAAAAATAGCATATGCTACGCGACTTTGAAGTGTTTTTTCTTTACCTTGGCAATATTTACTGTCTCGCTTCGCTCGACAGTAAATGTAATTGCCGCGGTAAAGAAAAAACTCACTTCACAGCCTTGTAACATAATATACTATTCTTCCCTTGCAGGAGAATTGTCATGAAAGAAAATAAATCAAGTAATGTTTTAGGGGAAGTTGTTAAAAGTTATGTCAACATGTTATATAAATATAAAGATATTGTAAGTTAATCTGTTGGGGATTATGGCTATAAGCATATTATTTCTTATTAAACTAGACACAAAAACGTTCACATAGGGATCACACACAAAGAGGAAGTAATTATATTTTCACAAGAATATAACAAGATGACAGTACCAATATCCATAGCAACATATAAATTAATAACAGTGTTGCACATATTCTAACATAATCTAGATATAAAAAAATAAAAATTTAAAAACTTCTTTTAGGCCTGAAAATGCCTCAAAGAAGGTGAAATATAGCCAAAAATAGGTTGATTTTGGAATTATTAATACCCTGAAGACCTAATTAGAAATAAGCATTTTTTTGAGGCAATTACCTCGAGGTAGTTCAAAAGCGAATTTGAGATGAAGAATGAATGCGGTGTGTGTAAAATTATGTTGTAGTGTGTAGTTTTCTTACTTTCTTTGACCATTTCGAGGCTCACCGATAGTGTAGGACTCCCATTCTACGGTGCACTAACCAGTAAACTCCCTCCCCCCTCCCCTTCCGAATAGGAACTGGCCTGGGTAGGTTGGGGCCCATTGGAGTTTTTCGCGGGGGGGCCCAAAAATTGAAAATCCGGCCCTGACTAATTTGCTATTCTTTTATTAAAATAACTGTTTATATCGAGTTTTTAGTGAAAAACAATGAATGAATCAAGTGGCTTTGACGAAAATGCAGAGAATAATACTCCTCCAGAAATAATTAATTCGGCAACAAATACAACTCAAGATTAATGCCATTTTTACCAAGAGAAGAGATACGAACTTACATGCAGCAAGTTTATTTTTATCTGAATTTATTATTTAAATCTAACAATCGTAGATAAAGTACGGTACGCAACTCGTGCGAAAACGGCATTTTGCATTGCTCGTGTGGTTTTACCACCCTCGCTGTCGCTCGGGTGCAAACTCCACACTCGCATACAAATTGCTACTTTACAAAATGTACTATTATGAAACTTGACAGATATTTTACTAACTCCGATATCTTAAATTTCCAACAATTAAGTTTTAAAAATTATCAAATTTCAAAATGGCGTCCATTTATCATTTTAAAAGTCAAATTCCATGAAAACCAGTTGTTATGAAGAAATTTGGTATGAGACAAAAGTTGTGGAACTTTTTAATGCAAATCTAACGTTATCTTATTTATTGAAATCAGTTCATAAATAAAGAAATGATGGTTACTTTAATGTTCACAATGTAACTCAACATCACGCTAATAAAGAAAAACTCCCCCCAATCAAAATTAAAGATAATAATGAATAAAACTTAAAATGGAATGTAAATTGTTAAGACGATTTTTTAAAAATAAATTATAAGAGTTAATGCACTTATTAAAAATAAAGATGTTGTTACCTCGGTAACTAAATTATCCACTTTTTTATAATGTAAACAACCTACTTTATTTAATTCAGATGTTATTAAATTACATTGTTATGTTTACAAACAATACGGTCATTATTTGTGTATGAACAGTATCAAAAATGTTTCAAATTTTTTATCGCCATTCGCAATGATCGCAAATTGAGATGGCCAGATTTAAACCCAATAGATTTTTTCGTTTGGGTCATTTGAAATCCATGGTTTATTCAACGCCTTTAGATGACATTGGACATCTGAAAGAGCGAATCGAAGATGGATGCCGAGAGATAAGAGAGATGGCTGGAGTGTTAGTGAGGGTGAGGCTGTCTATGAGCGGACGATTAAAAGCAGTGGGTTGCTGCCAATGGAGACAACAGTCAACACTTAATCTAATGTAAAATGCTACTACACCTATTATACTCTCTTAATTAAGTTACTAAGTTCTTATCTCCTATTCAATTGTTTTGTTTATTAAACTCCACTAAAAGTTAAAATGAACGTAATTTCTTTATTTATGAACCAATTGCAATAATTAAGGTGATTAGTTTAGATTTGCATTAAAAAGTTCTACAACTTTTGTCTCATGCAAAATTTCTTCATACCCACTGGTTTTTATGGAATTTGACTTTTAAAATTTTAAATGGCCACCATTTTGAAATTTGATAAATTTGAAAACTAATATTTTTGAAAATGATAGATACCGGAGTTAGTAAGACATCTGTCAAGTTTCATAAAAATAACTTGAAGGGTTTTTTAAATATAATTTTTTTTCTAAAGAAATACAAAATGTCGGATTGCGGCTAAACTAAGCCGAAATCGAAAAAAAATTACTGAGCATTTTCGACTTATTTCCACATGTAGAACCCTGTTCTGAATAGCGCTCCAAGCTATTTTGGGATACCCTGATATTTACTCAACTATAGGACACATACTACTTAACTTAACAGGTGACGATGTTCTCATCATTTTTAGCTCTTTTTTCAGTTTACCGATATAAAAAGTTCAATCTTTGGCTGTCTGTCAGTATCGTAACGTAATTAGAAATTTTGTTTTATTACTATAACACATTTCATTTAATTAGCATGTCTTAATAACTATTTAACTAATCGAAATATAATATGGTTGTTGTGGCACGACCTCTTTAAAAATAATGATCGGATGCCGAACCTAACTATCTTAAGTCTAAAGGATCGCAAATAAGGATGTTGTCGATTGTTACCTGAGCATTTTATACCTCGGATCTCATGTTTCGACAGAGACCGACCGTTTTGGTCCATCTTGTATAGAGTGCGTCCAAAATAAAGAAAGAGAAAAACCGTCGGAAAATGATTTTAGTCGATGAGATATGAGCTGCTAGGTGTAGTATAGTCGAAGTAGTAGCTGGTGAGAAAGTAAGATGTTAGGGTGGATCGATGGTGAGATACTCACAAGTCGGCTAGTGATAAGCTATATGAACCGGGGAATAGACGGTGAGTTACGTATCGGTGGATCGATGATGAGTTGTCTACTGGTGGCAGCAGTGATGACCTGTCTCAAGGCAGAAAGTAGTGGGGGAGAGGCAGGAGGAAAGAAAAGGATACCCTACGCACTTAGCATTTTCAGAAAAATAATCAAATTAAATCCATTCTCCAGGGCTTCTATCAACTTATCATTTTTATATCGAATAAATATTATATTTGTCGTACTTTTTTTTCCTCCAACTTCGTATTCATGCGACATTTACTTGTCCCTCTTTAAGCGGATTGACAAAAGAAATCAACGTAAAACAATATCTTTTAGATTTAAAACATAACTATTGATAAGTAGATATAAGAAACGTCGTTGCCTTGGGTTACTTTAGAAATTAATCCGAAACATTGGCTTCTTCGGTTAAGCATCAAAGGACTCATATCACTTGAGCGACCAACTCTAGGTGATGCAACAATAATTAGCATAACAAGAGCAAAAACACAGACAACGACTAATAACAAAACTATCGTTTTAATTTAACGAGACACACTGAAAGAAATGCTGTGCCAAAATCCCGAAAATATGGTATAAAACATACATTTTGGCACTTCATCGACTATAATGTTTTATTTGGAGTAGTTGGGTCTTTTAGGGTATAATAAGTACAAATTTACTTTTCAATTATGGCTATATTTCGACCTACTTGGTCATCTTCAGGCCTAAAACATCGAAACATCATACACATGAGATTTATATAAACAATTTTTACACTATTATTACGTCAAAAGCTACATTAACTAATAAATTAAGTTTTTTATTGTAATCGATTTCAAATAAAACCACCAGATAGACAAAGACAGTATCGAAATTCTAGATACAGAAAGAAATGTTGCCAAAAGAAAATATCTTGAGGCTGCATATATCTCTATTTCTGATAATTCCATCAATTTCAAAACTGACTCCAAAGATATTAACAAATTCTATTCTGCAATCCTAAAAACAAAATGATCTCAAACTCCTAAAAACAAATATATATACCTAACTTTTAAAATTCATAATTCCCGCCAAATATATAGAAATAACTAAATAAATGAACCAAAATAATTTCAATTAAACAAAAACTAGTTCTTAATTAAAAAGATACGGATAAAATAATACTATAAATTATATTTTTTAATAATTACGTAAAATAAAAATATATTATTTAATTAAAATAGGATAGGTTACATCCAGGTTACCGCTTTTACCATGCCTTTTATTAATTTATTATATTTCTTAAATATTTATTTGACAAATATTAATGGTTTAATTGTTAATGTTATGTGATATGATGTGATGTATTTTATTGTAAATGACGAACCAAAAAGGTGATAATAACTTTCTTTCCAACATATGACGCAAAAACAAAATTTTTTACATTTTCAATCTAGGTAAGATGTTGTACATTTTATATTTTATTTGAAATCGATTACAATAAAAAACTTAATTTATTAGTTAATGTAGCTTTTGACGTAATAATAGTGTAAAAATTGTTTATATAAATCTCATGTGTATGATGTTTCGATGTTTTAGGCCTGAAGATGACCAAGTAGGTCGAAATATAGCCATAATTGAAAAGTAAATTTGTACTTATTATACCCTAAAAGACCCAACTACTCCAAATAAGTGTTGTACATTAGGGACTAGAAGAATGAAAACTATAATGTTTTATATAAATGGTTTAGCATAATGTTGTAATTATATCTCCCGGTTAGAATCATATATATTGGGTGAAAATATAAAACAGAATTATCCTGAATTAAAGATAATACATACTGTGTGGAATGTATGCATCATATTAAATAAAATATGAAGGAAAACATCTTTTTTTAATGTGTTAAATACTCTGGTAAAGGTGTTGTGGAAAATTATTATTGTTAATATGATAGTATAGGTAATCTTTTTTTGCCGTAATGTTTTGCTGATTTGTTGCATCTCGCTGATTCTTTGGCATTGTTTACTACATCCATTAATAACATAAATAATTATAACATGACGACATAAATACCAAAAACAAGTACGAAAGAAATGCCTGATAAATCGAGAGCTTCTAAAGAAGTTTCATTTCCCAAGAAAACAAAAGGCTTGGTTGTACATGAAAATCTTAGAAAATTTCGTAACTCTTCCGCGTCTCACATCCGCGTTCCTCAAAAACGTGACACTTTTTTGGTAGTTAGGTCAAGGCTAAAGCATGTTCCATGCTAAAAGTGTTCTTATCTTTTTGTAGAGCACTAAATTCGCCACAATTTTTATATTTCACATTTTTTCCTAAACCTTCCGAAATAAAGAGCTTCAAAGATGCAATTTTTTTTGTTGAAAATTTCAAATGACATTTTTTCTGAAGATGACAAGGGTCTATTTTTGTTGTTTTAATCAGGATTAGCCCGTTTGAGCTAGAAGTCCAGCCCCAATGCAAAGGATTCTTTTGTCTTCCCAACCATAACTGAACCTGATAGTAGGTACGTAATGCATGATATCGGACTGCGTCTCTTGTAGGTGGTAGTCTGGCTAGGCGAAACTTATGTTTTGTCACTGATTTTGTAATAGTTGATAGCGGAGATCGTCCAGTGTCTGTGTGTTTAAATCTCCACCAAACAATGTGACAAAAAAAAATTTCACCTGCTTCAGAAATTTGCATCAGCTGTAGCTTCTGCGTGTCTGAATACACTTACTATTTCAGTTAAATCAGGATGTTTCAGATAAACACCACAGAATTTCTTCTTACCTTGCCCGAATGGGCCTGATGTTGTATCACACACAAAAGCACCCTCTAAAAGCATGGAGAAAAAGGATATCTCGTGGATCGTGTTTATATGTCCCTGATGAATACGTAACACTAGGAGTATTAACTCTCCCACTCTTCTGGAAATAAATGTTGTCATTATCAGTAAGTGCTGACAACAATACCAGAAGGTCTATATCTTATTCACCTATGCAGGGGCGGATCCAGGGGGGGGGGGCGAGGGGGGCGACCGCCCAGGGCCCCGCGCCTTGGAGTCCCCGCGCCATAGAAAATTAAAATAAAATACTTATACTTTACAGGCAAATTTATAGTTCATAGTGAAGATTGTCCGCGGGGCCCCGTGCCATGTACAAAACATGAAATATTATAAAATTCAGTCGAATTTAGTTTACATGGTAGAGCCTAATACCTAACTACCTTTTCGCGGCCCCTCACTATAAAAAAGTCAAATAAATAAGTTATAAAATATAGATTATTTTTTTTTTATGTTTAAGATAGCCCGCGGGGTCCCGCTCCGTATAAAATTAAGTGAGTTAACGTCCTAGTGTTTTCCGACCCTCCCCCTTTTCAAAATGATGACGAATTTGTTATTTGTTGTAAATAAATAACAAATATAAGGTAAATCTTCATTATGTGCCCTATACCTATATCTAAACGTCCAATTTAATTCGTTTTTTTTTTTCAAACTGTTCCTTTTTACATTACAAAAACGATTTCTATTGTAGCATCTCGGTATATTTTTTTTAATTATAGGGAAAAGTATGGAAGGTTATGGTAAGTTTAGGTTGAGTTTAACCCTCTTTGACCTGACCTAACAATAACCTTCTATCATTACTCTATAAAACGTGACATTTCGTGTATTTTTTTTAAAAAATATAAATTAATATAACACTGAATTTATCTAGATACTACATAACCTTAATCGTTTGACACTGTATGTACAGAGATATGTAAAAAAGACAAATCCTGTAAAAAGGAATAGTAAAAAAAACTAAGTAAATCGGACAGTACGAAATAATTGGGCCAATTAGTGCAGTTTTACCAATTGATGTCAAAGAGAAACTTCACCTCAGAGATGCATAAAAACGCTGTTTTGAGAGGTCATATTTAAAAAAATTTCCGGGGGAGGACCCCCGGAGCCCCCTTAAAATGTGTCTTGAAAACTAAACTAAAAACTCGGCACTAAAATGGAAAGTTATAAGCTGAGAATATGAATTCTGGGAGTTAATTTAAAGTGCTCGATTGTAGATTTCAAATTATAGGACTGATCACAAATAACACAGCTGAACTTTTTATTTACAATGATAATTTAACTATGAAGCCCAAAATATCATGAAGAAGAATAAATAGTTAAGTACAACAGAGCTTAATTATTACAATAAAAATGTTTCTTTTCGATTACGTTTTAAAATAAAATGATGGTTAGTTGAAAACTATATAATTTAATAATTTGAGGGGTTTATGTTCAAATAATATGTTAGATTAAAATCATGAGCAGAATTGTAATTATATATTTTAAAAGTTTTGAATTATTTTGAGAGCAAAAACGTTTCTATGGTCGAGAAAAAACGTTTGACTAGCCATAAGTGAAGGGAATTAGCCGTAAAATAGGATCAAGTTATAAGTGGTTTATATTAAGTTACTTTATTGTTTTTTATCAGCAATCCCCGCTCTATCCTAGGGGGGGCAGCCATTTTGTCTCGCCCAGGGCCCCGCAAGATCTAGATCCGCCACTGCACCTATGAAGGAAACGCTATCAAAGTCTGTAGCCTTTAATATTGCAGTGTTTACTATCATCACATCGGCGTCTTCTTCAGCCTGTTTCACAACAATACCATTTGCTGCCATTTCAGTCATTAACATTGAAATTTTTTTTTTTGTTATTATCGTTGGATAAAAATTTTTCTTGTGATATTGTCACTGCAGTTGCTTTGGAAAATATGAATCGTCGAGATCGTTCTACTGTTTTAGTGCTTTTTAGAGTTTTCTTCAATTGGGTACCAATTAAAAACTACAACGAAGATTTTTGAAATTTTCAAAACAATATTGCATCTTTGAAGCTCTTTATTTCGGAAAGTATAGGGTTTAGGAAAAAAATGTTACATATGAAAATTGTTGAAAATTTAGTGCTCTACAAGAAAGATAGGAACAATTTTTTTCCAGGACATATAAATAAAAAGTTAAAGGGACATTAAAAAAAACACGAAAATGTTGCGTAATTAAAAATAAATTTAAAAAAAAAAAGGAAAAGGTATAACGTCTAGGAAATCCAAATTTAACCATTTTAACCATTAACTTAATTTAACAATTAATCAGATTTCACCATTTAAACAAAATGAATACATAACAATAACACATTAATTGATTGAATACAAAATCCAGCTGTTTCATAAGTTAATGTGGGATATACTAAAGCTGCATATAGTCCCTCAAGGCCCACGTCTATGTTCGCAATCCAGCTAGTAATTCATAATAACCGCATTGTAAATGAATGTAATGTGCTAGATCCGTCCATCCATTTTTATTAAACATTGATTTACATTCAATTTAACATGTGTTTATCAAATATTATTCTTAAATTATTTCAGAGAAGAATTGCAAGATAGAATTTTGGTTACATTGAAGTACAGCAAGTCTGTGGGAGAGTTAAAGGTTTATCCACGTGCTAACCAAGGACATCTCGGGTACAGGTTAACTCCTAGAGGTCTAACACCCCCGTTTTTCCTCTACTGGATTCAACTTGTTCAACATCAGCATCTCATCTATTCTGAACCTCATGTACGTCTTAATGTTATCTTTACTTAATTCGTATACATTAGTAGATTAATTAAATAGTCGTATAATTTCAACATCTAACTAATAATTATTTATATAAGTACACATTTTATGAATAATCAATCAATTAAAATAACTAATGATTATTTATATCATCGAAAAAGCGCAAATAATATAAAAGTTGTACTAGTTTATAAGTTCAAAAAGTTAATTTCCCCGGGTTCTCCCTGAGTTTTGCTCGATTACAATAACCCGGGATATTTAGTATACGTGGAAATGGCGATATTCGTGTTTGATTGCTATCATTAGACATTCGTGGCCGATCACGAATATTTGTCATCAAACTTTCTCATAGTAAATATAACTTCGAGCATAATCGATCAGTTAATTATCAAAAACATCAAAAACAAGGAAAACGTGTATAAACAAGAGGGCGAAACCACTTTTTAAAAGCAACCACTTTGCATTAACTCCTAGGAAACCTTTGACCTGACCATTATGCACACTGAAGAACTGAGGTTGCTTCTAATCGTTGTGCTTATATATCCGTTGGTGCGATGGTTTTAGTGAATAGAGCATTAAAGAGTTGTGTGGTCTTTCTGAGATTTTTCTTCTTGAAGAATTTCAAAACTGTGACTATTACTGATTATCATTGATTTGTGCCCCTATATTTAAGATTATTTTATATCAGAGTTATTACATTATATCAAGTACCTGACAAACCACCTGGTGGGTCTTGGGCAAGTAGTATGACCCCTGAATACCCAACCGGGCGGTGGTTCGGCGGAAGTATGTGCGAAGGTGGACTGTATATAGGTGAAATAGGTGTAGGAAATAACATATAAAAGATAATAATAATTATGAATATAGCATGAAACAAAGAAGATAACAGAGAATATAAGATTTGCACTCACCTGGTTTCGTGGTGTGATGGCGGGAAACGGACGATCCACGGTCTTAAACGGTAACGAAATAAAATAGACAACTTGAATAAACTTAAATTATAACTTATAAGCGGCGGTAGACGGGTGACAAAAAGCGGTTTACCTAAAAGCGACGTAATACCGACTGGGGAGACTCCAACCAACACTGGAACCGACGTCGTCAGTCCTAGCGATCCTAGCGGATTTTCTCCGAAGTAGCGGGTTGGCGACATGGCCGCTAGATAGCATGGCAGCCATCAGTTGGAGCCAAATCCATATCCTCTATCTACATCTACTAAGTTTCGTAATAAAATATAATAATATAAATATATATATATATATATATACAGGGTGGAACAGTTCAGATGCGCCAGCCCTCGTAAAATAGTTAAAAATGGTGGTACACAAATAAAACCAGTCTCTACCCCCACTAAATCGGCCATTCCCGACTCAATGGTAATGGTGATTTTTTGGTGATCCATCACCAACATAGAAATTTTCACCACCAATACCAGTTTTTCAGTGTTAAGTTTTGAAATTCAAATTGGACCCTATATTGAAAATAACAAAGCCTTAATGTGCACTATATTCCTGACAATTTGATACTAATATCACTATTCTCCGGTAAATACTTGCAGAGTAATCGGGGTCCAAACATAGCTAGTTTTATCCAAAAATATTTGGAACAGCTTAATAAACCACTCTTTGTAAAATAGTTAAAAATGGTGGTACAAAGATAAAAACAGTCTCTACCCCTACTAAATCGGCTATTCCCGACACAATGGTAATAGCGATTTTTTGGTGACGCATCACCAACGTAGAAATTCCCAACACCAAAACTAGTTTTTTGGTATTAAGTTTAGAAATTTAAATTGGACCCTATAATGAAAATAACATAGTCCTAATGTGCACTATATTCCTGACAATTTGATACTAATATCACTATTCTCCGGTAAATACTTGCAGAGTTATCGGGGTCCAAACACAGCTAGTTTTACCGAAAAAATTTGGAACAGCTAAATAAACCACCCCTCCTAAAATGGTTAAAAATGGTGGTACAAAGATGAAAACAGTCTCTACCCCCACTAAGTCGGCTATTTCCGACTCAATGGTAATAGTGATTTTTTGGTGACGCATCACCAACATAGAAATTTTCACCACCAATACCAGTTTTTTAGTGTTAAGTTTTGAAATTCAAATTGGACCCTATAATGAAAATAACATAGCCTTAATTTGCACTATATTCCCGACAATTTGATACTAATATCACTATTCTCCGGTAAATACTTGCAGAGTAATCGGGGTCCAAACACAGCTAGTTTTATCCAAAAATATTTGGAACAGCTAAATAAACCACTCTTTGTAAAATAGTTAAAAATGGTGGTACAAAGATGAAAACAGTCTCTACCCCCACTAAATCGGCTATTCCCGACACAATGGTAATAGTGATTTTTTGGTGACGCATCACCAACATAGAAATTTTCACCACCAATACCAGTTTTTTAGTGTTAAGTTTTGAAATTCAAATTGGACCCTATAATGAAAATAACAAAGCCTTAATGTGCACTATATTCCTGACAATTTGATACTAATATCACTATTCTCCGGTAAATACTTGCAGAGTAATCGGGGTCCAAACATAGCTAGTTTTATCCAAAAATATTTGGAACAGCTTAATAAACCACTCTTTGTAAAATAGTTAAAAATGGTGGTACAAAGATAAAAACAGTCTCTACCCCTACTAAATCGGCTATTCCCGACACAATGGTAATAGCGATTTTTTGGTGACGCATCACCAACGTAGAAATTCCCAACACCAAAACTAGTTTTTTGGTATTAAGTTTAGAAATTTAAATTGGACCCTATAATGAAAATAACATAGTCCTAATGTGCACTATATTTCTGACAATTTGATACTAATATCACTATTCTCCGGTAAATACTTGCAGAGTAATCGGGGTCCAAACACAGCTAGTTTTACCGAAAAAATTTGGAACAGCTAAATAAACCACCCCTCCTAAAATGGTTAATAATAGTGGTACAAAGATGAAAACAGACTCTACCCCCACTAAATCGGCAATTTCCGACTCAATGGTAATAGCGATTTTTTGGTGACGCATCACCAACGTAGAAATTCCCATCACCAAAACTAGTTTTTTGGTATTAAGATTAGAAATTAAAATTGGACCCTATAATGAAAATAACATAGTCCTAATGTGCACTATATTCCTGACAATTTGATACTAATATCACTATTCTCCGGTAAATACTTGTAGAGTAATCGGGGTCCAAACATAGCTAGTTTTATCCAAAAATATTTGGAACAGCTTAATAAACCACTCTTTGTAAAATAGTTAAAAATGGTGGTACAAAGATAAAAACAGTCTCTACCCCTACTAAATCGGCTATTCCCGACACAATGGTAATAGCGATTTTTTGGTGACGCATCACCAACGAAGAAATTCCCAACACCAAAACTAGTTTTTTGGTATTAGGTTTAGAAATTTAAATTGGACCCTATAATGAAAATAACATAGTCCTAATGTGCACTATATTTCTGACAATTTGATACTAATATCACTATTCTCCGGTAAATACTTGCAGAGTAATCGGGGTCCAAACACAGCTAGTTTTACCGAAAAAATTTGGAACAGCTAAATAAACCACCCCTCCTAAAATGGTTAATAATAGTGGTACAAAGATGAAAACAGACTCTACCCATACTAAATCGGCAATTTCCGACTCAATGGTAATAGCGATTTTTTGGTGACGCATCACCAACGTAGAAATTCCCATCACCAAAACTAGTTTTTTGGTATTAAGTTTAGAAATTTAAATTGGACCCTATAATGAAAATAACATAGTCCTAATGTGCACTATATTCCTGACAATTTGATACTAATATCACTATTCTCCGGTAAATACTTGCAGAGTTATCGGGGTCCAAACACAGCTAGTTTTACCGAAAAAATTTGGAACAGCAAAATAAACCACCCCTCCTAAAATGGTTAAAAATGGTGGTACAAAGATGAAAACAGTCTCTACCCCCACTAAATCGGCTATTTCCGACTCAATGGTAATGGTGATTTTTTGGTGACGCATCACCAACATAGAAATTTTCACCACCAATACCAGTTTTTTAGTGTTAAGTTTTGAAATTCAAATTGGACCCTATAATGAAAATAACATAGCCTTAATTTGCACTATATTCCCGACAATTTGATACTAATATCACTATTCTCCGGTAAATACTTGCAGAGTAATCGGGGTCCAAACACAGCTAGTTTTATCCAAAAATATTTGGAACAGCTAAATAAACCACTCTTTGTAAAATAGTTAAAAATGGTGGTACAAAGATGAAAACAGTCTCTACCCCCACTAAATCGGCTATTCCTGACACAATGGTAATAGCGATTTGTTGGTGACGCATCACCAACGTAGAAATTCCCATCACCAAAACTAGTTTTTTGGTATTAAGTTTAGAAATTCAAATTGGACCCTATAATGAAAATAACATAGCCTTAATGTGCACTATATTCCTGACAATTTGATACTAATATCACTATTCTCCGGTAAATACTTGCAGAGTAATCGGGGTCCAAACACAGCTAGTTTTACCGAAAAAATTTGGAACAGCTAAATAAACCACCCCTCCTAAAATGGTTAATAATAGTGGTACAAAGATGAAAACAGACTCTACCCCCACTAAATCGGCAATTTCCGACTCAATGGTAATAGCGATTTTTTGGTGACGCATCACCAACGTAGAAATTCCCATCACCAAAACTAGTTTTTTGGTATTAAGTTTAGAAATTTAAAATGGACCCTATAATGAAAATAACATAGTCCTAATGTGCACTATATTCCTGACAATTTGATACTAATATCACTATTCTCCGGTAAATACTTGCAGAGTTATCGGGGTCCAAACACAGCTAGTTTTACCGAAAAAATTTGGAACAGCAAAATAAACCACCCCTCCTAAAATGGTTAAAAATAGTGGTACAAAGATGAAAACAGTCTCTACCCCCACTAAATCGGCTATTTCCGACTCAATGGTAATAGTGATTTTTTGGTGACGCATCACCAACATAGAAATTTTCACCACCAATACCAGTTTTTTAGTGTTAAGTTTTGAAATTCAAATTGGACCCTATAATGAAAATAACATAGCCTTAATTTGCACTATATTCCCGACAATTTGATACTAATATCACTATTCTCCGGTAAATACTTGCAGAGTAATCGGGGTCCAAACACAGCTAGTTTTATCCAAAAATATTTGGAACAGCTAAATAAACCACTCTTTGTAAAATAGTTAAAAATTGTGGTACAAAGATGAAAACAGTCTCTACCCCCACTAAATCGGCTATTCCTGACACAATGGTAATAGCGATTTGTTGGTGACGCATCACCAACGTAGAAATTCCCATCACCAAAACTAGTTTTTTGGTATTAAGTTTAGAAATTCAAATTGGACCCTATAATGAAAATAACATAGCCTTAATGTGCACTATATTCCTGACAATTTGATACTAATATCACTATTCTCCGGTAAATACTTGCAGAGTAATCGGGGTCCAAACACAGCTAGTTTTACCGAAAAAATTTGGAACAGCTAAATAAACCACCCCTCCTAAAATGGTTAAAAATGGTGGTACAAAGATGAAAACAGTCTCTACCCCCACTAACTCGGCTATTTCCGACTCAATGGTAATAGTGATTTTTTGGTGACGCATCACCAACGTAGAAATTCGCATCACCAAAACTAGTTTTTTGGTATTAAGTTTAGAAATTTAAATTGGACCCTATAATTAAAATAATATTGTCCTAATGTGCACTATATTCCTGACAATTTGATACTAATATCACTATTCTCCGGTAAATACTTGCAGAGTTATCGGGGTCCAAACACAGCTTGTTTTATTTAAATAATTTGGAACAGCCTTATACACCACCCCTCCTAAAATGGTTAAAAAATGGTGGTACAAACATAAAACCAGTCTCTACCCCTTATGAATCGAATATTCTCGACTTAATGTTAAACTTGATTTAATTTGTGATCTATCACCAATATAGAAAGTTCCATCGCCAATACCAGTTTTGTATTATGAAGTTTTCAAATTTGAATTGGACCCTATAATGAAAATAATATAGCATTAATGTGCGCTACCAATATCACCCTTCTCCGGTAAATTCTTAAGAGATATCGGGTTTAAACTAAGCTAGTTTTGAAAACAAAATAAATAAATAAATAAAATGAAACAAATTAATGCGCCCTTTCAAAAATTGTCTTTTTTAGTAAGTTTAATTATTTTATTTAATTAGTCTCATACCTTTTTTAATAGTAATTTTAGTAGTAGTTTTATTAGTAATTATTAAATATGATAAGTGAATTTCGATATATTTGTTACAATCCTGTATCTTTTTTACTCTTTTTTAAAAGTATTTTAGTCATTAATGCATTTTACTTTAGAAATCCGAATGTTTGATATAAACGAAATTGATGTTTGGAACAAAAACTAGTAGTTATATTTTATTATGTGGTGGCGCTGTTCGGAAAATCATATGATGCGTTATTAATACGTTGTTTTAATACTATATTGACGACACGTCACATTAACACGTTATATCTTCTATTGTTGCTTCATCAGGGAAAATGTTTGGTCTTGTATCTGTCGGTCTGTGTGTCCGGGAATCCTGAAACGTTTGACGATAACCTGAATAAATGTCGACCGATTTTGATTAAATTTGGTAGACCTGTTCATTTCACCAATGCCCAGGACGAGTTCACAGCAATTAGCCGCCATCTTGGATTCCCAGTCAATCAGATCGAATTGTTAATCGTATTTTTTCTATGGCCCAGCAGAACGCACATTTTGTATATTTTTTCATATTATTAGAAACAGTGGAAATATAGTTTTAGGGGGAGGAGAAACACAAAATTTGGATGTTTTTTGATAAAATGGCGTGGAAAATTAATGCTTTCCACAAGTGTTATATATTTTTGAAATCTACTCTTCAATACCTTTCATTTAATAACCCACTCAAATATTATTTTTTCGCGTGACGTGAATTCTCCGCCATTTTGTATTTGAACAGGTGATAACTTTGAGTTCGCTATCTGTGTGCGCGTCAAAGGTTCTTTAATACTGGAAAGTTTCATGTTTTTATCTCTTTTGATTCAAACGTTATTGGAACCGAGAAAGTTATTGGTACAGAGTGACAGACGGACGGACAGACAGACACACGAACAAAACAATAAGGCTTTCTTTTATTGGTTTTACCAACTAAACCCTAAAAAGGTGTGAGACAAATAAAACTAGGCATCGCGTGGCTTTATCATTGAAGCGAGCGTATTGCAATGAAATACTGAATATTGAAATTTATTAATCGTGATGAATGTCATAGTTGAAGATAAGCGGAAGAGGGTAGTGTAAGGAAGAGTGGGGGTACTCGGTACAAAGCTTTACTTCCTAAACAAACCATACACTATACGACTATAACAATCTTCACCACCCGCGGTAGCTTTTAAACAATTATTATAAATGTATCTCGTCACTACGCAAAGAATTTTGCTTGTATCAAGTTGAAATTTTGCATACCTGTTTCAATTGTGCATTAGATGGTGTATATGAAGTTTTATTAAAATCGTTTCGTTAGAACGAAAGATATCGGTAAAAAGGTTGTTTTCTCTATTATAAACATTTAGGTCCGCTTTAATAGTTTTAGCGATCTTTATTAAGTCATAGCGGTGTCGCTGTTGGTTTTAGTAAAAAATGTTATTTAAAAAAAAAGTTCGTCTCATCGAGTAGATGATGATAGAATCTTTTCCCGTCCTGAAATTCCAATTTAATTTTTGTACCTCTCGTTTACGCGAGCGTTGCGCGCGAACTCATGGACGGATCACGCTGTCCAACTAACTTAGCCTGAGTATTAGTAAAAGGAACATGTATACCAAATTTCAACTAAATCGGTCAACTTTTACTCAAGTTATCGTCACACGCGTAAACGTTACTGACAGACAGACAGACAGACAGACAGACAGACACGGAGCATATTCCGTTAAATGTATCAATAAACTAGGCATCGCGTGGCTCTATCATTGAAGCGAGCGTATTGTAATAAATATGTATTGAATATTGAAAAAAAAGATTATTGTGAATCATGATGAGTTGATAGATAATGGGTCTGGTAGTAGTGCAGCGGCTAGTAGTAAGGGAACCACCCCGCATTCTTACTATTCCTCTAACCACACATCTCTATTTCAATATTTATAATTTGTATCTCTTTGCTACAAACAAACTACTGCATGTATCAAATTGAAATTTTGCATGCCTGTTTCAATTGTGCAGATGGTGTCTATGAAGTTTTATTAACATCGTTACGTTAGAACGTAAGATATCGGTAAAAAGGTTGTTTTCTCTATTTTAAACGTTTAGGTCCGCTTTAATAGTTTTAGCGATCTTTATTAAGTCATAGCGGTGTCGCTGTTGGTTTTAGTAAAAAATGTTATTTGAAAAAAATGTTCGTCTCATCGAATAGATGATGATAGAATCTTTTCCCGTCCTGAAATTCCAATTTAATTTTTGTACCTCTCGTTTACGCGAGCGTTGCGCGCGAACTCTTGGACGGATCACGCTGTCCAACGAACTTAGCCTGAGTATTAGTAAGAGGATCATGTATACCAAATTTCAACTAAATCGGTCAACTTTTACTCAAGTTATCGTCACACGCGTGAACGTTACTGACAGACAGACAGACAGACAGACAGACAGACAGACAGACACGGAGCATATTTCGTTGAATGTAGGAAGCTCGCTACGCTCGCTTCAATAACTAGGCATCGCGTGGCTCTATCATTGAAGCGAGCGTATAGTAATAAATATGTATTGAATATTGAAAAAATAGATTATTGTGAATCATGATGAGTTGATAGATAATGGGTCTGGTAGTAGTGCAGCGGCTAGTAGTAAGGGAACCACCCTGCATTCTTACTATTCCTCTAACCATACACATCTCCATTTCAATATTTATAATTTGTATCTCTTTGCTACAAACAAACTACTGCATGTATCAAATTGAAATTTTGCATGCCTGTTTCAATTGTGCATTAGATGGTGTATATGAAGTTTTATTAAAATCGTTTCGTTAGAACGTAAGATATCGGTAAAAAGGTTGTTTTCTCTATTATAAACGTTTAGGTCCGCTTTAATAGTTTTAGCGATCTTTATTAAGTCATAGCGGTGTCGCTGTTGGTTTTAGTAAAAAATGTTATTTGTAAAAAATGTTCGTCTCATCGAATAGATGATGATAGAATCTTTTCCCGTCCTGAAATTCCAATTTAATTTTGTACCTCTCGTTTACGCGAGCGTTGCGCGCGAACTCTTGGACGGATCACGCTGTCCAACGAACTTAGCCTGAGTATTAGTAAGAGGAACATGTATACCAAATCTCAACTAAATCGGTCAACTTTTACTCAAGTTATCGTCACACGCGTAAACGTTACTGACAGACAGACAGACAGACAGACAGACAGACAGACAGACAGACAGACAGACAGACAGACACGGAGCATATTTCGTTGAATGTAGGAAGCTCGCTACGCTCGCTTCAATTAAACTTTCTAAAAAAGCTAATTTTTGAAACCGATACCTCTGCCAATATTTAGCGGAGGATAGTGATATTATTAACAACATTTTAGGAATAAGTGCACATTTAGTCTATGATATTGTCATTATAGGGTCCAGTTTGAATTTATAAACTTAATACACAAAAACTAGTATTGGTGATGGGAATTTCTACGTTGGTGATGCATCACCAAAAAATCATTATTACCATTGAGTCGGTAATGGCCGATTTAGTGGGGGTAAAGATTGGTTTTATCTTTGTACCACCATTTTTAATCATTTTACGAGGAGTGGTTTATTAAGCTGTTCCAAATTGTTTTTGGTAAAACTAGCTTAGTTTGGGTCCCAATAACTACTCTAGTTTTTGACGGAGGATTGTGATATTAGTACCAAAATGTCAGGAATATAGTGCACATTAAGGCTATGTTATTTTCATGATATGGTCCAATTTGAATTTCTAAACTTAATACAAAATAACTAGTATTGGTGATAGGAATTTCTACGTTAGTGATGCATCACCAAAAAATCTTTATTACCATTGAGTCGGTAATGGCCGATTTAGTGGGGGTAAAGACTGGTTTTATCTTTCTACCACCATTTTTAATCATTTTACGAGGAGTGGTTTATTAAGCTTTTCCAAATTATTTTTGGTAAAACTAGCTTAGTTTGGGTCCCAAACTACTCTAGTTTTTACCGGAGGATTGTGATATTAGTATCAAATTGTCAGGAATATAGTGCACATTAGGGCTTTGTTATTTTCATTATAGGGTCCAATTTAAATTTCAAAACTTAACACTGAAAAACTGGTATTGGTGGTGAAAATTTCTTTGTTGGTGTTGGATCACCAAAAAATCACTATTACCATTGAGTCGGGAATGGCCGATTTAGTGGGGGTAGAGGCTGGTTTTATCTTTGTACCACCATTTTTTAACATTTTACGAGGAGTGGTTTATTTAGCTGTTCCAAATTTTTTTCTGTAAAACTAGCTTAATTTGGGTCCCAATAACTACTCTAGTATTTACCGGAGGATTGTGATATTAGTATCAAATTGTCAGGAATATAGTGCACATTAGGGCTTTGTTATTTTCATTACATGGTCCAATTTGAATTTCTAAACTTAATACCAAAAAAGTAGTACTGGTGATAGGAATTTCTACGTTGGTGATGCATCATCAAAAATCCTTTATTACCATTGAGTCGGGAATGACCGATTTAATAGGGGTAGAGACTGGTTTCATCTTTGTACCACCATTTTTAACCATTTTAGAAGGGGTGGTTTATTTAGTTGTTCCAAATATTTCGGTAAAACTAGCTGTGTTTGGACCCCGATAACTCTGCAAGTATTTACCGGAGAATAGTGATATTAGTATCAAATTGTCAGGAATATAGTGCACATTAGGACTATGTTATTTTCATTATAGGGTCCAATTTAAATTTCTAAACTTAATACCAAAAAACTAGTTTTGGTGATGGGAATTTCTACGTTGGTGATGCGTCACCAAAAAATCGCTATTACCATTGTGTCGGGAATAAAGGATTTAGTGGGGGTAGAGACTGTTTTCATCTTTGTACCACCATTTTTAACCATTTTACAAAGAGTGGTTTATTAAGCTGTTCCAAATATTTTTGGATAAAACTAGCTGTGTTTGGACCCCGATTACTCTGCAAGTATTTACCGGAGAATAGTGATATTAGTATCAAATTGTCAGGAATATAGTGCACATTAAGGCTATGTTATTTTCATTATAGGGTCCAATTTGAATTTCAAAACTTTACACTGAAAAACTGGTATTGGTGGTGAAAATTTCTATGTTGGTGATGGATCACCAAAAAATCACCATTACCATTGAGTCGGGAATGGCCGATTTAATAGGGGTAGAGACTGCTTTCATCTTTGTACCACCATTATTAACCATTTTAGGAGGGGTGGTTTATTTAGCTGTTCCAAATTTTTTCGGTAAAACTAGCTGTGTTTGGACCCCGATAACTCTGCAAGTATTTACCGGAGAATAGTGATATTAGTATCAAATTGTCAGGAATATAGTGCACATTAGGACTATGTTATTTTCATTATAGGGTCCAATTTAAATTTCTAAACTTAATACCAAAAAACTAGTTTTGGTGATGGGAATTTCTACGTTGGTGATGCGTCACCAAAGAATCGCTATTACCATTGTGTCAGGAATAGCCTATTTAGTGGGGGTAGAGACTGTTTTCATCTTTGTACCACCATTTTTAACCATTTTTGGAGGGGTGGTTTATTTAGGTGTTCCAAATTTTTTCGGTAAAACTAGCTGTGTTTGGACCCTGATAACTCTGCAAGTATTTACCGGAGAATAGTGATATTAGTATCAAATTATCAGGAATATAGTGCACATTAAGGCTATGTTATTTTCATTATAGGGTCCAATTTGAATTTCAAAACTTAACACTGAAAAACTGGTATTGGTGGTGAAAATTTCTATGTTGGTGATGGATCACCAAAAAATCGCTACTACCATTGAGTCGGCAATGGCCGATTTAGTAGGGGTAAAGACTGTTTTTATCTTTGTACCACCATTTTTAACCATTTTAGGAGGGGTGGTTTATTTAGCTGTTCCAAATTTTTTCGGTAAAACTAGCTGTGTTTGGACCCCGATTACTCTGCAAGTATTTACCGGAGAATAGTGATATTAGTATCAAATTGTCAGGAATATAGTGCACATTAAGGCTATGTTATTTTCATTATAGAGTCCAATTTGAATTTCAAAACTTTACACTGAAAAACTGGTATTGGTGGTGAAAATTTCTATGTTGGTGATGGATCACCAAAAAATCACCATTACCATTGAGTCGGGAATGGCCGATTTTATAGGGGTAGAGACTGCTTTCATCTTTGTACCACCATTATTAACCATTTTAGGAGGGGTGGTTTATTTAGGTGTTCCAAATTTTTTCGGTAAAACTAGCTGTGTTTGGACCCCGATAACTCTGCAAGTATTTACCGGAGAATAGTGATATTAGTATCAAATTGTCAGGAATATAGTGCACATTAGGACTATGTTATTTTCATTATAGGGTCCAATTTAAATTTATAAACTTAATACCAAAAAACTAGTTTTGGTGATGGGAATTTCTACGTTGGTGATGCGTCACCAAAGAATCGCTATTACCATTGTGTCAGGAATAGCCGATTTAGTGGGGGTAGAGACTGTTTTCATCTTTGTACCACCATTTTTAACTATTTTACAAAGAGTGGTTTATTTAGCTGTTCCAAATATTTTTGGATAAAACTAGCTGTGTTTGGACCCCGATTACTCTGCAAGTATTTACCGGAGAATAGTGATATTAGTATCAAATTGTCAGGAATATAGTGCACATTAGGACAATATTATTTTAATGATAGGGTTTAATTTAAATTTCTAATCTTAATACCAAAAAACTAGTTTTGGTGATGGGAATTTCTACGTTGGTGATGCGTCACCAAAAAATCGCTATTACTATTGAGTCGGAAATAGCCGATTTAGTGGGGGTAGAGACTGTTTTCATCTTTGTACCACCATTTTTAACCATTTTAGGAGGGGTGGTTTATTTAGCTGTTCCAAATTTTTTCGGTAAAACTAGCTGTGTTTGGACCCCGATAACTCTGCAAGTATTTACCGGAGAATAGTGATATTAGTATCAAATTATCAGGAATATAGTGCACATTAAGGCTATGTTATTTTCATTATAGGGTCTAATTTGAATTTCAAAACTTAACACTGAAAAACTGGTATTGGTGGTGAAAATTTCTATGTTGGTGATGGATCACCAAAAAATCGCTACTACCATTGAGTCGGCAATGGCCGATTTAGTAGGGGTAAAGACTGTTTTTATCTTTGTACCACCATTTTTAACCATTTTAGGAGGGGTGGTTTATTTAGCTGTTCCAAATTTTTTCGGTAAAACTAGCTGTGTTTGGATCCCGATTACTCTGCAAGTATTTACCGGAGAATAGTGATATTAGTATCAAATTGTCAGGAATATAGTGCACATTAGGACTATGTTATTTTCATTATAGGGTCCAATTTAAATTTATAAACTTAATACCAAAAAACTAGTTTTGGTGATGGGAATTTCTACGTTGGTGATGCGTCACCAAAGAATCGCTATTACCATTGTGTCAGGAATAGCCGATTTAGTGGGGGTAGAGACTGTTTTCATCTTTGTACCACCATTTTTAACTATTTTACAAAGAGTGGTTTATTTAGCTGTTCCAAATATTTTTGGATAAAACTAGCTGTGTTTGGACCCCGATTACTCTGCAAGTATTTACCGGAGAATAGTGATATTAGTATCAAATTGTCAGGAATATAGTGCACATTAGGACAATATTATTTTAATGATAGGGTTTAATTTAAATTTCTAATCTTAATACCAAAAAACTAGTTTTGGTGATGGGAATTTCTACGTTGGTGATGCGTCACCAAAAAATCGCTATTACTATTGAGTCGGAAATAGCCGATTTAGTGGGGGTAGAGACTGTTTTCATCTTTGTACCACCATTTTTAACCATTTTAGGAGGGGTGGTTTATTTAGCTGTTCCAAATTTTTTCGGTAAAACTAGCTGTGTTTGGACCCCGATAACTCTGCAAGTATTTACCGGAGAATAGTGATATTAGTATCAAATTATCAGGAATATAGTGCACATTAAGGCTATGTTATTTTCATTATAGGGTCTAATTTGAATTTCAAAACTTAACACTGAAAAACTGGTATTGGTGGTGAAAATTTCTATGTTGGTGATGGATCACCAAAAAATCGCTACTACCATTGAGTCGGCAATGGCCGATTTAGTAGGGGTAAAGACTGTTTTTATCTTTGTACCACCATTTTTAACCATTTTAGGAGGGGTGGTTTATTTAGCTGTTCCAAATTTTTTCGGTAAAACTAGCTGTGTTTGGATCCCGATTACTCTGCAAGTATTTACCGGAGAATAGTGATATTAGTATCAAATTGTCAGGAATATAGTGCACATTAAGGCTATGTTATTTTCATTATAGAGTCCAATTTGAATTTCAAAACTTTACACTGAAAAACTGGTATTGGTGGTGAAAATTTCTATGTTGGTGATGGATCACCAAAAAATCACCATTACCATTGAGTCGGGAATGGCCGATTTTATAGGGGTAGAGACTGCTTTCATCTTTGTACCACCATTATTAACCATTTTAGGAGGGGTGGTTTATTTAGGTGTTCCAAATTTTTTCGGTAAAACTAGCTGTGTTTGGACGCCGATAACTCTGCAAGTATTTACCGGAGAATAGTGATATTAGTATCAAATTGTCAGGAATATAGTGCACATTAGGACTATGTTATTTTCATTATAGGGTCCAATTTAAATTTATAAACTTAATACCAAAAAACTAGTTTTGGTGATGGGAATTTCTACGTTGGTGATGCGTCACCAAAGAATCGCTATTACCATTGTGTCAGGAATAGCCGATTTAGTGGGGGTAGAGACTGTTTTCATCTTTGTACCACCATTTTTAACTATTTTACAAAGAGTGGTTTATTTAGCTGTTCCAAATATTTTTGGATAAAACTAGCTGTGTTTGGACCCCGATTACTCTGCAAGTATTTACCGGAGAATAGTGATATTAGTATCAAATTGTCAGGAATATAGTGCACATTAGGACAATATTATTTTAATGATAGGGTTTAATTTAAATTTCTAATCTTAATACCAAAAAACTAGTTTTGGTGATGGGAATTTCTACGTTGGTGATGCGTCACCAAAGAATCGCTATTACCATTGTGTCAGGAATAGCCGATTTAGTGGGGGTAGAGACTGTTTTCATCTTTGTACCACCATTTTTAACTATTTTACAAAGAGTGGTTTATTTAGCTGTTCCAAATATTTTTGGATAAAACTAGCTGTGTTTGGACCCCGATTACTCTGCAAGTATTTACCGGAGAATAGTGATATTAGTATCAAATTGTCAGGAATATAGTGCACATTAGGACAATATTATTTTAATGATAGGGTTTAATTTAAATTTCTAATCTTAATACCAAAAAACTAGTTTTGGTGATGGGAATTTCTACGTTGGTGATGCGTCACCAAAAAATCGCTATTACTATTGAGTCGGAAATAGCCGATTTAGTGGGGGTAGAGACTGTTTTCATCTTTGTACCACCATTTTTAACCATTTTAGGAGGGGTGGTTTATTTAGCTGTTCCAAATTTTTTCGGTAAAACTAGCTGTGTTTGGACCCCGATAACTCTGCAAGTATTTACCGGAGAATAGTGATATTAGTATCAAATTATCAGGAATATAGTGCACATTAAGGCTATGTTATTTTCATTATAGGGTCTAATTTGAATTTCAAAACTTAACACTGAAAAACTGGTATTGGTGGTGAAAATTTCTATGTTGGTGATGGATCACCAAAAAATCGCTACTACCATTGAGTCGGCAATGGCCGATTTAGTAGGGGTAAAGACTGTTTTTATCTTTGTACCACCATTTTTAACCATTTTAGGAGGGGTGGTTTATTTAGCTGTTCCAAATTTTTTCGGTAAAACTAGCTGTGTTTGGATCCCGATTACTCTGCAAGTATTTACCGGAGAATAGTGATATTAGTATCAAATTGTCAGGAATATAGTGCACATTAAGGCTATGTTATTTTCATTATAGAGTCCAATTTGAATTTCAAAACTTTACACTGAAAAACTGGTATTGGTGGTGAAAATTTCTATGTTGGTGATGGATCACCAAAAAATCACCATTACCATTGAGTCGGGAATGGCCGATTTTATAGGGGTAGAGACTGCTTTCATCTTTGTACCACCATTATTAACCATTTTAGGAGGGGTGGTTTATTTAGGTGTTCCAAATTTTTTCGGTAAAACTAGCTGTGTTTGGACCCCGATAACTCTGCAAGTATTTACCGGAGAATAGTGATATTAGTATCAAATTGTCAGGAATATAGTGCACATTAGGACTATGTTATTTTCATTATAGGGTCCAATTTAAATTTCTAAACTTAATACCAAAAAACTAGTTTTGGTGATGGGAATTTCTACGTTGGTGATGCGTCACCAAAAAATCGCTATTACCATTGTGTCGGGAATAGACGATTTAGTGGGGGTAGAGACTGTTTTCATCTTTGTACCACCATTTTTAACCATTTTACAAAGAGTGGTTTATTAAGCTGTTCCAAATATTTTTGGATAAAACTAGCTGTGTTTGGACCCCGATTACTCTGCAAGTATTTACCGGAGAATAGTGATATTAGTATCAAATTGTCAGGAATATAGTGCACATTAAGGCTATGTTATTTTCATTATAGGGTCCAATTTGAATTTCAAAACTTAACACTGAAAAACTGGTATTGGTGGTGAAAATTGCTATGTTGGTGATGGATCACCAAAAAATCGCTACTACCATTGAGTCGGCAATGGCCGATTTAGTAGGGGTAAAGACTGTTTTTATCTTTGTACCACCATTTTTAAACCATTTTAGGAGGGGTGGTTTATTTAGCTGTTCCAAATTTTTTCGGTAAAACTAGCTGTGTTTGGACCCCGATTACTCTGCAAGTATTTACCGGAGAATAGTGATATTAGTATCAAATTGTCAGGAATATAGTGCACATTAAGGCTATGTTATTTTCATTATAGAGTCCAATTTGAATTTCAAAACTTTACACTGAAAAACTGGTATTGGTGGTGAAAATTTCTATGTTGGTGATGGATCACCAAAAAATCACCATTACCATTGAGTCGGGAATGGCCGATTTTATAGGGGTAGAGACTGCTTTCATCTTTGTACCACCATTATTAACCATTTTAGGAGGGGTGGTTTATTTAGGTGTTCCAAATTTTTTCAGTAAAACTAGCTGTGTTTGGACCCCGATATTTCTGCAAGTATTTACCGGAGAATAGTGATATTAGTATCAAATTGTCAGGAATATAGTGCACATTAGGACTATGTTATTTTCATTATAGGGTCCAATTTAAATTTATAAACTTAATACCAAAAAACTAGTTTTGGTGATGGGAATTTCTACGTTGGTGATGCGTCACCAAAGAATCGCTATTACCATTGTGTCAGGAATAGCCGATTTAGTGGGGGTAGAGACTGTTTTCATCTTTGTACCACCATTTTTAACTATTTTACAAAGAGTGGTTTATTTAGCTGTTCCAAATATTTTTGGATAAAACTAGCTGTGTTTGGACCCCGATTACTCTGCAAGTATTTACCGGAGAATAGTGATATTAGTATCAAATTGTCAGGAATATAGTGCACATTAGGACAATATTATTTTAATGATAGGGTTTAATTTAAATTTCTAATCTTAATACCAAAAAACTAGTTTTGGTGATGGGAATTTCTACGTTGGTGATGCGTCACCAAAAAATCGCTATTACTATTGAGTCGGAAATAGCCGATTTAGTGGGGGTAGAGACTGTTTTCATCTTTGTACCACCATTTTTAACCATTTTAGGAGGGGTGGTTTATTTAGCTGTTCCAAATTTTTTCGGTAAAACTAGCTGTGTTTGGACCCCGATAACTCTGCAAGTATTTACCGGAGAATAGTGATATTAGTATCAAATTATCAGGAATATAGTGCACATTAAGGCTATGTTATTTTCATTATAGGGTCTAATTTGAATTTCAAAACTTAACACTGAAAAACTGGTATTGGTGGTGAAAATTTCTATGTTGGTGATGGATCACCAAAAAATCGCTACTACCATTGAGTCGGCAATGGCCGATTTAGTAGGGGTAAAGACTGTTTTTATCTTTGTACCACCATTTTTAACCATTTTAGGAGGGGTGGTTTATTTAGCTGTTCCAAATTTTTTCGGTAAAACTAGCTGTGTTTGGATCCCGATTACTCTGCAAGTATTTACCGGAGAATAGTGATATTAGTATCAAATTGTCAGGAATATAGTGCACATTAAGGCTATGTTATTTTCATTATAGAGTCCAATTTGAATTTCAAAACTTTACACTGAAAAACTGGTATTGGTGGTGAAAATTTCTATGTTGGTGATGGATCACCAAAAAATCACCATTACCATTGAGTCGGGAATGGCCGATTTTATAGGGGTAGAGACTGCTTTCATCTTTGTACCACCATTATTAACCATTTTAGGAGGGGTGGTTTATTTAGGTGTTCCAAATTTTTTCGGTAAAACTAGCTGTGTTTGGACCCCGATAACTCTGCAAGTATTTACCGGAGAATAGTGATATTAGTATCAAATTGTCAGGAATATAGTGCACATTAGGACTATGTTATTTTCATTATAGGGTCCAATTTAAATTTATAAACTTAATACTAAAAAACTAGTTTTGGTGATGGGAATTTCTACGTTGGTGATGCGTCACCAAAGAATCGCTATTACCATTGTGTCAGGAATAGCCGATTTAGTGGGGGTAGAGACTGTTTTCATCTTTGTACCACCATTTTTAACTATTTTACAAAGAGTGGTTTATTTAGCTGTTCCAAATATTTTTGGATAAAACTAGCTGTGTTTGGACCCCGATTACTCTGCAAGTATTTACCGGAGAATAGTGATATTAGTATCAAATTGTCAGGAATATAGTGCACATTAGGACAATATTATTTTAATGATAGGGTTTAATTTAAATTTCTAATCTTAATACCAAAAAACTAGTTTTGGTGATGGGAATTTCTACGTTGGTGATGCGTCACCAAAAAATCGCTATTACTATTGAGTCGGAAATAGCCGATTTAGTGGGGGTAGAGACTGTTTTCATCTTTGTACCACCATTTTTAACCATTTTAGGAGGGGTGGTTTATTTAGCTGTTCCAAATTTTTTCGGTAAAACTAGCTGTGTTTGGACCCCGATAACTCTGCAAGTATTTACCGGAGAATAGTGATATTAGTATCAAATTATCAGGAATATAGTGCACATTAAGGCTATGTTATTTTCATTATAGGGTCCAATTTGAATTTCAAAACTTAACACTGAAAAACTGGTATTGGTGGTGAAAATTTCTATGTTGGTGATGGATCACCAAAAAATCGCTACTACCATTGAGTCGGGAATGGCCGATTTAGTAGGGGTAGAGACTGTTTTTATCTTTGTACCACCATTTTTAACCATTTTAGGAGGGGTGGTTTATTTAGCTGTTCCAAATTTTTTCGGTAAAACTAGCTGTGTTTGGACCCCGATAACTCTGCAAGTATTTACCGGAGAATAGTGTTATTTGTATCAAATTGTCAGAAATATAGTGCACATTAGGACTATGTTATTTTCATTATAGGATCCAATTTAAATTTCTAAACTTAATACCAAAAAACTAGTTTTGGTGATGGGAATTTCTACGTTGGTGATGCGTCACCAAAAAATCGCTATTACCATTGTGTCAGGAATAGCCGATTTAGTGGGGGTAGAGACTGTTTTTATCTTTGTACCACCATTTTTAACCATTTTACAAAGAGTGGTTTATTAAGCTGTTCCAAATATTTTTGGATAAAACTAGCTGTGTTTGGACCCCGATAACTCTGCAAGTATTTACCGGAGGATTGTGATATTAGTACCAAAATGTCAGGAATATAGTGCACAATAAGGCTATGTAATTTTCATTATATGGTCCAATTTGAATTTCTAAACTTAATACCAAAAAACTAGTTTTGGTGATGCGAATTTCCACGTTGGTGATGCGTCACCAAAAAATCGCTATTACCATTGAGTCGGAAATAGCCGATTTAGTAGGGGTAGAGACTGCTTTCATCTTTGTACCACCATTTTTAACCATTTTAGAAGGGGTGGTTTATTTAGTTGTTCCAAATTTTTTCGGTAAAACTAGCTGTGTTTGGACCCCGATAACTCTGCAAGTATTTACCGGAGAATAGTGATATTAGTATCAAATTGTCAGGAATATAGTGCACATTAGGACTATGTTATTTTCATTATAGGGTCCAATTTAAATTTCTAAACTTAATACCAAAAAACTTGTTTTGGTGATGGGAATTTCTACGTTGGTGATGCGTCACCAAAAAATCGCTATTACCATTGTGTCGGGAATAGACGATTTAGTGGGGGTAGAGACTGTTTTCATCTTTGTACCACCATTTTTAACCATTTTACAAAGAGTGGTTTATTAAGCTGTTCCAAATATTTTTGGATAAAACTAGCTGTGTTTGGACCCCGATTACTCTGCAAGTATTTACCGGAGAATAGTGATATTAGTATCAAATTGTCAGGAATATAGTGCACATTAAGGCTATGTTATTTTCATTATAGGGTCCAATTTGAATTTCAAAACTTAACACTGAAAAACTGGTATTGGTGGTGAAAATTGCTATGTTGGTGATGGATCACCAAAAAATCACCATTACCATTGAGTCGGGAATGGCCGATTTAGTGGGGGTAGAGACTGGTTTTATTTGTGTACCACCATTTTTAACTATTTTACGAGGGCTGGCGCATCTGAACTGTTCCACCCTGTATATATATATATATATATATATATATATATATATATATATATATATATATATATATATATATATGGGTTAGATAGCATAATAAAAATATAAATAAAAGGAAGAATAAGAATCTACCACCACCAAATCATCTTAATTATTATGGTTAGGAAGGTTAAACTAAAGTAACAAATTAGGTAACGTGAAATAGCTGAGAAACAGCATGTTTTCTATAAGGTTTAATACCTCACTTGAACCGCTTGAAATTTGACAACCCTCAATTAATGTAAAACTCTAAAGTTGCATCTAATTATGCCCAATTCCTGCAGTTTATCCCGCTTCCTTTACGCCCCTTATCCACGCTGGCTCCCAGTGCCAACTTTACTCGGGTCCACGTGAGCGTGTATACATTGGATCCACGTGAAAGTGTCATCCTTGGGTAAACGTGTCACCCCCCCCCCCCCCCCCCCCACAAAAAAAAACACAAAAAAACATAAAACATAAAACTGTTAGATAATTACAAAATGAATCTGTCTTTTCCAATTGCTCTTGGGTTGACGTCAGCGTACCTTCCTTGTGCCACGTGAGCGTGTCCTTCTTAAGGCCACGTGACCAACTCCTTCATGAGCCCACGCATTTTTCTAAAATAAAATAACAAACTGTTTTAGTGACAGTTAAATTATTACCTACTCAAGTTCCAGAAACAGTATTGTTGGATAAAAGAAGAAGAAATAAATTAACTAAACTACGTTTTAACATTATTTTTGTAGTTATAACATTTCAGTTGCAGAAGTTAATCTATAGACATATTATTATATATTCAGATTTTTTTTCATATTTAAGTAAACTAAACTTTTATTCTTATTATCTAATTCTGTTATCTAGTAACACTTTAAGGATAACTGATGATCCTCGAATGCTGAGGTCCTCTAAGCGACGACTTAGATACTTGCTAACCATAGATTTTCATCTCAGAAAGTACTTACATCTAACTCTAAGTATTAATAGTAATGTTGCTTTGTTTTAGGGCTCTGTGGGAAGCACAGCTCCATCGTTACACTTCGACAGGATTAACTACGGAACACTGATCCTCAACTTGTTTATTACTATACTCAAATTTAAATTCTTCAACGTGAGCAAGGAAAAACGCTTTTTTATTAACTACTCGATTAACTTACCTAAAGGTTTGTTTTTTTATTAAAATTATTCGTATAATTTTTCCTCCTCATTAATATTTAAATGTACCTCGCATTCCGCATGTCAAACAGATCAGTTATTTGAGTGTCTCTAATAAATGGTTAACTAACTAATAACTTGGGATTCCGAACATCCGAACATCCCCCTCTTCAAGGGTCCGTTCCAAATGTCATTTCTGTGGCCAAAACTCCACAATGAAAATGCTTCACTCACTGGCGAAAGGACTTGGCTAAAGCAACAGATGTCCTTATTGTTTTGAGGAGTAGCGGTTGCCGCAGTCGAGTAGTCGACAAAATAAATACGTTCTAGTCCAGGAGAGAGCGTGCAAAAAAGTGTTTGGCTAACATCAAGCTAGAGTTTTGTGTATAAGTTAATCTTTTGGCGTCTTTTAAATTCTTAAAAGACGGCTAAGTTCGTGTGGTCGGTTAAGTTTGTCTGCGGCACATAGCTTGGCAATAGGCATTTGAAAAAAAACCAAACCTTTGGAGAGCGACCATATCCCGCCCATTTTAGTGGACAATGGGATTTTCATGATCGTGAGTACAAAATTAGTTAGTAGACCAAAAATCAAGTTGATGTTACATTGTCAGTTGATAGGTTAGTCATTCAAATATTACTCCAATTCAAAGTGGTCACCTATCAAGTGACAAAGTAACATCAACTTGATTTTTGGTCTACTAACTAATTTTGTACTCAGGATCATGAAAATCACATTGTACACCAAAATGGGCGGGACATGGTCGCTCTCCATCGGTTTGTTTTTTTCAAATGCCTATTGCCAAGCTATGTCCCGCAAAACGAACTTAGCCGACCATATATTCTTAAAAGGCACTTAAAGATTTACTTATACACAAAATTCTAGCTTGATGATAGGTTAATTAGAAGTATTATTTATTTAGTGAAGAACTTCCGAGAGAAAATTGTTTTGCCACCCTTTCTACATTTATTATTTGCAACAAACAATAATTCCTCTCACAACTACTAATCTTTCCATTTCCTAATTAAAAAAACATACTCGTAATTTCTAAATAAATACATAACATTTCATGGCTATATTATTAATTAGTTGATTTAGTGATTTCGTTCTTCTTAAGCCATTTAGTATGATGGAGTATTTAAGTATAGCCACGTCACCAAACTAAAATGGACCATTACGAAACTTAATTCTATTGGTATCTGGCTACCCCGAGTAAAGTTCTGACTGACAGGCTTTAACATCCCATTATACTATTGAGTAAATCGGTATTTTATTTTTTTATTTTTTAGAATATGTTTTATATAGTATAAATTGACATGTTCATAGGATGGAGTATATGGCCTGAAGCAGATGATAGATTTGCAAGTACGCATCTGAGCATGGACATTACCGACGGCGTCTTTCAACATGTTATTTCCTATTCACTTGTCAACCACTTAAATTCTAACAGTGAGTGGCGTCAATAATTATCCATAATATGTGCATTTGATTTTAGTTTGGGGGGGGCCGGGGGTGCCGCGCCGATGGGGCGCGCGAGCGACTCCTGGAACGGTAGCGAGAAGCGAAGAGAGTGAGACTTGGGGCAGGTAGCCGATCGAGAGGGGAGGGGGTGTGTAGGCCCTACCGAGCGCGGTAGTGGGGGGCCCTACCTAGAGCGGGCAGGTTTGATTGCACACCTCCGTGTAACGCTTTTATTAGTAACGCTTTTCGAGTTCATGTGCCATAGCAAAGATATGAAAATGTCAAAACACAACCTAAATAACCTAAATCACAACCTACTATAAACTCATAAGCAAACCTAATATTTTAGTGAATGAAAATGTGTGGGTTTCTTTATCTAAAGCTATCTCTGGTAGTCATTATTGGCGGCGATTTCAACAATCAGTATACGGCCTGGGGTTGTGACTACACTTGATCGTTACGGCACTCGCCTTATTTCAGCGGCTAACACATCTGATTGGTTTATTTTAATGACGGCTCTCTAACTCTTGTTAACATTTTATCTCGTAAAAGGGGTTCTGTCATAGACGTTACCTTTTGTTCTCCACGTCTTGTTCCATCCTTCTTCGGCATTATATTTAAGGCTGGTCGTCCACTGGAAGCGTGTATGAGTAGAGTGGCGACTAGCTTCGCGCTACACGGGCGGCTACAAGCGACAACCAGACAAGCGGCAACTCGCGACAGGGCTCTTCCACTGTAGGCGACTATTCGCTTCGCGCAGCTCAGTTTATTTTTAACTTAGAGTGAAAATAGATGAAGAGGACCTTAATTTTTTAGACAATTTTTACCTTTTGAGGCGTCGGGATGCAGTCCAAAATAGAAGATCCTGTTGGGCGAATCCAATTTTTGCATAAAGAAAATTTCTGGGCGAATTCAACAACTTTCATCAAGAATTAGAGAGGAATGAAATAAATTTGTTTACTATTACCGTGTGAACAAAACGTCGTAAAGTTTAAATATATTTTAAATACCATAAATCCACTTATCACTAAAGTTTTTTTTTTAATGTAATGTTAGCAATTTATTCCTATATCCAGTCTATTTAATATTAAATCTATTATTCCTTATCTAATACGCTTTTATTTAACTTGCAATGTTTGTATGAATCTTGCAACTGAATTTTTAAGCAGTTATCCTCAACCAATTGAATTGAAATTTTGCATACACGTTTAGTTTGGAAGACGAAGACAATGCATGGTTAGCTAAGTCACGTCACTCTAAATCCAAGATGGCGGACAAGTATTTTTAAGCACGCCCATGATATGGGTATAAAATGAAAGGGTTTGCTGAGAAGAGTAAAAAGAATAAAATACCTTCACTCTAAATCCAATATTTTATCCAAAGATAAAAGTTTGTTTTTAAAAATGTTAGTTAACAATTCATTTTTTTTTTCAATTACATTTCCCTATCTCCCACACTCCATAAAAAAGAAAATAATAATTATTTTTTTGAAGATTTTTATTTAATTACATAATTAAATTATATAATTCTATATTATGATTTTTCATTTTATACTTTTAATAATTTATATTGTAGGTACTTTTTAGATTTCTTCTCTAGTGAATTTATTTATTAAAACATTTTTTTATTTATTAAAAATTTATTGCTGCAGAAGACTTGTAAAATATGAAAAAATAAATAAATTTATTTTATTTTATTTTAATGTGGATGAAATTAAAAAAATAAAGAAAATAACCTAATGTATTGTGTACAAAAATATATATCTATATTTTATAAAAAATATATGAAGGTAAGAACGAAAAATATAACACGTACATAAGAAAGTTCAGTATTCTCCATTGCACTGTGCACAAAAATAGGAAAAAAAAAGGTTAAAAAAACGTTTATAAAGAGGTCGAGAGGTAGTAGATACATACAGGCGTGCGACAGATCCCATTTCGATGGGATCTCCGCTTGTAGCGCATGCACGCTCGTAGCCGCCCGCTCAAGGTCGCCCGCAGTGGACGAGGGTACATTGGTTTTACATAAATGGGATCGGTAGCGCAGTAGCGCATGCATGCTCGTAGCCGCCCGCTCAAGGTCGCCCGCAGTGGACGAGGGTACATTGGTTTTACATAAATGGGATCGGTAGCGCAGTAGCGCATGCATGCTCGTAGCCGCCCGCTCAAGGTCGCCCGCAGTGGACGAGGGTACATTGGTTTTACATAAATGGGATCGGTAGCGCAGTAGCGCATGCATGCTCGTAGCCGCCCGCTCAAGGTCGCCCGCAGTGGACGAGGGTACATTGGTTTTACATAAATGGGATCGGTAGCGCAGTAGCGCATGCATGCTCGTAGCCGCCCGCTCAAGGTCGCCCGCAGTGGACGAGGGTACATTGGTTTTACATAAATGGGATCGGTAGCGCAGTAGCGCATGCATGCTCGTAGCCGCCCGCTCAAGGTCGCCCGCAGTGGACGAGGGTACATTGGTTTTACATAAATGGGATCGGTAGCGCAGTAGCGCGTGGCCGCCCGTAGCCGCCCGTGTAGCGCGAAGCTCGTTGCCGCTCGTACACGCTTCCAGTGGACGACCAGCCTTAATATATGAGACGTCGCTCTGTTTGTTGACATCAATGATGCTTACGATGATGTCCATCTCATTTTCCTTTATACGAGATTAGTCTCTTTAGGTCTTCCAATCCTTCTGCCGCAAATAATAATAAAACTTTATCTCTGATAGTGAAAATGCAGTTAATGTAAATGGTGAATCAATCAAGGAAAACCCTAAGAGGGAACTTACACCTATTGTATTTGATATTTACGGCTCAGATTTGTGTTCTTATTTTGGCAGCGATGTAAAAGTATTTAACTACAAAGAAGATATATTTACACGCCACTTACGAAAGTTTCGAAGGAGCATTTCAAAGTGCAGGAATAGAGGCGCTGCTCGAATCGACTAAAGATAAAGGTGTGACCATATCGGTAAGAAAGTCAGTTGCTTGCCCATTCACTAGTAAAAGATAAATCCCATCAGGAAACTACCAACTTGGCTGGTATTAACTTCCCTGTTCTAAAGCAAGTTAAATATCTAATACTTATTCTCAATACAAAATTGAGCATCTAAATATGATAAAAGGTAAAGCAGAAAAATACATCAATATATTTCATATGCACCTTGGACAATTTCTCTCACTACCCCTCTGTTGTAAGAAACCAAATGTTCTGGCATGGCAACAAATCATCAATCAGTTCTGGCAACAATAATTGACCAAATTTTCATTTTGTTTTTACGGTTGGTTCCAAAATGCAGGATGATACGGGTTGTGCTTCGAATAACTTCTCCCTTGATATATTTGAAGGTTCGAAACTAAATACGTTTATTTCAAGTTATTCTACCGAATTAATTGCCATTTTAGATGCACTGATACCTATAAAAGACGAAGAACACAGACAATACGTTATATTTACATATAGCCTAAGCACCACTGAAGCTGAGAGCAATAGATCACACCATAGTCTCAACAATTACTTTCTTAAAAGTAATTGTATTGTGTGGAAAGTAAAATTATTAAAAATTTTCATAAAAGAAAAAATAGTAATTTAAGTAATCGTATCAAATGAAAAATCTGGTAACTTAGCAATGCAGAGTAGCTTTGATGTAGAATTAGCGATTGATTACGGCATTAAGCACAAAGTTCACCTAAGTGATCTTCAATATCAAATTAATTCTCAATCAAACAAAAAAAAAACAATGGCAGGCAGGGCAATCAGTGGAACATTTTATAAATCTCACTGGCATAGGTTTTTTTTCCGGGGGGCTTTTACACCTGAAGACGCAGGAATTGGGGTTAAGCCACGATTTAATCGTGAATGCAAGCACATAAATGTAACAATAATCAATCAAGGCATTTGCAATTAATATTTACATATGATTAGGAAAAGAGACATACACACACTGAAGAAATATTTAAATAAAATATCGTCTTTGTTTACCAATATCCACCTTACTAACATACCTAAACTTTTTAATTGCATGACGTTATTTGCTACTAGAAACGTAAAAACATAATATAATCTTTTATATTAATTTTTATCCCCACTAATAAAAATTAAAAAACATAAGATTTCAGTAATGGCTGAATATAGTACAGTGTCGATTGAATGCCACAACACATTAAAATTTGACATTGAAAAATGATTTTCAAAACTTTTAGTTTTATTCCCTGGGAGGTTTGAATAAATCTGTAATTTTCGCAAAGATTCCTGGTAAGTTAGACAATTCTCACATTAGCCATCATCGAGATATAGTTTATTAAACTCTTCTCAGATTAGTTTTGATAGGGTCTAAGCTTTTCTGAGATTGCTTCAATGTTTAGTTTATAACTCTGCTTTGATTTTTGGTTAACCAAAATTCTCTCCAATTACCCTTGAGTGTAAACAGTTTAGGATAATAACAATCTTATATAATTTAATAATAATGCGCATATATATATTTATATATATATATATATATATATATATATATATATATATATATATATATATATATATATATATATATATATATATATATATATATATATATATATATATATATATATATATATATATATATATGTGTGTGTGTATTTTTTATTTGTTTATTTAGAAGAAGGAGGACTGCTGTGGCCAAGTATTTTCTTGGGATTACAATCCGAATGCGGAGGCTCAGGCCCATGTACAGAAGGTGTTGGCTCCATTACCATACCTCCCAGACCAGGACAGTTTTCCTACACCCTCGCACTTAATAGCTTTAAAGAAAAAAAACAAACAGTGTTCGGAAAGTTCTTCAACAGTTCCAGAACTAATATATCTCAAGAACTTCTTATGGCATCTAATCCTGATATAACTGTAATTCGTAGCTGATTTCTTTACAACTGTTAATTATTTGCCTATTTCTTTTATAAGTAGGAAGATACGCATTGCTTCAAAATATGTTACATTTTCCTCTATTGGTGTTCCTCTATACTAGACACCTAATGGATTTTTAAACGACTTTGTATTGTTCAATTATTTCATGTTTCAACCCTAACACATTGAGTGCAGAGGCGATTTTGAGAGTTGCTTCAATGGCCCAAATCATATATATACATAATATAAGTAATTTTTACGTCAGTAAAAAAAAAAAAAAAAAAAAACGGAATTTTTTACTAGGGTCGAGGGTGGACTGTATCTGAAGCGCAGACAATGTTTCCGAGGGTGTTTATGCCGGGCGGGCCCATCAGAATCCCCTTATGTTTGAATAGAGACA
This sequence comes from Gerris lacustris, assembly GCA_951217055.1. Taxonomy (NCBI): domain Eukaryota; kingdom Metazoa; phylum Arthropoda; class Insecta; order Hemiptera; family Gerridae; genus Gerris; species Gerris lacustris. Next base: position 49,053,330 of record OX578285.1, read on the forward strand.
TGACGCACTAGCTGCGTCATGTCGCGCCTGAGTATAAACTCGTCATGACGCAGACGTCTGCTTCATCCGCACTCAACGTGTTTATTACCATGCTATCAGGAGCCAGCAGGAGGAATTTTTAAATAAAGTTTTTAGATATTGAACTTATATTATCATCTAGATTAGAGACTAAAGGGAATATAGTAGCCCCTCAAGACGAGTTTTGAGGGACTATAAATATCAGACACTGCAATTTAGAGAAAAGTGATTTATTCTATTTTAATCGGTAGGTAATCCCATTCTATACATAATTATTTAAAAATTATATCTACAATATGGCTGCCATCAGCAGCAATACATTGATGAAGGCGATTTCTGAAGTTTTTGGCACATTTCGATGGATATGGCCGCGATTTCTTTAGTGATTCTGTCCTTCTGTTTTACTAAGCTGTGGGGGCGAGTTTGAAAACCTTATTTTTTCAAATTTGGAAGTGTTTAGGCACAGGAAGGTTTCAGAGGTCAAAAGAGGTGGCTTATCAGCAGAATCAAAAGTCTCTATGGTACCTGTAGAAACTGTGTACGAATAACTAACAACATTTCTTCCGAGTCCCTCACAACACCAGGTGTCAGATAGGGAGACATTTTAGAGTCCCGCATGCTGTTCATAATACTGATGGACGATGTCATAAAAAGTTGTAAAGGAATGAGAAGGTTTATCATCGGTAGCTGGCCAAATGCCAAATATAAATATCCCAGCATACGCAGAAGAAATTTTTCCGCTTTCCGACAGCGAAGGTAAACTTTAATATAACCTGAACCTTCTAAATAGAGAAATGGAAAAATTAAGCGTATACTGGACTGTTGCGATGGTAATTCTTCGTGAGGACCGAAAACATAGGACCACCGTAAAGGGAAAACAGCTATGAAAGTAGACAATTTTAAATACCCAAAGTGGAAATCAGCAAGGATTGGAAACAAAACTTAGAAATCAGAAGCCTAATTACTGCACCTGGAAGGGTGATCTCTGCTGTAAACCACAAGTTCCTAAGCTGTGACTATTGCACCTCTGTCGGCCCCTTTCTCCACCTCAGTCGGCTAAACCTGAAGCTATTTGGACATCTTACACCAATTTCGATCTTTCAAACCCTTAATTCTGGCTTCCAGGACATAGAGGTCTTTCCCCTTAGAGTAATTGTGTTTATTTGGATCTTGATAGGCGCTCCCTCATCTGTACAACCTAACAAATCTAAATCTCTGGGAAGCTATTATCATCATAATTCTTCATTCTCACCACCTTACTCTTATTTATCTTCCGGACATACCAATATAATTGAAAACAATTTCTGAATTTGTACTGGATTAACATTCCTCGCATTGAGTAAACGGATTACAGTTCTAATCTCACATACGGCGGGATTTTCACGAAGAATCACTACGAAGTAAAAACAACAAGTAGGGCACTCAAAATGGCGTCGACTCCTTCGTAATAAGTCAAAGTTAGTACCACGCATGCGTTGAACTACGATCGCAACGCTGCAGAGGCAATAAACACAAACGGAACTTACTTTCTGGACGTGCCTCGTATTAGCACTTTACCAGGGCTCGGGCGTCATAAAATTGTATGTGGGGAGAAGCATCGTAACCGGAACCGAAAATCGAAATCGTCGACCTTTTTATTTACATATTTATCAGCATTTTTGCCCAAGGCGCAAGGTACCTAAAGTCGGGGCCTGTCTCTGTCTGTAACTGAGGAGAATTATTTTAAAGCTTGGGCATCTCTTTATAAACAATACGATATTAAAAGACGCCTCGCAAGGATCTATCTTAAGAAATTATATAATGTCAAACCATTATATAATTATATAATTAGGAAGGCAAGCCGAGCACATTGTCATTATATTTATTTTATAATCGACGTTTCCGGGAGTATAAAAGCTTTTACAAATCTAAGAATTGAAGGTTCCACTGAAATACATATTACTTTAATCAGCAATGAGTACTCAATACCAAGCTCTGGGGCTTAATTAAGATTAGTACAATATAATCAAAAACTTGGTTTTCCGGTAAAATCCGCTTCACGAAGGGATTAAAGTCCGACGTTTCGCTTCCACTACTGGAACCATCTTGAGGGGTGTGGTGCATCTTGATGTTGACTCGAAACAAACACAAAATATACTGACGACAGGATAGAATAACGGCGTATTTATACTGGTTTTATAGACCGTAGATTGTATTAGATTTCCCGGGGGTTCCTTTACTCGGGGTAATCCTTTGTCAGGTGGAAGCGAAACGTCGGACTTCAACCCCTTTGTGACGCGGATTTTACCGGAACACCAAGTTTTTAATTACGAGCCAACGCTTGGAAGCCTAAGCACTAAGTTAGTACAATATTGTTTTATCCTCATAGTGGAGTATTCCTTTGGTTATTCAAATTCCAGGCTACCTTCTGCAGTGATAAACCAGAGCAATATTACTGCGCTCCTCTGTCTCGTTCACTCCTTGTAATGGCTCAATATTTTTTTTCATTAAACGTAAATAAAGGAAGAACAGTTTCTTTATTATTTCAGTTAAATTAAAAAACCTTTACTCTTAACGAAGCAACTCCATCTGATTCATTGGATTGAAATGATTTAATGGGAAGTAGGAACACCTCGGTAGATATTGGATTTTCAGGGATCCTACTGATCTAGTTTAAACTGTATTTACATTTCTTTAAATAACGATGTTTTACATATCAAGCCTACATTCTATTGTTGTATGAAATTCAATGAGCAAAATTGATCATAAAAGTTAATTATTTCAGCAGTTCAACCAAGTGGTCGAAAACGGTATTTTGTACAATCACGTAAACTGGTTTGCATTAAACATTGTAGTTTTTGCAGAGAACTGATCAAATTTTCTCTTTAAGATTTATTCACCACGAACGAGTTGCACAAAATGTGAGTGTAGAATCAATTAATTTTGCACGCATTCTATTCTAAAAGTCTTCATTTAAAACTTACAGCTCCTGTAGATTCTTCATCGAATAATTATTTTCCTGCGCCCTACCCTTATTTTACTTCACCTTTCTTTCAGGACGGACAACAAGGAAGATATGGACTTATCAGTGAATCAGTTGGAACGCTGGACGTGGAAATACAAGCCATTCACCAAGCTGTAGACGGAGAGAGGAAAAGTTGATTAACTTTTTGGTGATTGATGACTACTTACCTTTCATCAAAGTTATTTGGTATTACTTCTCAATGGAAACAATTTCCTCAATCACTGTTTGTCATTGTCAATCATTATTCTTTTATAAACTACTTTGATATGTATTAGGTTATTTTTATCTTAAAAATCAATCACCTATAAGGTTTTTTTTCTACTTGATATATTATTAGTTGCCCCAATGTCAATAATCACTGTTCTGCAAAATTTAACAAATTTTCTGGCCCAAGAAAATTTTGGGTCAAAAAAATCTGCTGACCTTACTTTTTTAATAAAATTGAAAAATAAGAAACAAAAAAATCAATTTTCCCTTATAATGAGTCATATTGTATTTCTATTACTTTTTCAGTCATACAACAAAAGTTTTGTAACTTTTTTCTGACATTATTCTAGAGAATTACAATAAACGTGACCGAGGAGGGACGATAAAAAAAAATCGTAAAACCACAACTTGTATGTATTTTTTTCAATTAAATATGATATGCTAAATTACAATATTTAATACCTTTTACTTGGTCACATTTATTGTAATTCTCTAGCATAATGTCAGAAAAAAGTTACAAAACTTTTGTTATATGACTGAAAAAGTAACACAAATACAATATTACTCATTATTATAAGGGAACATCGATTTTTTTGTTTCATATTTTTCAATTTTATTAAAAAAGTAAGGTCAGCAGATTTTTTTTACTTTAGCTTCGTGTTCTTCATGGTTTGAAGATAATTAAACGCCCTATATTTTATTTTTCTTTTGAGTGAATCTTCTTTGGCGACGGTAGAGTGAATTTTTTTCATATAGTGAAATCGTGTATCGAAGTTTGCGATCCGAGACTCGTCCAAGTGTAACGTTTTTACAGATTATTTGTATTATATCTATTTAAAGACCAGCAAATCAAAACAAACATTTATTTTTATTGGAATAAATGTGGTTGCCTTAGCGTAGCAATATTTTTTTCAATTAAATATCCCATAACCATTTCTTAATTCTGAAATAATAAATTCGTCAAAAAATGAAAGAGAGCAAGGCATTCTAGAACTTAAGTTTCACTTCTAATGCGTGAGAGCCTCACACATATTTTTTTTTTTTTTACGACATGTTTTTGGGCAAAAAAAACCCAAAAACACCATTTTTCAGAACTGTCGGTGCATTTTCCGGGAAAGCTGTACGTATAGGAGACATTTTGACTTCAGATTCGGATTCAGCACACAAAGAATACTTCAGAAAAGGACATTTTCATTTTCAAGATTTTTTTGCAGGACAGTGTAATTAATAAATATTATTTTAGTTTTGTCTTTTTTTTTCTTTTTTGTGTAAAATGTAGTCTTTATCTCTTATTTAATTAATTAAAAATTTAACATTAATTAATAAGTTAAATTTACATTTGTCATTTTGTTTATTTTGAACTCTAGTAAAAGTAATTAACCAAAAGAGTTATGACGAATGCACCAGCACCGTCTTGCAATGAACCTCCTTCGATTCACATGTTTGGACTATATCATTTGTCGATTTGATAATGTTTTGTGCCTATCTGTAAGATTAAATTTAAAGGATAGGTTATTTAAGTGACTTAACTTTGTCTTTAGCCATATTTTATGTTATATTATACTACCTTATTATTTAAATTTACATGGTGTTTAAATTTTAATGATGTCCTAAGATTCAAGGATAGGTGAATCTAATTTACTCATTATATCCTTTAAATATAAATGCTTAAGGCATCCAAAAAGGCACTATACCTGAAGAGGGCTACACTCACAATTGCCTCTCTTTTGAGTTTCAAAAACTTGGAGGGAAAATCCCATGAGAGCAGGTTTGCCATTAGTACTGAAGTGGCAAGCTTCTAATCCAAGAACTTGGGGGGGGGGGGGCGCTTCAGAAGCTTGCAGGCCTTTGTTCAATGGTGCTTGAACACTTACCTTTCCTCATAAGAACACATATTTATCCAAAAGTGTACAAGCTAGAGTAATATTTTTGGTTTCGTTGGAAAGCTGAGAAAATTCACTTTAAGAAACGTGTAATTTAAAGTATTATAACTTTAAAAATGTTAAGAAATTACTGGTAACTGGTAATTATGTGTATTAGATGGTTACTCCCCTACTGGATATCTGTGCTTGCGTTAAATGGAGACTGAAATTATAACTTATTTCACCACCGTAATTACTTAGATAAAGGCCTGATGATGCCCAGGTACAGGGGCGGATACAGGAATTTATTTTGGGGAGGGTCGTAAGTTTATGAAACAAAAGTACCGGGGGTATGGAATACCCCCAGTTGAAGGGGGTCCGGGGAGCACCGCCCGGGAAAATTTTTAAAAATATACCCTGTGAAATAGCGTTTTAATGCATTTTTAGGCCATAAATTTTGAGTTTCACATTGTTGTATAAAAACTGAAAAATATTTGTAAATTTAAAGGAATTAAAGTAATTTAAAGTAATAAAATACTTTATCAGAAGTTTTTTATGTGTTTTGAGAATATCAGACCCATAGGATAGTTCAAAGTAAGCTTTTTAGCATTTTAAAAAACACCATCAATAGAGTAGGTACTACTTAAACTATACAGGGTTGCCTACGGACCCTCGCTGTGTGCTGACTAGCACACACTTGACCTGTTTATTTATAACTATGATCTTTTCGATGTACTTATACATTTGTTTATAGTCCGGATCAGTAGCAAAAAAACTTTATCAGAAGTTTGTTTATGTATTTTGAGAATATCAGACCCATAGGATAGTTCAAAGCAGGCTTTTAAGCATTTTAAAAAACACCATCAATAGGGTACTACTTAAACAAAACAGTGCTTCTTCTATGGTGGGTCGTGAAGGGGTGATGGGTGATTAAAAATTACTTCATATTAGTAGTATTTTAGTAATTGGCTATATTTCATCCCTTAAGGGACACCTTCAGGCCTGTAAACCAGGTATTTCTACATTATTATCTTTATAATTTTCAGCCATGTTAATAATTATGTATCTAAACAATAATTTTTCTCAATCTTACTTTCTATAATTATTTTTAACATTAATCCTTATTTCCTTATTACACATAACTATGAATTTAATTAACAAGAACAATAAATAAATTAAATAAAAGATAATAAGAATAAAAGATATAGAAAGTAAGATTGAGAAAAATTATTGTTTAGATACATAATTATTAACATGGCTGAAAATTATAAAGATAATAATGTAGAAATACCTTGTTTACAGGCCTGAAGATGTCCCTTAAGGGATGAAATATAGCCAATTACTAAAATACTACTAATATAAAGTAATTTTTAATCACCCATCACCCCTTCACGACCCACCATAGAAGAAGCACTGTTTTGTTTAAGTAGTACCCTATTGATGGTGTTTTTTAAAATGCTTAAAAGCCTGCTTTGAACTATCCTATGGGTCTGATATTCTCAAAATACATAAACAAACTTCTGATAAAGTTTTTTTGCTACTGATCCGGACTATAACTTCTAGACTTCTAGTATTATAATAAGATAAAATTTGCCTTACCTTTGTTAATGCTAAGACATAATTATTTTGTAACTTGGAAACTCCATCCCTAAATACTTTTTGATTATTTTCAGAATGGTGTCGTCCATGCTGTTGCAAACACCAAGCACAGCTTGTACTCGTATTAATTATTGCTTAGAAGAATATCCACTAATGTACACATGTTAAGCTCAACTTATTTGATTTCTTTTGTCTTATTATCAATTAATAAGTGTTGACAATCGCTCAAAATGAAATAAAATGGCTGGCCTTCCTAATCTAAGGCCATGCTGGTGGAGTAATGATTTACCCAACTCAGTCGGCGGCAGGGAGGGTAAAGCCGTCTGAGGTGCAACGGAGGAATTTGAGTGCCACCCCGTTCAGAAAGGGTAAGCAGAAGGAGGATGAAGGGGTAAATAAGAAATGGGAAGAAAAGAAGCCTATTAAACTGCCTAGTGGATTAATAGAAAAAGGGGAAGTGCGAAAACTGTGGAGCGGGGGAAGCTAGATTTAGAGGGGAATAATGGGAACTGGGGACGTTTGGAGAACTTAGTAAAGCCCCTATAAAAATAATAAAATTGTGAACATAAAATAAACCTTTACTGAGTTCCGAGTGACACAGGCTTCGCTCACTCCCCAGTCAGTAAAACAAAGAAAATCGGTACGCTGTCACCAAGAAACAAAATATTTAGAATTAAATAAAATAATGATGACTAACTTCATCTGGTAAAATTAAAAAGAACTAAATCAATGGGTTACTACCCCCTTCACTAAAAAATATAGATGCATGTACAACATTTTCTTTTGGGATCCCAGTGCAAAAGAAACCAACTTAACTTCTTGGTCACAGGGTGGAACTTTAATTAGTCAAGTTTTATAAAAATAAAAATGGTCTTAAAAGTAAAATAATAATTGAATTTGTAGGGTCTTCAGGTTGGTTCCCGGGATGTCTATGGTGGAGGGAATCAAGCAGGAAGCTGGTTTAACCTTCTGCCTACCCTCAGGGACTCAGAGTACTGAGGAAGAGGGAATGAATCAGGGAAAGAGAGTAAAATGAATTTTGGCCAACCTCACATGCAGTCGATGACCGACGATTAGTGCCTTAGCTCATCCTTGCGTAGACTTAGAGTTTAGGGTTGTGATAGAAGACACTTCCGAAACACTGGTTTCGGTAATCCACTAAGTTCGGCTTATTAATCCACCGTGAGTGGGAATAACCCTAACTTAAACCTAAAAAAAAACTTGGACATTCGTAGTTATTCGTCACCTCTTCTTGGACACAACTTGCCTTCTGAAACTTTCCTCTCCCAGGTCATCCCTTTTCAGGAACTCCAACAAAATAAAAAAAATAATAAAACGGAATAAATTTTCCTGCTTCCTATGACGGTAAAGATCGAAATCCTTGGAAATAAATGTGTAAAAAAAAAAAACATTTTTAGAATAAAATTTTGTCTTGGGCCATCCGTTATATTGGATTTAGAGTGAACACATTTTATTTTTCGCATTCTTCTCCGCAAACCCTTTCATTTGATACCGATATCATGGGCGAGCTTAAAAAATAACTAGTCCGCCATATTGGATTTAGAATGACGTCACTTAGCTAACCATGCATTGTCATCCAAACTAAACGTGTATGCAAAATTTCAATTCAATTGATTGAGGATAACTGCTTTAAAATTCAGTTGCAAGATTTGACCCGAACATACAAACATTGCAAGTTAAATAAAAGCTTGTAAAAAATAAACTGGTCCGCTCTATGATAAAAATCATAATGATAATTAATCAAAACAAAAAAATAATAATGTAACTTTTTCAGAATTCACCCCTTAATTTTCATAAGCAAAATTTCCTAAGGGGTGATAAATATAGGGACACAAGGGTAGCTAAGAAGATGAAAGTTAATTTTGTTTTATGTTCATGTTTATCACCAGCATCATATAAACATGAAAATACTAACTTACTCTTGCAACGTGTTCAATAACCCTAAAAAAATACTAATACTTTATCATTAACTATAAAATTAACATTAATATTAAAAATTAAAATTGTTTGTATAAATTGTAACAAGGTATTTATAAAAATTAAAAATTTTATTTATTATTATTATGCAATGGATTGGTGTATGGATTTATAGTTGTTATATATCATAAAAAAAAAAAAAAAAAAAAAAAAAAAAAAAAAAAAATTAATGTTAATGTTAGTTAATAATAAAATAGAAGTAATTTAAAAAAAAAAATAATAATAATAATAATAATGTTGTTGCGTGAAGAAACCCGAAAGTATAGGGGGAAGGGGAAGTATAGCTTTTTAAAAAAATAGTAAGCGGGTTTTTAATCATTTAAATAAAACCAAATCCCTTAAAAGGCAAATTCTAAAGAGGATACTTTAAAAAACTCCTTATTGCTATTTATTGGATATTGGACCATACAAGTGAGTAAAATTAACAATTGGTTAATTTAAAAAAGGTTATATTTCACCCCTTAAGGGCATCATCAGACCACAAGTTCTTGCTTGCGTTAAAATTGTTTAAATATTTTTTAATAATTTCAAAAGTAATAAATAAAATAAATAAATAAACTTCAAACTTGAAGTAGTTTCCCAGCGAGACACAGATGATCTGAGCATCACTTTTAATTATTTATATTTATTACTTTTGAAATTGTTAAAAAATTTTAATGCAATCAAGGACTTGAGGTCTGATGATGCCCGTAAGGGGTCAAATATATATATTATTTTTTTCCGTGGTAGGCTGTGAAATAGTAACTTTAGAGCCTAAAAAACATAGCGAAAATCCATTTTTTCATTACGTGGACTTAAAAAATCTTTTCATTACGCCTGGCTGTAAAGAAATAATTAAAAAAAATCTTTTACGTCCTATTCATGGACATATGGCATAGAACTCTGGGGTTGTACCAAGCCTTCCAATTCCTATCCAATCCAAAATCCTAAGAAAAATAGCTGACGCTCCTTTCTATGTTTCAAATTTCGTCCTTCACAATGACCTCAAAGTACCCTTTGTCCGTGAATTAGCCATCTCCAGATACAAATCCTTCCACAATTCCCTTTCTTACCATTCCAATCCACTAAGTCCACAGAATGTTTTCCAGATCCATTCCTGACAACCCTCCAAGACGCCTAAGAAGGCAGTGGCCACGTGACCTCTTAGGTAACTAAATTATATTTATTTCAATTTAATTTACTCTAATAATTATAATTTTATATAACAATATAAATTTTGTATCAATTCAGTAAGTGCTATCACTGGATAGTTCCTTACATCTTGCCATTTTCAAGTCATACACCTACTTTTACATCTGTATTGCTTATAACAATTATGTATTGTAGTTGCAATAATCAATAAAAAACTAAAAAAAAAAAAAAAAAAAAACGTCCTACGGGTAGTTATCAAATCTTTGTAGAAATGCTTCTTAGTACGATTAAAATCCACTAGATGTCAATGTGTTTTATTTACCTGTTTGTATAGTGTAACCTCTTTAAGGTTTCTTTTTCTCAAAATCTTATGTATGTACTAATATATGATATAATTATTTAATTATATTGATTAATATTTAATGTTTTTTCATTGTCTGCTGTCTGCTACCTCGGAATAAATAGCATATGATACACGACTGTGAAGTGTTTTTTCTTTACCTTAGCAATATTTACTGTCGAGCGAAGCTAGGCAGTGAATATAATTGCCACGTTAAAGAGAAAACTCACTTCACAGCCTAGTAACATAATATACTATTAAATTAGCCAATTTTTAATTTTACTTACCGGTATGATCCAATTACAAGTAATCTAAAAAAAAGGGGGTACAAGTTCAAAAAGAAGACAAGAAAAATTAATTGTTTCTTTTTGTCGACACAATATCTTGAAAGCTGCGAATTGTATTGTCTTGTTATTTACATCATTCGTTAACCGTACAAATATTTGATCTGATAAGAATTTTTAGAAGTCTGCTCTTAATATTTATGAAAAATGTTTTGTTCTTCTTTTAACAGTAAGAAAGCCTAAGTCCAGTTTACATTTTTGTTGATGCAAATATCAAATAACTAAAATAAAATCTACTCTTTTTAGGAAGAGTATGTTTTAAATGTCCTTTGCCAGTCCTACTGGTTTTTAGGGTCCGTAGGCAAAACCAAGGACCCTTATATTTTCCTGCGTGTGTCTGTCCGTCCGTCCTCTCGCGTGCTCTCACGGCTACACCTTTCGTCCGATCACTTTGAAATTTGGCATGTATGTGTCTTGTACCTGCCCACATATATTAAAAATATAGCGACTAAAAAAAAAATTTCAAAAAAATTAGGGTAAAAAAACTTAAGGGTTAACATTTTTTATTTTTTTCGACACCGTGAGGGGTATCATATGAAAGGGTACGTCGAGCTGATTACAAAAATATATAATTATTTTTCCCCCTCTATCTCGCTTATGTGAAGTGCAAAAAATCTGAAAAAATTCCTGAACATTCTTTGACCAAAAGTAAAGATACCACTTTTTGGAAATTTCGAAAAAAATATTATTTTATTTTTTATTGACAAAATAAGTTTTTTTATAATTATGGTCTTTTCGATGTATTTATATGGTTGTAGTCCGGTTCAGTGGCAAAAAAATACTTTCAGAGCGTGTTTTGAGAATATCAGACCCTTAGAATGGTTCAAAGATAGCTTTTTAGCATTTTAAAAAAACTGTTTATACACTTTACAGTTAAACACAATATAGCGTGGCCTACGGACCCTCGCTGTGTGCTGACTAGCACACACTTGACCTGTTTATTTAGTTTTATAAGTCGAGCATACGAGTTAAAGAGTATGTAAATAATCATTTATTGCATTTTGTAACTAATACCATCATTACTTTGCCATCAGAAATTATTTGAGTGGGGGGGGGGGAATTAACACAAAAGACCCAGATTATCAGATGATGTTTTAGTAGTATAAAGTAGAAAAAATTATTAAAAATAAAATAAATAAACTTTCTGAGACACAAAGAATTATTTATTGAAAGATATCATTTAAAAACAATGGCACATATTATTTGGCCCAATTTTTCACAAGTATAATAATAAAAATAAATTCAATGACAATAGTCGACGACGGGAAATCTTCAGTGCAATCCAAGTAGCCAAGAATATTTTTCTGGATTATCCTTTTATTTCTTCGCTGCATTCCCTCCGAACTTGCTTCTTTTTCCACTGGAATATTTAGAAGATCTGCTAGTGGGATCCAAGTAGCCAAAATCTTTTTCTGGATTATCCTTTTATTTCTTCGTTGTATTCCCTCCGAACTCGCTTCTTTTTCCATCCCTTTCCATTGGAATATTCAGAAGATCTGCAAGTGGAATCCAAGTAGCCAAGAGGTTTCTTTCTGAATTCTCCTTTTATTTCTTCATTGTATTCCCTCCGAACTTGCTTCTTTTTCCATCCCTTTCCATTGGAATATTCAGAAGATCTGCAAGTGGAATCCAAGTAGCCAAGAGGTTTCTTTCTGGATTCTCCTTTTATTTCTTCGTAGTATTCCCTTCGGACTTGCTTCTTTTTCCATCCCTTTCCATTGGAATATTCAGAAGATCTGGGTCTAGCCACCATTATATTTAGAACCAGGATTCATAGAGACATGGGCATCGGATTTCTCTCTTAACAAAACAGTTAATATAGAGAAAGTTAGAGCACCCTTTATTGGGCATACACTCCCTTGGTGTAATCTGTAAGCCTCAGATTTTTCTCATAAACTGCAGCGCTAGATGTTAAAAAGTTGTAATGTTCTTATCCAGTAATACTTGTCGTCATAGCGGTGGAAAATAATACATAATAATAACAATAATTATAAATTTATAAATTTTAAACAAATATTTCACATATTTTAGTAATATTTGGTTCAATTCCCCCTGCATTTACGAACAATCTTAAAAAAAACTCGAAAACCGGATATTAAACCATTTTTTCTTTAATATAATGTTAACGGTGAATAACATTTAGAGTACAAAATACATCAGTTTAATAGTTTCACAGGATTTGACATCTCAATTAGTCAACTTAAGTGGTCATAAAAACAACAGCTATAATTACGTGTCTTTAGACTCTTAATGACCCCCGTTAAGGGTTAGATAATAAGTTTGACACCGTTAATTCATGTCACTAATGTAGCCAAACAGCGACATGATTTAACGGTGTCAACTTATTATCTAACCCTTAATGACCCCCGTCTAAAACACGTAATTGATATGAAAGGGACAAACTACTAGACACCACGACAGCTATAATGTTTAATACAAACTGATTATGACCACTTTAGGTGGTCGACTAATCAAGTTAACTGTCTAACTCTACTTAACTGGGCGATGTTGTTCTTTGAGTTGTATTCACAATAAGCAAGTTAACAAATCTTTTCTTCTCAGAATACAGGTAGAATTTACGGTAAAGGTAAAGCAAACGGGGCCACATGTATAGCCATGGGTAAAATGCTAAACCACAAAACAATCCTGCATTGCTAGCGAAAGAAACATCGTGTCGTTAGCATGTCACAGTCCTTAGAATTGTTTACATACCAAATCCTAAGGATCCTGACAAATTGTCGTGGCTTACGAAAAACCCTGATGCCACCAGCTTAGAAGATTTAAATCTTTTAATACTTTTAAAAGCCTTCATTTTGAGCTGTTTGTTTGGCCAGTAATGCATGTTTGTTTTGTGGGTTTGAGTTTTACGACTGGCTACACTTGAGGCCCTTTTTGATTTACCTCGACCGAATTGACATTTAAAAAAACACTTATCTAAATCTACTTTATGACTAGAGTATAAGAGTCATTTTGTTAAGAAAAATATGTTATATATACTAATAGTTTCACTTCTACCTGCATTTACAAAACAATATTTAATTTCATAAAAACCCGAAAAATCCAGCGGCCTGATACAAACATATTCTCTTTAAGACAATGTCGACATTTATCAATCACAGAATGCAGGTAGAGTTATAAAATGTAATGTAAGAAAAGTCTTACTCACATTTTTTAAATTTTATTTTACAATACATTTTTTAGTTTTATGATTCCGGTTGTTTTGGGAAGGGATTGTAACTGTACGAGGAGAGAACATACGATATTTGTAAAAAGAGTACATTTCGGGATTAAAATAGTAACATTTTGTTTTTTAGAAATATTGTTAAGCAAAACAAACAAATGCAGCAGTAACTCAATTTACTGCTAAGGGACCTTTCAGAGCCCTAAACGAGGACAAAATATTGCAAGAATATTTTTTATTTAAATTATTATTATTATTATATTTAAGGATAAATACAACCTTAGTGAGTAAATATATTAATATTTTCATATAATATTTTTAATCATTGTCCACAATATTTAAACAACCAGAAACAGAAAACTAATTATAATAATAAAGAAATCAACTTTATTATAAAAAAAACAAACAGTTATTACAATATTTTCTCACAAAAATATGTTTAAAAGATCTGATATATATATTCCATTATTTTTAATAAAATTGTGCTTTTTGACAATTTGTTTTTTAATTTCATTTTTGTATTATCTTATTATTATTACAAACACGAACATATTATTTATATCAAAATTATGAATCAATAACAAGTATAATTTTTTTAAATTATAATGGCAAGGTTCAGAGGGAAAATTAAGAATGGTCAAAATTTATTGATTTCCTGCAATGTATTACAAATAAACTTCAAACAATCCTTTAAAAAAATATAACTTTTTTTTACATCTCTTAAATTTGCTGAAATGCAATCATAATGAAAATGAAATAAATTTCATTAAAAAAAAAAAACGGTTTAAAAGGTGATAGCAATAAAAAAATAAGCTATTAATGGAACTACGTTTCAATAAGTTTCATCCTTAAAATGTTTTCCATAATTCATTTACAAATTCTTTTATACCTTTACAGCCAACATTATGGTAGCATTAGTTATAATTTTTTTTAATAAAATCCCCATTTCATCAAGATTACAAAATGTAGCAAGCCTTTAAAGCTAACCGCCTTTAAACCTAAGCCGTAGCTATGGTTTTAAAGTTGCAATAACTGGATCATCATTTTTTTTTTTCATTTCATCAAGTTTACAAAATCTTTTATACCTTCACAGCCATTCAGCAATCACGTTTTTGCGCTTTTCCTCTAATTTATAAAAAGTTGTACCTTTGTGGCCAATAGATGACAACATATATTTCAACTACTTAACAAAGACAATCACGTTTTTGCTTTTCTTGTAATTTATGAATGTTGTACCTTTGCGGCCAATAGACGGCGGCACTGGTTTTAACTTAACCACAACTGAACCATTTTTTCCCCCTCCTGACCCTTGAATTATAATTTTTATTAATCATCATTTTTTTTTTTTTTTTTTATATAAATCATCATAACTTAATATTTTTATTAATATTATGTAATCAAATTCATTTATTTATACAAGTGTAAGTAAATTCGTAATGTAAAATTACATTTTGGACAATTTACGATTTATTTTAACAAATAGATTTATTTATAGATATTCCTTTTTTATAGGTATAAATTTAAACATACAACACATAATACATTGAGTATAGATTAAAGTAAATATAAATTTGGTTAAATCTTATCTTAATTACATAACTATAGTTTTTTTAAAATAATAACTTTTTTTTTTCTTTTGTTAATTTTCAAATATAATTATGTATTTTGTTTATTTTTAAAAATTATTTTATTTTCATTACATTAAAAAAAATTGTAATTATTTAATTTTATTTTTAAAAGGTCAATACAATATTGTTCCTTAATTTTAACATAAGTATATTTTTTTGTAATTTAAAAGTGGATACAAATTTATTTTATGATTATAAAAAATGTGTTGGTTCATTTTAGGCGGCTTTCACAGCGAAGTAGCAAGTCGCAGGTTGCATGCGTCCTAGTAGTAGGATGCTAGCAACTTAAACACCCGACTATCTTAGGAGTCGAGGTAATTGAACGAGAGCCTACACACAGAAGATGCATCCTGAAAGCAAGTGGCAAGTGCGACTCGAGAACCAGCTGGCTATAGAGATAGTCCGGTGTTTAAGTTGCTAGAGGTCGACCAAGAAGTCATGAACACGGGAGAAACGGAAAGCTTAACTTCGTTTAAAATCGGTACTTCCGAGTAGTGCCGAAGTCAGTACAGTCGGGTGCTAAGACAATACCCATTTTATAGTTTGTATGACATGCGCAGTTACGACAAATCTCACGAATAACAACAACAAGAAGGTTTCCAATCTGTCAGGTTTCCTGTTTTGTTTGTTTTTATACAATACGAATTATAGTCACACCTGTCCTAAATCCAAATAACTCAGAAATAAAGAGGAAGAAATAATAGATTATGAAAGAAGAAAATCGATTTAAATTGAAAGAATATTATAATGAATAATAATATAAAGATATTATCGTACATTATTAGTGATTTCTTATCAGGTACAGTGTTGCCTGTTGCATAAAATATTTAAAAAATGTAGAAGTTATCAAAAATAAAATTATTAATAACAAAACATCAACACTGTGTTTTTTGACCGTGGTCTATTATATCAAAAACTGACTGTACATGACGACACTAGCGCACTCCTCACATTTCCATGACTTCTTGGTCGACCTCTAGCATCCTACTACAAGGACGCATGCAACCTGCGACTTGCTACTTCGGTGTGGAAGCCGTCTTACAATGGTTTTTTTTTTTTATTTTTTAAAAATCTATACAAATTTGTTCGCTGCTTATAACAGTTTTTTTTTTTTTTTTAATTTAATTTTTAAAACATCAATACAAATTTATTCGTTAACTTTAACAACGTTTTTTTTTTAATTATTTAAAAGTCGCTAATAAGTTTGTTCTTTACATTAAACAACAAATTATACGCTAATAATATATTATTTAAAACTAAATACTTTTGCAATCTTTTATTATTATTTCTCCATACAGATTATTTAATTACATTTAACAATTAATAAATTAGTTAAAAACATTCATTACTTTTAAGAATTTATTTTCTTCTTCTCTTTTAACCGACACAGTTTTTTATTTAAAAAAACAAAGACAAATTATTACATATTAGTCATTTGTTTTAAATACAAATGGGGGAAAAAAAAAATTTATACTTATAATAGATAATAATATATATAAATATTGTCAATAATGTCAGATATTTTTAATTACCTTTCGGAAATAAAATAGGTCTTGAGATCATAGCAAGCGTTTTCAATTAACGTTTTTAATCATTTTATTAGTTGATTTTAATTAAACATATAAAGTTGATTAATTAAATATTTTTAACAATTAGAGCTGATTATTTATTGTTTTAATAACAAATGAAAATATTTATCATTATTTTCAACAATTTTTTTTTTTAACATATATATATTCCATTATTATATATTTATAAAATTTATTTTAATTAGTTCAACAAATATTAAAAACAATTTAAAATGCTGGCAAGTTCATTTCTTAATTATAGCATTTATGTGTAAAAATATTAATTTACATAAATTAAAGTAAACTAGGGATCAAATTTCATAATAATGTATAACTTAATTTTTCTCTTTTTCAACACACACACAGAATATATATATTACGCAATATATATATATATATATATATATATATATATATATATATATATATATATATATATATATATATAAAATAATGAAAGTGGACAATGTCTGGTTCGAAGGACATGAAAAAGATATCGGAAAATTAGACATTTTATTTACAGACGACATAGTATATGGTTAGAAAAAATATTTTTTTAACAATATTTTCTTCTGCCTTTTCTTTTTTTTATCTAATCTATACTTATGCTATATTACTTGATTTTATCTCTTTTTACATCCTTCTTATATTTACTTTACGGTTAATTACCACTATTAATACTGATTTGACGAAATGAGTATATGATCACATATATGAATTTACTCTTATAATAATTGAGACCCTTATATTTATAAAGCCTTTATAAATGAATGAATATTTATGTGGATATTTATATTTAAAACGCGTGACTTCAATCAACACTTGCTGATTGCGTTGGCGTTCAGCAAGTGTCCCAACATGCAGCGGATTAAAGCAAAATTGTACATGGAGTATTTTTAGTAGCTGTGTTCGGTCGAAACAGTGAACCATCCCTGCATATAAATGCCAAATGCATAATATGAAAGTTTGCAAGCTCGTTAGATATTTTGTTCACCAATGGCTAGTGCTTAGCAATGCGCGGTGACAAAAATAATAGTTCCTTTGCAACTCACAAAGTTTTCTATAAAATAGTGATTCTATGCACTTTGAATGCATAGAAGTTACCATGAAAAGGCGTTAGTTATATAGTACCACTGAATTTAGTAAAGGGGTATTGTCAAATGAGCCCCGTTTACACGGGAATAGTTGACGCGATAGTTGCTAGCGTCAACCGAGTAGACTACGTGATAGATTCTGTCACGATAGACCCAGGGCCGGCGCGACCGTATAGGCGAACTAGGCGACCGCCTAGGGTGCTAGGGCCAGAGGGGCGCCACAAAATACTTGCCCCCCAAGAAGTCAATAATTTATAAAGAAAAAGGACCCAAATTCACCATTTTGAACCTAATTTTCTTAAATTTTCCGGGGGAGGCCCCCCGGACCCTCCTTTAGACTAGTGTCATGTATGACAAAAGTGAGATTAGTATAGGACTGGCAACTACTTCAACTGAACTGAACAGGAGTTAGCAAGTTATTTACATCGTAGCAGTGATTAAATAATAAATTGTGTTTTATTTGTTATGTTCTTAAAAAGTGAACAGCTGAATCGACTGATCGTCGTTGGCTTAGAATGATGGGGGGAGGGGCGCCTTATAATAGTTTTGCCTAGGGCGCCTTATAATAGTTTTGCCTAGGGCGCCTTATAATAGTTTTGCCTAGGGTGCCTTATAATAGTTTTGCCTAGGGCGCCTTATAATAATTTTGCCTAGAGCGCCTTATAATAGTTTTGCCTAGGGTGCCTTATAATAGTTTTGCCTAGGGCACCTTATAATAGTTTTGCCTAGGGCGCCTTATAATAGTTTTGCCTAGGGCGCCAAAACCTCTTGCGCCGGCCCTGGATAGACCTATCAACCAATTAACCATCCCACTACCTCGTCTGGCGAGATAGTTGAGTGTTCTATCACAGCAGTCAGAGTACTCACGCGGCAGATTTAAGAACTACCACGCTAGATACTAGACGCTGATTAGCTTATTGTTTATTTATACTTTTATATTACGTGATAACAGATCTAAAAGGCAGCAAATATGATAGCTTGCTTCATATTTAATATCAGATTTTATTGTTTTAGACAATATAAATATTCCGTTTGCTGTATATGTATTATAATATAATATATTTATTGCTCCATTTCTGTATCCAAGTCAAATGTAGGATACGGATATAACTTTGAGCACAAGACAACAAGTTTTGACATATGTATGTTAACTCTCGCCTTGTAGACTGTACACCTCCGCGATAGTTCTATCGAGGGAGAACTATCGCCGTGTAAACGGGGCTATAAAAAGTGTGTTCGTTAAAAAAAGCCACTTAATCTATAATTTATTTTTAAAAAATGTCCCGAAGTATAAAAAGTTATTAAAAGCATCCATTTCACACTGGATTTTCTTTTTTTATCAGTTGAGACCGCAAAGTAAATTTACCATAAATACATTTTAAAAAGTATCATATTACATTACTTTTATGTATATCATAAAATATTATTTTATATCCTTAACATCCTTATTATCAAGCACCTCTTTAAGGCTCGGTCAAACAGGAAGCGGACAGTCCGCGCGGAAGAGGTCCCTGGTCTGCCGTGGTCTCTATATACTCTGTAATATTGCAACATTGATGCATGTATAGGTACATTGATGCAACATAAAGCGAGCTGAGGGCGGTCTATCAACCAGCACAGAAGGTCAAATTCAGCGAACTCCTCTCTTTTTCTATTTATTCCATACGAAATAAAAATATAAAAATAAACAAAACCACGCGCAGAACACAGTTGACAGACGTGCGCATTCTGTTTGACCACACCAGCACAAGACGGACTGTGGTTGTTGCGTCCAAGCGGACTATCCGCTTCCTGATTGACCAAGCCTTCATACATATACTTAAAATACAATACATACATATATTATAAAGTTAAATTAATTAGAAAAGATAGGAACGAGAACTACATTCGAACTTGGATAAATGGGATCATATGGATTTATCTTTAAATTCCATTCATAGCAAGGAAAACTTAAAGCCTAACTTATATTTAGTCAGTTCTATTGAGATTTATTCGCTTAAAAGGGTTTTTGTAAGCCTAAAATTAAATTTTATCGAAAGCTTAAAAGACTTTTAACATTTATTTTGAAGAGGCCTTATTGATTCGATTACTTTCTTTCCACTAAACAATATTGCAGGTAAATCTTAAATGGAATGATAACCTGAGGAATGAAAAACCGAAAGAAATTTTGTGACAAAATCCCTAAAATAAGGTATGATTCAAAGGTTAAAACACACATTTTGGTATTTGATCGAAGATTTTATGTTTCATATAAATGGTTTAGTATACTCGTGATGTTGTAATAATTAAACGAGCTTAGTGAGTTCTTCATTTCAGAGACTTGGGCTTAGAAAAGTTTGTGTTTGTGTGGGTTTACGATTGACTACGCACGTATGTATTTTTATAACACCTCTACATACTACATCTGCAGATGTTATATACATGTTTTCCTATTTTAAGAGGTGGAAGAAAAATAAAACAATACACCATTGGGAGTGGGATATGTCAAAACAGTTACGGCTAAAGATGCTTTCTGCATGAATCAAGCCCTGTATCTATAATGTCTCCCAGTCATCCATGTTCGAATGTCAATAAAATACTGATAATTCCGTAAACAAGATTCCAGCTATTTCCTAACGTCCGCGTTAAACAGTAAAATAAAAATTAAATCAAAGTTAAAAAGTTGAATGATTTCCAGGTTTCATTGTAAATCAAATACCAATAAGTCATATTTAAATATGTTAAAATTGTTCTGACCGATCAAAAATTAAAACTAAGTGTTAAGAAATTAATATAATCAAAGTGAGCCAAGCTAAAGTTTCACACTTATCCAGGTTTGATCCAGCGAATAAAATGCTAATCATTTAGGAAAAAGAATTCCATCTTTTTTGCAGAGCATGAGTCCCACAAACACATTGAAGAGGTTCCGTAGTTTGACCTACGAATGACTGTATATCAAATGTCAGGTTGACATTTAAACCTAAGATTCAAGTTAAAATGCTACCTAATAATAAAGGTTTGATTTCACAGCACGGTCAAAGCCTCAATTAAAAGTGAACAGGTAAGTACTAATTACTAATGCAGGTTTGAATTTATTCAGCGACTTTCAATTCCTGCTTTCATGTGAAAGAGTTCCCAAAGTACATTAATTTTTTTAAAAAATAAAGCAATTTTCTGCAAGGTTCGAGCCCTTAAAAAGTGATAAATTTATCAAACCTTACAGGTTGGACTACATATAAAAAAAATTATTCAAATAAAGATGTTTCTTTAAATGATTCTTGAAAGAAATATTCTGCACAGCCTTTACCTTAAATTTAAAAAACTTTACTAACTTACTTAAGCTTAGCTATAAATAAAATAGTAATAATCCTAAGTATTTAACAGAAATACTCTGCGGGGTCTAAAACCTGCGTCTAAATTAAAAAGTCCCACATACCCAGATTCGACTGAAAATAAATAACTATCACATTACAAATAATAAATAAATCAAATACAATACAACCATTAGGAACATAATATCACAAATCAATATATAAAAAAAGAAAAACCTCCGAGGAACATATTTTTGAGGTAAATCAAGCCTTTAAGATAATAATAGGGAACTTATAATTATATCAGAACTCAGAACAAACTCACAACATATAAAAAAAAAGAAAAAAAATATATACATTTAGATATTTGTCACCTTAATACTACAACTTGACTAAAAAAATTGCTTTTTTTTCACCATATGTATGTAGCAGTGTATTTTCAATGTATGTAATACCTACGTTAGAATTTTATTTTCAGTCACGCTCTGATATACGTAATATGTAATATTTGTAAATTTGATATTATCTACTCGCAGTAGTAAGAGAATAACAGCCCAGCTTTCTGATCCTTAAGTAAGTATGTCCAAAGTAAGCCGGCGTGCCAAACCCGGTCAAAAACCTGAGCCTAATCTAGGAAGACCGCCGAGCAGTGCTTTTTCTGTTCGAGAGAGGAGGTCTACAACTCTATGACAATGTTGGATTGTTGAATGAAGTGAGCGGAAGCCTAGCTGGAGATTGGGTATAATCTTGAGGGAAGTAATAATGGGGTTAATTCGACGGAGTAGAAGCTTTTCTAGTATTTTCCCCATTACTGGAAGGAGACTAATTGGACGGTAGGAAGACGGTAAATGGATAGGTTTGGAAGGCTTGTGGATCATTATTATGTTGGTAAATTTCCATGAGGTAGGGACATAAGTTGTTCGTAGGACTGAGTTGTAGGTATAGGTCATAGGTGAGGTAATGGACGCCTTTTTTGGGAAGGAATTTCAGGATGTGAGATGTGATGAGATCATAGCCGGGGGCTTTATTTCGAGGTAAGTGCTTCATTACGAATGACACATCAGAGGGATTAACGGATTTTGGAGGAGAGAGTTGGAGAGGAATTGAGAGGTCTTGGATTATATTTTTTGAGTGAGCAGGATCAGAAACGTCAGAGTGAGGAATAAATTGGTGTGATAGATGTTGGGCAAAATGTTCTGCTTTATCCCTATCACTATTTGCCCAGGATTGGTCAGGTTCATAAGGAGAGGGGAAGGGATGATTTTGTAGTTAAGGATTTTTCGGGTTGCATTCCAATGGGATTTGTCTTCTGTAGTCAAGTTTTTAGTATAGTTTGTGAGCTGTTCTGCCTTATATGCTGTCAATGTAGAAGTTAACCGTCTAGTGAGTCTGTTAAAAGTCTGTTAGTCAGTCGGGTTACGTGTTCTTTGCCATTTTGCTCTAGCCCGTCTCTTGTCCGTTATTAAGGTCCTTATTGTCATTGGTAGTTGTAAGTTAGTTGTGTTATAATAATGTTGTCCTTCAGGTTCTGTTGAGTCCCATATACTTGACTGTATTGTCTCTGTCAAAGTCTATACAGCTAAATCTATTTCATCAGGAGTTTTTAAAGAAACTTTAAGGTAACTTGGAGACATAAGTATTTTTGTAAACTAACATTTTAGTTTTTGCAGAGACCTCCTGCTTAAAAATATAGTTTTAGTTTAGGGGTTGGAATAGTTTACCAGCGGATGATGCTCTTGCGTTTATTTCCGATTTAATGTTTCCGCCTTTTCTGATAAATTGAGCCAAGATACTTAAGGATGGAACTCGCTCCAATAATTCACCCCCTCAAGGATAGTCCACACTATGCCGGCAGCTTTGCCGGCACACACTAAAGCAGGACTGATGTGGAAGTGATCGTTGGCCTGAGCTAACGGGAAAACCGTGTCACCCTGCATGCCAACAGGAATCGCTCAAGTGTCGGTCTCCATCGAAGAAACCCACTAAACAAAACTAGTGTGGACATGCCAACAGCATCACGCGGTTTCAGTCGTGATTTAGACTGGTACGTCCAGAGTGCACGCGGGTTCCGAATCAGGTTCAGGCTCTGAAAACAGACTTGTGATATGTCATCTTGAGGAAAGCAGGTGATGGCCGCAGTGGAGGCAGGTAGAAATACACGCTGTCTTAATTTAACATAAACAAAACAATGAGTTGTCATATGAAGATAGAGTGTGCTTTTTTATGGCCACAGAGTGTTCATTTAAAATTAAGATATGAAAGAATTGCTTTTTATGAAATTACGAAGTTAAGGAGTGCATATGGGGAATACCACCACTTTTTTGAGCAGTTAACAAATTATAGGGAACAGGAAATGTTTCTTCCTATATTTAGAATGAAAGTGGAGGCATTCGACTATTGATAAGCGTTTATTTCTTTATTATGATAACATTAAAAAAATAAATCGAAACGAAGAAAATCAAACAAGAATCAAAGACAAGAAGTAGGTATTTGTATATAACCAAGAAAAAGGTTTCATAAACAACTACAAACACCAAAACATAAACAGTAGTTTGTTTTTACAGAACAGCCTATGCGCGCTGATAGCAGCCAGAATCTGAAACAAGAATGAACAAAACATTCCAGTCTCTGACTCCGAACGCTGCGCGCGCAACCAGTTGTCTGCTTCCCCTATGGCCATCCTGCTGTAACTACACTGTTAAATTCTCGCGCTTGTTTACTGAATCTGAACCTGATTCAGAACCAGCGTGCACTGTGGCCGTACCCTATGAGTTGATTTCATAAAGTATTTTCTCACCTTTTTAAACCCTAGACTGGTTTAAAAAGAAGACTCATTTAAAAGAAACTTTCTTCATAAAATGCACTATCCGGCCTAAAACATGTATTGGGTCGAAACAAATATACTGTGTTTAATTTAAAGTCAACTAATAAGAGGCGCAGATAAGCATCAGAATTATCACTTTCAAAGATGAAAGGGGGGTTTAAGATTAGTTGTTCTTAATTGTTGATATTATTGCTGTTGATTTGATTTTTGGTGCAATCAAATTCAGAAGAACTTCAAAATCAATCGTTTTCAGCCGATTGTTTTTTTTTTAAATCCCATCCAGATCTATATTCGGGATTCAATTAGTCCATATGGTCTAATATTAAATCCTTCACGTTTGCTCCATATCGTACTCTACAAAAGGCTCAGATATAGCCAAAATCTACGTTTCCCCCGGACGCGAATTTTTTTCTTCGCTGTCAATTATTATGACAACAGACAAGAAGGAATTAGTAGATCCTTTTCAGTGAAAAATTATGAAGCATTTAAATGCCGAAGAATTCCAACATCAATGTGGACAGACTAGGTACAACCATCGGCTTTGCCAATGCGGTTTTGCCTCCGGCATAGTGTGGACGAGCCTTTAAACGTACATGCATTATCTATTCTTCCCGAGAGATATTAATGACCTATGAATTTCTTGTCAGTTCTCTGTCTTATAAATTTAAGATTATTTTTAGCTTCTTTTAAAAGTCGGCAATCGAGACAATGTCGTCGGCGTTGGCTAAAGCTCCTGTAAAAACAGGTAACAGCTGCCATGTATCTAGGACTGTCATTATGACAGTCATGAGGATGATAATAGGAAAGGGTTCAAAATATCCCTCTGCCCGACTCCACAATCCGTTTTAAATTTACTTTTTTCCGTTTTTAAATTCACTGTGCGCGTTTAACGTTCGCACATAATTTCTGTAGATTTGTAAATAAATGATCTTAACACGAAGAATCAGTCTTTGGAACTTTTTTCCTTTTAAGGGCCTTCTACAGCAACTCAACAGTATTTTGTCAAATGAGTTTTTAAGCCGATGAAACATCTACTAGGTAACTTTGTTACTTTCTAAAGCCTTTTCAATAATCTGCCTTATGGGTAAAGGTGAGATGGTTGGTACTTAAGTTACCTTGACGTAGCTTGACGGACAACCCAGGGTCTTATGCTTGGACCATATGTTTCCTATATACGTTCCTATAAGTAAAGCAGAACCTTCGCCGTTTAATTTAACAGTGTTTTTAGATGACAAGTTTGAAATCAAATCCATACTCAATACATACATACATCTCGACTCGTCTAAACCAATACATTTTAGTCTTAAAAATTGTAGTATAAGGTCGACTGTGAAAAGGTGTAAATGGACATTTGTAAATTGTAAACAATCGGTTATAAATGTATAACGTAGCGCAAAGTACGAATGTGTTAATCGCTACTTCCAAAAATATTTATTTCAGGCAGTAGGTTAACCAGGTAATACATTAAGACTATAGGGCTCGTAAAATACGTATTAAGAGCTCTGTCAGCCGTAAATTCGGATTTTAGTGTTCCTGCAGTCTTCTAAAGAAGTTTGCATATTATAAAATTGTAAAGAATTATTATTTCAAATATCTAATAACCAAACGGTGAAATTTTTCACCCTACTCAATAACAAATAAAAGAAAAAAAAAAGGTAAAATTTTGTCAAGTTTCGTTCGGTGTATGTTTCATTTGAGATCAGAAACTTTGTAGTCAATTTTGAAATATTTTTTTCTTTCTTTTACAATATTTCATTTGAGTATAATTAAAAAAATATAATAATATAGACGACCAAACGAGGGTGAAGCGCGATATTTTGACGTTTAAATTTTGATATTTTTGAAGATAGTAGTTAAATGGAAAACGACTTGCTCGTGTTCTGATTTGTGGCTGGGTCTCTCGGAGACGTATCGAAAGAACGGTGCCGCTCTGCAGCATCTGTACTTGAAATATGTTTTCTTTTTCTTTCTTTTAGAGCGCGGCAATTGCTCGATGCGAAAGGGGCACGAATGTTCCGTCTCGTACCCGTCACGCAGGAATCCATATCTGTGTGCTCTCTTCGTGATATTTGCGTTTGAAAAAAATGACATAGACATGGTCTAAATGAAAAATTAAAGTAAGTATATGTTGATTTTTTCTCGATTTGAGTTTAAAAAGGTGGAGCTATTTTTATTTATTTTTTTTTGAGGCACAGTAAATGGAAATACGGTCTTTAAATTATACTTTACAGATGATTATGAAAGAAGGGATATTAATGATATGGTTATTCCTAGGTGAGGTCTAATCGTTTCATTTATTGTAATTTTTTATACGCTAAGCCATTGGTCTTCATAGGAAATGACATTTTCCTATTGGTACATTTAGGTACGTGCAGGTACCTGAATTTGAAAAATTTCGTGATGCGAGTAAGCACTGCAATAGCTTTGTTCTTGAGTTTGCCCATTTTTTTCTTGTTCAACAAGTCAAGACGAGTAAAGAAGTGAGGGCGAAGAAAAAGACGGGCCCGACGATTTTGTACCAGTTGCGAAATCTGCGCGGACAGTGGCCGAACAGGTAGATAAAGTAAGGGCGGAATACGTGCCTCAGCAGATACCTTCTGTTCAAGTACAGATAAAGAAAAATCAACCGCGGTATATTGTCGAAGATATGTAACTTAAAAAATTTAAACAAAACAAGTATAAACGAAGCTATTTTTGAAAGAAAATTTAATCACAGCAATTGAAAGTCAAAGAAGTCAAGAGTAAATGCAATTTAATTGGACATTTTTCTGCTCTTTGTTTAGATTTTATTGTAGTTTTTACAGCCGATTTCAAAACAGTCTTTCTTTTTAGAGTATTATTCGACGATTGTATTATTTTTTGGAATCCTTTTTTTCCTTTGTCCCAAGTGATGTCCACGAAGATAAAAACCTTCCAAATTTTTAAGGATTACACCTAAACAAAAAAAATAAGTGGAAATAAAGAAATAAGTAATCCATTTTTGTAATAGTATGTATATTGTTAAATAATATGTAAAAAATAGATGTTTCCTTGCTTAGAAACTCTAGGAGAAAGATTTAGCACAATAGATTAATTTATTGTGAACAAATGCTTAAGGGTAATACTGGCCGGATACCGAGTTATTGACCCAGACAATACTACTGTTTACTAATAGAAACCAATATGTTTCAAAGTTTTAGCCAGAGAAACATCGCTTTAACATTGACAAGCCAGTAAAATAACATCGTCTCAATCGACAAAAATACAGAAACACTAAAATAATCACTTAACCAAGCAATAATTGCCACAATATATTTTGTCCGTGTTTCTCCATAGTAAAATATTAGAAATGTTTTTCTTTCCCTATTATTATTATTTTTTTTCAAATAAATATAGTTCAAATAAAAGTCTGCAATGTATTACTGATAAGTCATCTATATTGTAATATAAAAGGCGAATTAAAATTAAGTATTTACCGTGAATGTTTTCAACATATGTTGACTGGAACACTATTTATTCTGAGTCACGATTAAACGTTTAACAACGGATAAATAAAAAATAATGACTTTCTCACAGATTTAATTTTAGTCTAAAGTGTTTTCTAGTTAAGCCATTGTATGAGAGGATTGCGAGAAGATAGAACGTGGGAGGCGGGTGCGAGGCGACTGCGACACTGGAATGCTGGCTTTGCGGCCCCGGCTGGAAGTGAGGCGCTGTTGTACTCCTGTACAGCGCGCTCCTCTATCGATACCAAGTCTCGATTTCCAGTCCGTTTCGAAAGTCAAAGCGTAATCGTCGAGTTTCGATGTATCGCAAGCGAGGGTGAACATATCGACACACGGAACGGGGGCCGTGTTAGCCGTTTAAGAAGGATCGTGGGTTCCCCCTCTCCGGCTACTTTTCTAGGGAGTGGGGGTGTTTTATCCCTCCCCTCGGACCCCCCACACGGTGACCACGTCCCCTCTTAAAACACTATATCGACTAGCGACCCTCCACCGGTCCGGCCGACTACGCACAAACACTCTCGTCTTTTTTTTTTATTTTCGACCGCGCGCTCGAAAACAAAATAATAATTTTCGCTTAGATGACAACAAAAAAAAATCCCCAAGTGAACGATTTTCAACCCTCTCGTCGATCGATAATTTTAAAAAATAAACAGTGAAAAAAGCGCGGTCATTTTTAAAAATAAAAAAGTTCTTCGTCACCGTGAAGAATTTTTTTTTCGATTTCTCCACCAGTGAAACCGGACGGACTTGTTCGAAAAATAACTCCGAGAGGGAAAAACATCTTCGTACGAGCAAGAAGGACTGTCGACTGTAGTTGGGCTGTTTGGCGGACGTTTTCAAACAAAATAATCTCGACCATTTGTTTTCTTTGATGTTATAACCTAAACGGAAGTTTCGTGTGGCTTCGTCAGTCGATAACAATAATGTAAATACCGTATTATTTTTTTATTTAGAAAAGTGCAGTTTTTATTGGGATTTGTTTTATCATTGTAATGGCTAACGTATGTTAAATGATATTATAGACAATCGAGTAAAATAAAATACTTCTTGGAACTGAACTTTTAAATCGACGGGTTTCAAGATTCAAATCGGTGTTATATATTGTTGTTTAACGAAAATGTATTTTTAAAAAAGTTAATAAATGAATTGTAAATGGAATGAAAGATAAGATATTAATAATGCAATGTTGTAAATATGACTGTTGCTTACAGATAATGCTATCACATAGCTTATTCACTCAACTCTTGCTCGAGCCAAGCCATTTTGAAACTCGCTAGAAGTTATAAAAGAATGGCTAACCGCTGCCAGACACCCAGTGGACTTACCTGTACATTCTCGCCCCGGTAAAACGTATAAGTTTCGTTTTTATCAAATCGAAACATTCGAAGAATATCGACATTATCGGTAACCTTTTTAAAATGTCAGTTTTCTTAACTTTACATCGTATCTCTAGTGCGTGTAATGAATGAAATAACAGATTTCAATTGTAAATATAAACAAATAATAACCGAGTTAGTGATATAAAAAGTGCGGAGTGGTAAATCTTAAAAGAAAAACAAAAAAACCAACTGGTAAACAAAAGAAAAAAGAAACAAAAAATCAAAAATTTGTTTTTAATTTTATCTTCTGTTTTATTTTTACTTTTTATCATTTCAATCCGTCAGGTTGATATGATCGCAAGAGCGGATTGCTCATTTAACAAGTCGACTTCATCGCTTTATGGAGGCAATCGTGCATTTGGATCATACTTCCTCGGCTATGCCTTCACACTCTCAAATGGCGTATGCTCAACGAACTACGACCTTGCATAGGTACGATTTATTATTTTATCCTCGTTTATGAAATATGTGTGTTGTTTTTCTATTTTCTTTTAATGATTACATATTTAGTAAAGGTTGCGTCAAGTTAAAGTTAAGGCAAAGCTAGGGTCACTTGCTCTCAATAACAATTTGATAACTCTTCAGCAGGTGGGCAACATTCAATATTACTTAGTTATCCATTTGAAACAATCATTTTTTTTTTTTTCAAATTGTATTCCATCATTGGATCAAAAAGTAGTCACAAGTTTTAAGAGCTTACTTAAATTTGTTTCCTCGATTATTATAACCTTACTCTCACTGTAATTTGTAAAAGATTGTTAAACATAAATCTACGTATAAAGTTATCATAATTGTTATTAATACTAGATAACCCTATTTTGCTAAACATAAATCTACGTATAAAGTTATTATAATTGTAGTTAATACCAGATAAGCCTGTTTTGTTTAACATAAATCTACGTATAAAGTTATTATAATGGTTATTAATACTAGATAACCCTGTTTTGTTAAACATAAATCTACGTATAAGTTATTGTTAGTAATACTAGATAACCTGACTTATTTCAAACTTCAGCCCGAATTTCATTTATCAAAAGTAATTTAAGATAATTTTGATGGACACCTTTAGATCGTATTATTTCCTTAATTAATAACGTAACCTGACAGATAACCTGATAAATTGAACCTTATTAATATTACACAGGTTTATATCAGATTGCATTGGTATTTCATTAGGTCTTATATAGGCTAATGATGTATTTTTTTCTTAAGACCGTAGACCAGATATTTGATTAAACATACATATTTATTAATTCCATAAGATCACGTATCATTTTTTTTCTATACTAATTATTGACAGTTTCAACTTATAGTATTTAATGTGTTTAAAATAATTAAAATGTAAAATAATAAATAAATTACAATTATTAAAACCTTTTCCTTAGAGTCCTTAAAAAAAATTCCAATAAACATTAAATTTTCTTATAAAAACTAACATCCCGACACATTTACTTACGTATAAATACATAAATGTTTAAGTACCTAATTAAATTAACAAAACACACTTGTTTTTATTATTGTAAAATACTGTTTAGATAATAATAAATATTAAAAAGCTTAGATTTCTAATAATTAAATTAAGCAATGTTGGTTTTATATAGCTAACCTGTACTCTTATACTCTTTGCCTCTTTTTAATTCTCCTATTCAAAATTAAAATTATTCAATATTGTTTTAATTCTAATTGGTTTTTGAAAGATGTTTTTGAAAAAAATAAAAGTTTATAAATAAAGATATGATACCAAAAAGATGGTTGTTTACGTAGTAATAACCTGCCCGTTCACTTGTTCCACGTGGCCTCCAATAATCTTATTTACCTGTAGTCTTTTCAAACCCATTATAATATGTTTCAATTTCATCATTTCCCAAGTTTATTGATTTATTTTTTTTTAAATGCAAGTACAATTATAATTTTATAAGAAATAGAATTAATTATATCGGTTTCACTAAAAATATAATTGGCTAATACGCAGGTTAAAATAAACATGTGTTTACCTTTTTGTCGTATACCTCTTATCTACACAGCAGTTCAAATCTAACTTAATCCAAAAAATTAAATAATGGTTATTTTAAAATTATATATTAATAATTAATTACCTAATTAATTTAAAAATTACCACCTTGCTGGCCAAGGTGCTGTATAACCTGTACTAGCATGGCACCTTAAATAAAAACCTTAAATTAAAACCTATTATTTATTTATTGTTTGTTTTGTCAATTTATATTTATTTGTCACTATTGATTTATTGCCTTTTTATTTTTTAATTTTATAATGTAATTTTATCATAAAATTTTTCGTTTAGATTTAATTTTTGAATTTGTCTTTTAACTTTTTTTTCCTAATGAACTGCTAATATTAATTTAAATTTAATTATCTCTTGTTTTGATTTCTTATTTGAACGAAATATTATTTTTAGACCAAATTTCGTGTTATAATTTTTTTTTTAGTTTTAGTATGACATAATAGACATAAAATTCATAATGTAGTGAGTGTTTTAAGTATTAAAATGTTCAAAATATTTGCCATGTATCAAATGCCAACATATCTCACGCACACTTGACTTATCATACCTAAAATGTATTTACACTAACAATAAAAACAAAGTAACACCAAACACTAATTTATAATGGCCAGATTGCTCAAAAGCATCCTTTATTATGTTTTCCCCTTACGAATAAATAGCCTTATGGGCAATTATATACGTCAGGTTGATACTATGTACTTGCGTTTTAATTTATTTTGATTAATCTGTTAGAAAAAGTTCTTTATTTAGATTTCTTTGAGTTTTGACATGCCATAAAATAATCATGTTTTTATTGTTCGATTCAAAAGAGATTTGTTCAAGAGAAAATCTGATAATTGATCGGATGAATTCAGTGTTCTTATTATATAAATAAACAAGTCAAGTGTTCATTATATTTTGATGAAGGGATTTTGAGTTAGTCTGTACATGGACT
Source organism: Gerris lacustris (assembly GCA_951217055.1). NCBI lineage: Eukaryota > Metazoa > Arthropoda > Insecta > Hemiptera > Gerridae > Gerris > Gerris lacustris. The sequence continues at coordinate 49,085,239 of OX578285.1, forward strand.
GAAGCAATATTTCTCCTTAATATTTCTGTTTATTTTTAAAAAATAAATTTCAAATCAATTGAAAACACCTGTATGTTTGACAAAGGTTTGTCAGTATCATTGTAGTCAAATAAACATTCTAAGTAAAATGAGCAGAAAATGTCTTTATTTTACAGTATTAAATTAATTTTGAACGAACCTATAGACTTATCAGACAAATTGAATTTGAACAGTATACCCATTGACATAGTTTTGTCGGTGAACATTGTAGTCAAATGATGAACATTCCAGGTAGATTGAGCAGGAATTTTCTTTATTTTAAAGTATAAAATTAATTTGGAACGAAAGTATAGGTTTATCAGACAAATAGAATTTGAACAGTATACCAATACAACCTAATTGATATTTCTGATTGCTTTCCACCTTGTTGTTATCATGTAATAGTTCACTTTTTTGAGGTAATTGATAATTTATTAGCAAAGTCGACTTTCATTCATTTTATCAATCATGAATGAAATATTCCTTTGTCTTATGAACAGCATTAATCTTGCTGCCGATTTAAATTGATAAATTTAAATATGTTACCACATTAAAAAAGGCGAAGTAATAAGGTATAGAATAAAAATCTATTAACTTGGAAAAATGTTAGGCACTTCTTTAGATTGTTACTCTTCTTATATAAAAAACAAACAGAGGGAAGTATAACAATCGAAACAAGGTGTACAGAATGTTTATCTTTAGACTGTTACTCCCCTTATAAAAATAGAAGTGGGATATTCCTTTGTCCCAAAGTACATTGGACTAAAAATCCCTTTGTCTTTATAGTTATTTAGTCTGTCATTTTTATACTAAAACAACATAGGGGAGTAACAATCTAAAGAAGTACCAAATTTTACTTTGAAAAAACAATTGTATTTATAAGTGAGTAATTAGATTTTTTTTTTTTTTTTTAAAGTTTTATTTTTTTAATAACTTAACGTTCAACAAATTTCATATAAATGTTTCTTTGTCAGATAAACTTGAGAACAAAAGTAGGTATACAATTAACATTTAATTATTAAAGAACTGTACGGTTTTATGTCATTTACCGATCAATTGCACAACTGGACACGTGTACTCGACGTTGATGATCATTGTGTTACTTTTCATTGATCTGGTACTCTAACCGAACTTGTCGGTTTTATGTCAGTGTGTATGCTGACGCTTGCACAAGTCTCCATTTATTTTATTCGGCAATAATTAGACACAGGAAATAACTTTATATTTACTATTAAAGTAAAAAGGGGGAAAAAAATAATTAAATAAAACAACTAAGTTGTGCTTAAATAAAACTAAAAACTATTTTTGATTAGATAATTTATCTCTCAAATTGTATAATGTTCCTATGTTAAATAAAATACTAACTCTTAAAGACTGAATTAAATCGAAACATCTTCAAACTTAAAATAATTCATTCTACTGAGAGAAGTTGTTCCTTTGACGAAGGAACGGCACTCTAATAAGACAGAGAAATATAAATATTTAGTAAAAAAAAAAAAAAAAAAAAACGAAAATTTGATTATTTAACTTATGTGGTTCAAAAGAATCGAGCATTTTAGTTTGTTTCCAAACCTCAGGCCTACGTCAACTCTAAAGTTAATTTTGCGATTTCCAATTCAGTTCTTTTAAAGGTAGAAAATAAATAATATGCTTTAGAATAATATTGATTGATTTACAATAATGTCATATTACCTTTCATATGAAGTCGGTTAATATAACTTAGTAGATTTTCACTTAGTAGAATTAATTTACTTTGTAGAATTTCAAGAGATAGCCTTGATAAATGTTATTTGAATGCAGATCGGTCTCCACTCTTTCATTTGGTCTTATAAATATTGTATCCTTTTGAAAAAATTTATATCCTTTTGAAAAAATGGTGCTTTTGTAAAAAATAGTATCTTATTGTAAAAAAAAAATAGTATCCTTTTGAAAAAAAGTTTATTCTTTTGTAAAAAAAATGGTATCCTTTTGAAACAAGTGGTGTCCTTTTGTAAAAAATTGTATCCTTTTGTTAAAAAAAAAATGGTGTCCTTTTGTATAATTATTAATTATCTCCAAGTATTTTTCATTTAAAAAATACCGACTGATAACTCTATGTAACCTGATCAATTTATGTAACCGCACAATTCAAAAATTGGAAAATTTCAAAGGATGGGTTAGAAGGTCCTACATTGTTACAAGGTCCTATAATTTCCACGCATGCGAGAACAAAAGTATTGACCAGGGATGGGGAGAAGGTATCGATACAAATTTTAAATATTTATCGAGCTAATAAATTTGGGCGGAGTCTCCCCCTCCCCCAACCTACCTCTCCCTCCCCCCTACCTACCTCTCCCAATTTAAAAGTTATTGCTAAGTGTTTTACGAGGGCGTATATTTATCGTAAGCTTTTAAATTTACGTATCGTTTATATTATGTTAAATTATTTGACGGTTTTTTTATTTTTTTTATACGTAATAGAGTTTGGCGATATTAATAAAAGATTTTTCCAAAATATTAATTACTGTTGTGGGTTATTAGTAGACTCAAGTCTATATTTAGACATTAAATTGATAATTTAGAGGAAATATAATTTCTTTTTATCAAACTGATTTTATTAGAAATCCTACATTTTTCTGTTAAGTTCTATTCTCTGCTTATATGTACATATTGGCTTTTTTAATGGCGTATTTATTATTGTCTTTCTAAAAAAATATATGACACATAGATATTTCTGTTATTTAAAGAAATTACGATCAGTAAACAACCGATGTGTTAAAATCTTAAGTTTATTATTATTACAATAGTACTTATCTGTACTTGTTTATGAATAATTTGAAAGGAATTTTAAACATTTTATTGTTGAATGAAATTCTTGGGTAGAGAAATGAATGAGGAATGTCGGCAAAGTAGCTTTAAAAAAGATTCTTTATGAATAAATTTTGACTCATGGTGAATGTGACTTTTAGGGAATAATTGATTATATTCATGATATGAGCAAATAAACATGTTTAATACTCGATAAAGATGTTTAATACAAATCGTGACCAATTAAAATAATCTAAACCTGGGTTTTTATTGTACAGTAGCCACCGTAGTTTTTTGACAATAAACCAATTTTTTATTTCTTTTTTTTTCATTTTACCATTAATTACTTTCCTTCAAATCTGGAATATATTCGGGCGAAATAGACATGGTTTCCTTAAGAAATAATGAAATTCGAAATTATTCTTTTTTTTTGTATTTATACATTTAATTATTTTATTTAATAAAGCTTGAGACAAAGGAGTGTATCTTGAGTAAGATAACATATATTAATAGAAAACAAATGCAAACTCAGGAACACATGAATTCATACTGTCAAAAGTTCATCTGTGAAATAAACTCAAAACTGAAAGAACAACTATAATGATAAACTAACAACTATAGGACACAATGATAAACTAACAACTATAGGACACAATGATAAACTAACAACTATAGGATACTATGATAAACTAACAACTATAGGACACAATGATGAACTAACAACTGTAGGACACATTGATGAACTAACAACTATAGGACGCAATGATAAATTAACAACTATAGGATACTATGATAAACTAACAACTATAGGACACAATGATGAACTAACAACTGTAGGACACAATGATTAAACCTTTTTATTAATTTAGATAACACTAAAATGTATATAAAGACGTTTCTTATAAATAATACAGGAAAGAAAATAAAAATATAGTTCATGTAAACCATTTAGAAATCTATACTTTTATTGTGACAAATATTTTAAAAACAATCAATCCATTGTTAACTTTTTTATTTAAAAAAAAAATAATACTTTTCTGCCACATCTTGATAAATTTAAATATTATATCAATTTTTTGTCTTCTTATAAACAATAGTGACAATGAAGCAGGCTTATCTACTAACAGATAAACTAAAAATAAATTCATAAAGTGTATTGTTAAAAAAAAAAAAAATGCTGTTTACTCATATTTGAAGATATTTTTATATATTGTATTCAATATTGTCGTGATAATTCATTTAGTTTAAGCTATCCATCCCCAAAAGCCATTATTGAATAATAGAATAAATAAATTTAATAATAATCAATTGCATTATTATATTTATAGACTAAATATTTATTTTAAGATAGCTTTATTTACAAATATATATGTGTGTGTGTATAATAACGAGGAAACATCTTGCTTGATACGATTATGTGACTAAATTGTTTATGAAACATGAAGAGAAAATTTGAAGATACCAATATTGGATGAAGAAGTATAATATATTTTCCTGTAAATATCAAAATACTACTCCTATCAGTGGAGTTATTTCTTTACAAATAAACATTATAATAATAGTGTTGTGGAATTAGTCACAAAACAGGCAGTTAGATTTTTTAAACAGTGATTCACTCTACTAAACCAGTGACGATTGCGGTGAATCTTACCATGGAATGAACATTAATCATGTTTAATATTATGAAATAATTAAAATAAGCCATTCTATACTATAATATTTATTTTAAAAAAAATATATACATTATGTATGTAGTATGTAGAATATGACAACTATCTTATCTATTATTATTGTTTAATGGCGACTTGGGAATTGGGTAAAACTAAAGAATATGAGGTGGTTTATAGAAAAGATGGCGGGGCCTCACTCCAACGTATTTTTTCGACAAAGGAATATAATCTTTCAAGTGTATACATTAAGCAAAGTTGTGCCGTCAAGCGATTCTCGACAGTATCATCTTCTTGAGTTCAGCCGGAAATTGTTTAAAAATTTAATGTTTGGAACTTAATAAAACTATGCAGTTGTCACAAATGCCGAGATGTACCTTTATGCCGAATTTCATAAAAATCGGTCAATTTTTACGCCAGTTATCGTTAGACATACACACCGACAAGCATATTAAAACTTAAAATCCCAAGTCTCTGAAATGAAAGTCGGTTATGCTTGTTCGAAAACAGCATCTGAAAGATTGTTAAAAGATATGTTCGTATCCTCGACGATTTAAATTTCCCAAGTCCATCGTGTTAATAAAATGCGTTGAAATATCCGTACGATTATCTACCTTTAATCTTGGACATTCTGTTTTGCTACATGGGTATTTAAAAACGCCTAGAATATAGGATTAAAAGATGAATGGATGATTCAGAGTCTAACTGGTTGTTTTTATTTATTTCTAGATTATTGTTTAAAACCAAGTGGGGGTCGTACTCTGACGTTCATTTGTTTTATTTCAATGACTGTATCTACAAACACCGATAACCATTAGTAGTGTAGATATTATTTTTTATAATTTTTTTTTAAACTTCAGTTTACCGTCGTTTCGTTTATTTATCGCTTTACTTACATGCACTCTGTATTCTAACTTAGCTATTCCCTTATAGAAGGATCACTTTTTTATCGCCCTTATTTCTATTTGTTTCGGTTGTTTTATCACCCTTCCTCCTCGACTCAGCATTCGATTACTATATGAATGGACGGATCTATATGGTGGATGGGCCGAATTAATAATTTTTTCCGATCTGATCGGTCGTCGTGAACAGTATATGTCTCACCTTTCTGGGACGCGATCTTACCATATAGATGGGTGTATGGACCCTCGTATCGATGGATTTTCGAGTAGGTGTGACAAGGTACTCCGGCATTTCTTTTTTTTTTTTTTTTTTAAATATAGTACCTACACTATATCCTGTTTAAAATTTTTCTCTTTTACGACGTAAGTATTTTATAGGGGGTGATTAATTGTGACTTACTATCATAGCTGTTTGGTTAAATCGTCTTTTAATTGTGAAATTGTAATTAATGTTTTTTTATACGGGAATATGGCACGAAGTTGAAAGCTTAAGTATTTGAAATAAAAATAAAACAATCTGTTTTAACAGGTGAGTTGTTGCTCAGAACGGCTGTGTTAAGGCTGAACTCAGTGGTTCGATCCTGGGGACGGCATGTATTTTTATCACTATATCCCTTCCTTTAATTATAAGACCAGCTGTTTGAATCTCTAGGCATTGATCCAATAACCTACTTGTTTCAGACTAACTAGCCAAACTAGTAAAGCTAATTAAGTTTTCGATTAGCATACTTAGTGTCCGATAATATTTTGGCCCGCCTCAGGACAGAGAAATGTTACGTGTTATTATTTAGTTGTTAGGAATGTCATGTGTACCTTTATCGAGTCTGTATCCTTACACAAGTATCCAAGTGTATGTATTCTTAAATATTATTATCATATGTAACTTTTCTTGGTGCATGTATATGAAATTATTGTATCATGTTAATTTTCTCAGTGGAACAAAAAACCATGTCGAAATCGGACCTTTATATTTTTTTCCCGAATCTATTTTCGTCTCCGTGATAAAAAACCGTAACTTGCGAAACGACGTAGCCTTAGCGGCACCCTAGCCGGCGGCGAGGGTACACCTAGATAACTGTTAGTTACTGCAGGGTTACGATACCGAGAGGGGGCTCGTATAATTTTACTATTATTAGATGACACTGATGGAATCACGGACCCCTCGGTGACGGTGCCAGCTGCCCGGCTTTACAAGGCTGTAATGGCCCGGAGAGCCGAGGGTTCTACCACAATAGGACGGCAGGTACTCGGCGTCGTTGCACGCTACGCTCTTGTCTAGGCGTAACACAGGGTCGGCCCACCACCGTAACTTCCATAATTATGAAATCGGCTGAAATTAGTTTATCTTGAAATCGAGTTCTAAGCCTCTTAAGTAAGTTAAACCTTTTCCTTAATTACGTACTTGGCGTTAAACCTCACCTCCCAATACAAAACCGTGTAAAAATAATTCCAAAAATAGATAAGGACGTATGAGATTATTTCGGATTAGAGCTGTTAAGCTATTACATAAACATACCTGAGAGAAAGACGTCAAATAACACTGGGGGATTAAAAGTTCAAAGTACTTTTTGCCCCGCAGATATTTTTGTTACGGACTGTAAGAATTATCACTGACGCGACATGCCAAGTTCCACTAAAAAACTTACTTCGTATTTTAATTGTATTATTTTTGTAAGTCGGGGATGAGATAGCCGGTAGTCAACAATTTTAAAATTCCTTAAGTATTAATTGAAAAAATTAGACGAGCATAGCGCCAATATATCGGCCAAATAGAAACTACTCGTTTGAACTTAATAAATAAACGAGGTTTCAGAGAAGTTAATTTCCTTTCTCAGGTTAAAAACATTATAAATTTGTTTTTAAATGTTATTCAGGAGGGTATTAGTGTGTCTTACTTCCGTCATTCAATTTTAACAATAATATATCTGTGTTCGATTCTCTTATTTTTTTCTTGTCAAGTCGAAAGTTGACTTGTCAGACGTATATAAAATAACAATTTTACCGGAGGAACGCGATTGGCGAGTATTATTTAACCGTATACGTATTGCGTTCTCGTTATTCTCTAAGGTAACAGGATGAACATGCACTTGGAACTGTTATTCCGTGACCTACTATTACTTGTATTACTTGTTTCCCTAAACGGATGGCGATGTTAACTGTGAAAGGACGAGTGGTGTGGTCGTTCTAGTAATCTATCCGTCCTTGTATTGTATGATGTATGTGTCGGAGAATATACCCCGTCCCTGGCCCTACGTCACGAAAGGACCCTTCTCTTCGTCATGCATTCGTCTTTCAAAAAGATATGGTGATTCAAGTACCACAAAATTTCTTTTAATATACTCAGCTATTATATGACGTATGAAGTGTACATAATGTATCGAGTCGCTTAGATGAAGCAAGCCTACTTATTTGTCGTTTTAAATCCTTTTTTCGTAAACAATCGATCGACTCTTGTTACCGAACCCAATTCTCAACACCGAAATTGTATAGCTTGGATATCTAAAGAGACGACACATGCTAACACAAATCATTATCTCATCTATAAGTGTGTAAAAATACCCGTAGGATAGTGATTTCACGTGATTGCCATACGACTTGACGTCACCGTCCGTATTCATCCTATTATTTCCAATTGTAAATGTCTCAGAAAGTAGAACTGTTATATAGTCGTAGAGTTTTCAGAATGAGGAAGGCTTCCTTCTTGGAAAGCAAGTCAAGTAAAACTTCAAACAAGTTTCCTTCGTCATAAATAAAGTCGACGATACCTTTTACACGTTACCTTTACCTTCGACTTGGGTCCGACTTTACTCAAGTTGTTGTTGGAAAAGAGATTTCATTGCTTTGTTTTAAAGGTCAAAACCCCCTCAGGTTGTTTCAAGTTTATTACGCCGTGTTTAAGAACATTAACACCTTAAAGATTTTATTTTTTTTTACCTTGCATTTTTGCTCTGACGATACAAGACATTTTTTCGAAACACGATTTAATTAGGAAAATCGTTATCTTGCTGAACTTACCTCGTATAAATGAAAAAATCACAAAGTCCGAGACAACTCAGACAAACTTTCTCACATACGAGTTCATAATAACTTAGCCCAGTATTTTCCATTTATTAGTTTTTGATTTTTCCTAGGTATATTTAGTTATTATTGAAAATTTTATCAAAATTTATCATAAAATTAACTTCTCCTCGGCAGAGAAACGAACGTGGCCTCTCTCCGTCCGCGTTTATAGCTATTTTCGCCGGAACTAGATTTTTCCTGGGAAAACTGCTTATATCGTTAGATTTGAATTTAAATGGACTTCATTTTAGAATTTTTTAATCAAAATCGTCGGAACCGTTTTCGAGAAATAATTTTTACTCAGAATTTTTTTGGGGTATCGCCCTCAAATTTGGAGCTAAAATTAATATCTCGATTTAGTCTCGGGGTATGATCTTTCTGAACAGTATGCCAAATTTCGTCAAAATTGCTCCAGTAGTTTATACGCTCTACGTGTCTGCACAGACGACAGACAGACATTTTTTTATAACCACTTTTTTGGACTCCATAAAAATTAAACTCATAAAAAAACTAAAAAAAAAAAAACTCCATAAAAATCTCAAAATGGAATTTTCTCTTTATATGAGAAAGTGAAGAGACTAAGTATTGAAGTATTGCATTTTTTCCAAATAGCATTTTTTAAGTATTGCTCTATGACAACACTTCATCTCTAAATATTATTGTATACCTATATCAGAAATGTTTCTTATAAAAACAAAGTTTGTTTTATTATGTCTAATTATAATGGGACCTTTTAAATAAATGATATTTATCTTGATAATTTTATTGTCGAAGAATAGCCGGAATCCATAGGGTCCGGTTTAAGCTACTTTAATTAACGTGAAGTGAAAAACATCTAGCAATATGTCCAATTAAAATAGCTTTGAACAATGCAATCTCGGTTGTTCTTCGGAACAACTCACTTCGTTAGTTCTATATTCTGCAAAACATCTGACAAAGTAGAGAAAAAGAACAAACATAAATTATACTTTCTGCTCCATTTCGCAGTTTCAAATTGATTCTTCGGACAAGAGAATTTGTTATTTCCTCTCCTATTTTTGTTTCGTATTCCAACACATCTCGATTCGGGTTATAGAGTAAAACAGTAATGATAAGTAAAATAGATAAAAAGCCGAAGATATGTTTTGTGGGCGACTGCGGCAGCGTTTTTATAGCGAAGACGAATAAGCAATTTAACTTACCTATGTAAAACATGTCTTAGCTCTCTGGGAATCGAACCCAGAATCATTTTGAATTAGGGTTAAAATATTCAATATCAATGTGGATAAATTCATCTTAAATTAGCCTTTTCTCCTTATTATGTTAACTTAAACTGGTCTATAGGGTATTAATTAAACACAACTATATTAACAGCACTAACCTTATATAATAGTTTTCTCTTTACATTAATCTTTTTTTAAAAAAAATAAAAATAAAAAACTAAATTTATGAACAATTTTAGTATTTTTTTTTTTTTTTTTTTTTTTAAAGATTAATGTAAACAGAAAACTATTATAAAGGTTAGTGTTTTTTAATCTATATATATAATTTTATGTAATTGGTATAATTTTTTGTCAATTGTGAGAACGTTATATGTTATAATATAATGTAAGAAAATGTAGTATAATAGTACATTACGCGTCTAGTGCGAAAAGTAGCATTTTGCATGGAAGTGTGGAGTTTGCACCCGAGCGACAGCGAGGGTAGTAAAACCACACGAGCAAAGCAAAATGCCGTTTTCGCACGAGTTGCGTACCGTACTTTATCTCTACGATTGTTGGATTTTAATAATAAATAAAAAAATAAAAAAATTAATTAACTTGCTTTATGTAAGTTCGTATTTCTCTTTTGATAAAGATGACATTAATTCATTAGTTGTAGTTTGTGCCGAATTAATTATTTCGGGAGGAGTATTATTCTCCTCATTTTCGTCTTATCACTTAAATCACTCATTGTTTTTCACTAAAAACTCGATATAAACAGTGTCTTTAATTGAACAAACGGCAAATTAGTTTTGAATCACTTCTCCAGATACAATGTTTATATTTCGTATCAATCGTAGATAAAATAATTTCCTTTTTAGGCCTGAAGATGCCTCGAGAGGAGGCGAAACATGTCAAAACCTGGTAGTTGTGTTTAATTAATCTACAGACCAGTTGGAAGTTAAAATTAAAAATGTTAACTTCATATGAACAATTTAAAAAGTACTTGTTAATTTTTATACGATTATATTTTCCTGTTTACCTGATAAATACGTAAATAATCTATTAGTAAGGCTTCTAATTTGATGTTTCATAAATTTTCTGGGCGCACCTTAAATGAAAAATGCTTACGATTCGTAGGTTAAAGGATGAGAGCTTGGTTTTGGAATACCTGTAGTCCGTGATTGGATCTCAGGTAGCCAAGTCAGGTGCATTTTTACCTTCCACTTCTGTGTGTCACTCTGTTGTGATGGCGCGAAAATTCGATTTTGATGGATTTGCAAGTTTTGAGGTCCCCTGACTCCAAAAAAGTGGTTTATAAAAAATGTCTGTCTGTGCAGACGCCTGGAGCCTAAACTACTGGACTGATTTTGACGAAATTCGGCATACATGTTCAGAAAAAGTGTACACCGAGCCAAAATCGAGAAATGAATTTTAGCCTCAAATTTGGGGGCGCTACACCCCCAAAAAAACGTGGAAAAAAAAATTTTTTTTTTCGAAAACGGTTCCGGCGCTTTTGATTATAAAATTCTAAAATGTAGTCCATTTAATTAAAAATCTAACGATATAAGCATTTTTCCCGGGAAAAATCTAGTTCCTGAGAAAATAGCTTTAAACGCGAACAGAGAGGGCCGGGTTCTATTCCCCGCCAAGGAGAAAATATTTTTATGATAAAGTTTTGATGAAATGTTCAATAATAATTAAATGCAACCTCGAAAACTAATTAATGGACAACATTGGGCTTAGTAATTTTGAACTGCATATGAGAAAGTTTGTCCTGAGTTGTCTCTGACTAATTTTTTATACATTTAATTAAAATCTTAATTTACTTTTAAATATATTAAATTATCTAAACTGTTTCTCCATCCTTTCTCTCTCTATCTCCTATCTATTGTAAGAAATAACTGTTCTAAGGAAAACATAATAGTGTGAGAATTCACAAGGTTCTGGCATTACCGTATTTTCTCACGTTACCGAATAGAAAGTGGCGGGAAAACTTTTAAGATTTTCAACTTGCTCCCGCGTAACTTTTAATTATTATTATTATTATTATTATTATATTTAACATGCAGCTAAGTAAGGTTAACGTTTACGCCAATATAATATATGTTTTTTTTTAATATAACTTAAAAATTCCCTTATTATTTCTTATTCCCTTATGTCAGTGTAACATATTATGCAGATGCGCTTCGGCCCTGGATTAGTGATGTGAGTCGGGAATATTCCCTGTGGGAAGGGAATTTAAAAATGGGAATATACCTGGGAATATTCCCGATGATGTTTTGGGAATATTCCCTAAAATTGGGAATTTATAAAAATGTGAAATATTTAATATTTATGTAGTTTAATTAAATAAATATAAACAAATTAGTACAAAACTATTTTGAAAAGAAATTCCTCCAGAGAAATAAAAAAGTTAAAAAAATAAATAAACTAATATATAAACAATGAATTTGAAATAGACAAATGTGGTCCAAGTACCAGTTGACAAAACATTTCCGTGCCTAGGCCTATTCCTATTATGCAGAGCCCAATCTGATGTTATAGTAAGCCTAATCCAATGTCGGTAGCTTCATCATCAGAATCTTTGCCAGTGTAGTGGCTTTCTGAGACCCATTATTGCTAATAAATGTTCCATTTATTTTTTTGTTTATAAATAATTAGATTGTCATCACCAGTTCGTTAAAAAAAAGTATATATTAATAAATGCTTCAAAATAATATTTGTTGTATGATTTTCATTGTACATATTTGTAAAATGGTTTTCATTGTATTTAAAAAATTATTCATTTTTGAATTAATTATTTTTTTATTCCCAAAAAATAATAATAGGTTTAAATAATTATTTTTCTTCTTATAATATACAAATCAAATTCAATTTTTAAGTTTTTGGTAGTTTTCATACTACGGAAAGTTAAATTTTAATTTAAATCAAATTATAATTATTATTAACTACGGGAAACAGACAGTGAAAAATACACTCCAGCGCCGGGCGCTGGAGTGTATTTTTCACTGTCTGTTTCCCGTAGTTAATAATAATTATAATTTGATTTAAATTAAAATATACAAATCAAGTTTAATTAGACTTATTTTTTTTTTGTATAATTAATAAATAATTAATTACATAACTACTAATTATGTTAGGTTTTACTAAAATAAAAACCATAAATTCCTGGGAATTTATAAAACTTCCAAGGAATATTCCTAGGGAATATTCCTTCGATTTTAAATTCCCGGGAATTTTACATCACTACCCTGGATAGACTTAAGAAAGAGTAAATACTTTTTCTATTATTAAACTTTCGTCCATATTAATATATCTTATAAAGAAACAAGGGTCCAAATTAAAACAAATATTATTTTTAATTTTATCAAGAAAATAAAACTATTTTAGATGAACCACAAAACATATTAAAATGGATGGAAACGCAAGTTTTACATTTGAAGCTCTCTACTTCTACGGTACAGCGTAACCCAGGTTTGTTTCTGGTGGGGGCTGGAACCAGAACCATTATAGTTAGTAAAAACCACTTTTTTGGATTCCTAACGTGTAAATTCATCACAATTTTAAAATCGAATTTTTACGCCATCGCAATAATGTTCTCCTTCTCCCTATGTATACTTATGCATATGAGAAAGAATTTTAAGGTCGCTCTGGAATTTAATTAAAATTTTAAATTCAAATTACGTCGTTTTGATGACTATTAGAGGGTTGGTTTTAAATTAAACAAATTTATTTTAAATAGTATTATTTGTTTATAGAGAGATTTTGTGCAAACTCACAACTCACTTAGTGTGAATAGAACATGAGTTAATTCTTATGTTTTTTCTTTCCAAAACCGCAACAATTAAGACCTGTTTTGAACACTTTTATTTATTATGAGTCAGGAGTTGACTCATATTATATAACTGATGATAGAAACTGTCTATTAAACATTGCCTTATTAACATATATACAGGGTTCGATAATGGCTATAAATGCACTCCCAGAACAAATGCTGAACATTTTCGGTGTCCAGCAAAAGTGTGTGCGGTTTACATAATAGAAAAAAAAGTGAGCAGGAAGCCATATTTTTTTTAGACTAGATTTGGATTCTATGACTAAAAATAAGAATTTTTTACTCTTGGAAAATTTTTGATCCGAGCATTACTTTGCTGTCTGGAGAGCACTGAGCCTGCTAAAATTGAAACTTTAAGTCCATTTTACAGCTGGTATTTTAAAACTCGTGGATTTAGGGGGGAAAAATCAAGATACAAAATGTTCTTATTTTTTGCTGTAAAATCCAAATCCATTCTTAAAACATGCATTATTGGTAATTTTTCACGTTTTGAGCCCTGCTGAACACCTTTTTTTGGGCAAAAAACCGTTACAAATAGAATATGTATGTATTTTATACTGGATAGCAAAAAATAAGAACTTTTTGTATCTTGATTTTTTTTTCCTTATCTCATTAGTTTAGCTGTAAAATGGACGTAATGTTTCAATTTTAGCAAGTTCAATGCTCGGAGCGAACAATTTTAGTTTTTTAGTAGCACTGTTTGCCTTCGAAATGATATTGACTTGTAAAAATGATTTAACCTATTAGTAAAATATGAACTAGTATAGTATAAATATGCAATAATATACCTTTTTAAAATAAAAATTATTATTTTTAATTGAAATAACCATTACCGATAGAGAAAATAGTAGCTATTAAGAAGGAGATATTTCACGTAGTTGAGTTTTTAATAAATTGTGTAGTGAAGTGATTCATTTTATAATAGTTAAAATGGAGATGGCCTGGACCGTGCGGCTTAAGCAATAGTCCTGTTCCCTCTATACACACTACACGGCTCTTTACTATACTCATCCTCTTTAACTATCAACTCATAATGACTAACTATTTTCTTAATATTCAATATTTTAGCTTTAATGAAAGAGCCACGCGATGCCTTGTGTTTAGAAAAATGTTTGTATCAGATGATATAAGTATTAAGCCATTACAGAGCGGACGAATTAGTCGTTTTTTCGGAACCATTAGAGTAAAACATTTGAAATTTGGAGACGTATGACAATTTCGTTTTCCAAAATTATGACAAAAAAGTCTTTGTTTTTGGAAGGTGACGATGTGTCCATTTGTAATAAAACCCAACACTTACCTCCTGTTTGGGAAACGTTATTTTTTATATTTCTTTATTTTATTAATATAATCAAACCTGGTTTATAAATTGACATTGTTGACAAATAAAAAGAAAAAGTCTTGTCTTGTTAACGAAAGACGAAAAACATTTGTTCATTTTCCATTTTGAGATAACTTAAGTTTATAATTTTTATCTTTGTATCTCAATAGCTCTTTAATTCAGTGCGAAAAGACGCGTACATTTAGTGGTCCTTTGGGCCGGATTTGAACCAGCGACCTATGGATATAACTTAATAACCCAACCCTTACCTCCGTTAAATTTGGACCGTTTTATTTGGTCGGACCTTCAAGTGGTCACTTGATGAAGTTTTTGCTGCAATACGGTTTTAATATCGGCCTTATTCAAATATTTTCCTAGAGCTAGCGTTTTATTACTTATTTATTCCTACGCAGCCCTTGAAACGTCAAAGGAAATTATTCGGCTAATTACATTTTCTCGTTTAATCAAGTATTTATTTGAAAAGTTTAGACATTAATTAATTCGAGTGTAGTCGGTTTGAAAAGTATAAATGATGATTTAAATGTAGCAAGTGTTAGTAAGCACGGTGTAAGTAAGCTTGTTGAACTTCTCCGTAGTATCGTATATCGGTAATTAATTTCTCAGTGTTAGTTACCGGTAACTAATCTACTTTACCGTACCTCCCCACGGGGGTGGGACGGTATATTGGAGAGGTTTAAACTTGCTCTTCTAGTTGGGTGGAGGTAGACCGGGGGAGGGAGTTGAGGGGAGAGGTTAGCGCGTGCTCGAGGGGGTACAACCGTCATGTCCTGCTAGATGCGATCCTTCGCTAGCTCGCACTCTATACTTGGTCACTTTTACTAATGAATCGTACTTGCATCGGTGTAATCGAATAAATAATGTGGCGACCGTGGGACCTGCCGCTAGACCGTCCTCCGACACACTCTCGCTACACACTGAGGCATAGTACCTTCAAAAACATTTATAAGTGTTAAATGTCCAGCAACCGACAATGTTATCTCTAAATGTTAATGTAATCCATCTTATTATTATTTTTATTATTTAGCTCTTTTATTTTATTTTTTTTCTGTAGTTCGAATGATATCTTCGCTTTGACCTATGCCTTTAATTATTTTTATTATTGTCATCTTACTTAATCGACATTACTAGGCAGCAAAATAGAATTTTGCAAAATTTCCAATTTTTAATTTTCCATTTTCGAAATGGAATTTTGCTGACAAGTGTTTTAAGTTTTAGTTCCGAGCCTAAGGTGAGGATAGGCTAAACAAATTTACTGCAGAGGCGAATCCGAGGTAGGAAAATTAGTTAATCACCTGCTAACGTGTGACCGAAGCAGGTAATCTTTAAACGAGTCAGGGATGTTTCGTTTGCTGCATAGTTAAGTTCATACAATTCTTTATCTAACGGCAGAAAAATTACACTAAAGATTTTTTTTAAATAACATTTAATTTTACCATTTAACAATTACAAATTGTTTTAAAGGTATTTTCAAAAAAATATATAAATATTTAGCAGAATATTACGCTTAAATATGTAAAAATGAACAATGTGGGAGAATTCATAACCTATGCGATGTAGTAACCTTTTCTTAAAATGTTGCTGCTGTTTGATATTTTGCTGCGTGTTTTTTTGATGAGTTACAAAAGAATTATTAAGAAAAATTACATTTTGCAGATTACAAACAGTACAACAATGCTTAATTTTGCTGCCGTGAGTAGATAAAATATTTTGCCATGTTCTCTCTCATTCGCTGTTTACGGAAATGTATATTTAAAAAATATAGGTATTGACGATTGAAAATTTTCCCGTCCATAATATTTTACAGTCTCGGAGACACGACTAGATATTAAATATGTATTTATATTTTATCTGTACTTGGTTGGGTGTCTCTGTCTAGGGTTGAATGGGGTAAAATTTATATTGACGGTGACAAGTAGGGCGCAGAGGTAGGCGGTAAGTCATCCCGAATCGAATCTAAATGTTTTTTCACCGTGACTCGGATCAGGTTACACAACGTTTTAATTAAAATCTAAACTTAACCGTTTGAAATCACGTTTATCAATGTTTTCTCTTCGTTTAAATACGATTTGAGCTGTTTAATATTAAGTCTGTTTGATTTTAAGTCTGATGAGATATAGAATCGGAACTGTATATTGACTCTTGAGAATTTATTAAATAACTTCGAATCAGTTTCGCGTTTGAACGAATAATTAAAATAAGCTTTTGATATTAACAAGTCGCAAATACCTCTAGAATTGATATGTTACATCCAGTTAATGTATAAAGACCCCCCATACACGCTCAAAATGTTTGCGCAACCATTTTGACCGTGTATGGCGCTGTTTGATGTTTGCGCAAACATGATGTTTAACTATATTTGCCATACATCAGGTTTGCACAAAATGTTTGATCGTGTATGGGGACCTTAACAGTATGACGTAACGTAAGTGATTTGTCTTTGTCATCTAAATAATCTAACACTCAAAGATTTTTTTTTTGATAGAATTACTTTCAAATGAAACGTTATTATTATTATTATGAGAGGGTAAGTCAGCGAGATGCTGTCAAATAAAACACAGTGAGAAAGTTTGTGCTAACGTTTCACTAAATTTATTATTATCATCAGAGCAAGAAACAAAGTATAAAATTAAAAAAAATACAAAAAGGTCGTGGTTGACTCTACTCTAGGACATGTCATTAAGGAAATAATAAACCGTTTATAACATGTCGTAAAGTCAACCTCGACCTTTTTGAATTATTTTTATTTTATACTTTGTTTCTTGCCTGATGATGTTAATCAATTTAGCGAAAAGCTAACATAAACTTTTTCAGTGTGTTTTATTTGACAGCATCTCGCTAACACACCCTCTCGTTATACTTGAACTGTCACCAACCACCTTTACTGTTATTATTAATTTATTTATTTGGTCTATTTATTATAGAAAATTATATATGGAAGGTGCGATTTGATAGATATTTTGTTGTTTGTATGGAAATTTAGTAGTGTATACTTTACCTAGTGAATGAAAATTTAAACAATTTAACCACATTGGATGTTGGATTTAGCTCTTTGAATTTGTATCCACTGTTTTCATTGGCTGCATGCAATTGATTTAATCATTTCTTTTTATTTAAAAATTAGTTAAATTTCATTTGATTAAATTATATAGAATAAATATTGAAAATTTAAAATTCTATTTTAATAATTTATTTTTTATGAATTTCTGATGATCTTAATAAATTTTGTAGTGCATGTTTAAATTTTATAGATAGAGTCAAGCGGTATCTACTAAACATCTTTATTTGAAATTATTTTGACTAATGGCGACCGGTTGAGCGGGTAAATTTAACTTCACAAATTATTAACGTAATAAAAGTCTTTATTCTTATAAATCGCATATTGAAGGTCGAATTATTCTTTTATCTACGATTGATACAAAATATAAACATTGTACCTCTGTTTAGATGTGTAGAAAGTGATTCTTTACGTACTTGTATTCATTGCGCATGCGCGTTTCTTACTACCTCTTTTTTTCGCCCTAGTGCGGTAAAAAAGAAGAATTCTTCACCTTAAAGCACGATTAGCGAGTATTTACATTTAACAAAACTAATTTGCTGTTTGTTTAATTAAAGTAACTGTTTATATAGAGTTTTTAGTGAAATACAATGATTGATTTGTCATTATAACGAAAATGAGGAGAATAATGCGCCTCCCGAAATAATTTATTCGGCACAAAATATAACTAATGAATTAATGTCATCTATAAGAATCTTATTTAATTCGTTAAATTTGTGAATAAAACATGTTCAAAAGAGAAATACGATCTTACATATACATTTATACGTTTTTATTTATTGCTACATACTATTTTATATAATATACGAATACAAATGTGGTGTTTCTTTTAATTTTAGATGGATTTCTATTTATTTATACTTATTATAAGTATGTGGTATGTGTATATAAAAGGCAGTGTTTAGTGATGTATAAATCCAAGCAGGTTTAGCTAGGTAAATAAACCAGCATTAATCTTAATTCTTTTAATAAAACTATTCCTATATGCCATTGATCCGGGATCAGCTTCATTTTCGAGATGTTCACCAAAAAAAAAAAAAAAAAACATTTTTGATATTATTTTTTATGTCCATCTATTAAAATGATCAAATACTACGCTTTCGCCCATTGAAGCAAACCTTGTATAGAAAAACGAATTCTGGTTCGATTGAGACCAATCCTAACCTAAATCTGTACAACAAAATCAATTTTAAATTCTTCAGGAATTAAATCCGAGGTCATTGAAATTCAAATTGAGGTCATCTTACTGGATTAACTAAATTAAATAAAAGGGCCGCAGAACTTTAAAATGAAGTAGATTTGTTTTTGTACTGAGCTGGGATTGAACTCATTCTAACGCAGAATTCGTTCTTCTGTGCAAGTTTGTTGGTTTCTTATGGTACGAAGATAAGTATTTGACATGATTAATGATAAACGTCAACACACGATGATTTTTAATGTTTTTTTACGATTATCGGGCCCTTCTACGTAGGAACTAATTTTTGTTTAGCTTCAACTTGCCTACAAGATCCCAAAGTGGTGCAGTTTCGTTCCAAAACACCCTCTATAAATATATAGGGTGTCCTTTAAAAAAAAAAAAAAGTAACACACTTTAAAAAAATTATAAATTTCTTGTTTATTTAAAATATGTTATGCTATAGAATCTAGAAATTATTTAATTTTATTGTTTTCAAACTGTCCGTTATCGTCTAGGCTCTAGGCACTGCTGAACAAGCAATTTCTGAAAATCGAAGTGTAGTAAACATTTTTCTCGGGCACCATGTATATATTATATGTTTATTTTTTTAAATACTTACATAACACACACACACACATATATATATATATATATATATATATATATATATATATATATATATATATATATATATATATATATATATACATATGCATATTTGTATATATTATCGAAATAAGATTAAAATGACTTTCCTGCGGGAACAAATGAACTGAAAATGTAGGAATTCGTGATTGGAATACTGTCGGCTGGAAAGTAATATTATCAGTCTTATCTCCCTTTTCCTCAATGTTAATAATATTTCTGATATAAATGGCAATTTGATGAAACTTTAATTATTAACGAGGTTTATTTGTATTGGATCAAGGTTGTATTTACTTAACTGACAGCCTTGTTTAGAGAGATATTACAATATACATCTGTTTGAGAATCATATAAAACAGTGCACACAATCTTTTTCCCTTACTAAATGAGTCTGGTCAATTTTAATTTATTTGTCTCTGTATTAACTCATAAGATCTAATTTTTTTAAACAAAATCTGTATGAAAAACCTTTTTAATATTACAGTACGGAACATTTTTATTGCAGTACGGAACATTTTTTATTACAGTACGAAACATTTTTTATTACAGTACGGAACATTTTTTTATTACAGTAGGGGAATTTTTTATTAGTACAATACTATTAATCACTGGACCAATTTAATGATAGAATAATTTCATTGTTATGATTTATTGAACTTATGAATATCGTGTAACAGCTAAAACCAATTTTTAATAGTTATTTATGCACCTAGGGAATAATGTAAGATATTATTTCCCGCGTGACAGAGTTGATTCCTGAGGCAAAGCCGAAGTAATCAAGGCAACTAAATCCCGAGGCGAAGCCGAGGGATTAATGCCAATTAGCTCCCGAGGCGTAGCCGAGGGAGATAATTATAACTAGGGAATAATTAATGCATTATTCTCGAGGTACATACAAAATTTTATCTCTAGAAAAAGCGCTGTATAAGATTAATTCAACAAAGAAAACATTTGTATTTCTTTAATAAACGAATTTAATACAGAAAATAAATAATATAATTTATTTAAACGGTTTAAAACAATTAATCATCACTTTTAAAGTAAAAGAAAAAATAAAGTTCCATGAAAGCTAAGCAAAAGTAAACAAAACATCGTAGAATGACTCGCAATACAGCTGGGAGTTTAAAAGCAGTGGTGCCAACCTGATTTCAGCCAATTCACTACATTTGCTATTCATTCTCTACTATCTACAAAATAATTAGGTGTTGGCGAACGTGGATTATAATCCCGTTTCTACATTATTTCCCTGTTTTCACATTATTTCCCCGTTTTTAAGAACAGGGATGAAAAGACCAACATTATTACCTATAAATTAGGCCTGAAAAGTTACATTTCGTCCCTACTGGAGATAATGGTTATTTATGCACCTAGGGAATAATGGTATGACATTATTTCCCGCGTGACTGTGTTGATTCCTGAGGCAAAGCCGAAGTAATCAAAGCAACAAAATCCCGAGGCTTCGCCTCGGGATTAATGTCAATTAGCTCCCGAGGCGTAGCCGAGGGAGATAATTAGAACAAGGGAATAATAATGCATTATTCTCGAGGTACATACAACATTTTATCTCCAGAAAAAGCTATGTATAAGATTTAATCAATAAAGAAAACATTTTTATTTCTTTATTAAACGAATTAAATACAAAAATAAAACAATATAAATTATTTAAAACAAATAATAATCACTTTTAAAGTAATATAAAAAACAAGTTTAACGGAAGCTAAACAAAAGTAAACAAAGCATCGTAGAATGACTCGCAATACAGCTGTGAGTTAAAGCAGTGTTGCCAACCTGATTTCAATCAATTCACCATATTTGCCATTCATTCTCTACAAAATAATTAGGCTGGCGAACGTGGATTATAGTCCCGTTTTTACATTATTTCCCTGTTTTCACATTATTTCCCCGTTTTTAAGTACGGGGATGAAAAGACCAACATTATTACCTATAAACTAGCCCTGAAAAGTTACTTTTCGTCTCTATTGGAGATACATATAATTATTTCACCCATTTTATATAAAACAATATAATTTATGTAGTTTCCTTTTTATGTATAATTTATTAACTCTTTTATGTCCATAAGGGTAAATAAAAAAACAAAAAAGTTGATATTTCGTCCCTTAGTTTGGAACATCTTCTGATCTGTAATTATATTTCAACAATTATATTATACATTTATCTTTTTTAATGTAATTTTTTAAATATACAAAAACTTATTTAATTATTGTAAAATTTACGAAAACTGATGTTTTCGTAATTTTGATGTTGTTACAAATGTCGTTAAAAATTACACACTTTCTACAAGTGTTATATGTTTTTGTAATGTACTCTTCAATACCTTTCATTTGATACCCCACTAAATATTTTTTCCGTGGGAATTTAAAGTTTATTTAATTACACTTATTATTATTGGGAACAAAATGCAAATATATAATCTTTTCCTAAATTTTGAATTTATATTTCTGCTATTACATAGGACATGTTAATTCATTTAGACAATTTGAATAAGGTCTAGGGTTTTTACGTATTTTTTGTGTGTGGATAATTTATATTGCTGTAAAGATATAAATACTGTTGGTACTGATGCAGTATATTATTTAGTACTAAATTAGTTTTATTATACATTTTATTAAATGTGTGAATTCTAATATAGAATTGATATTATTTTCGAATGGCATTTTCTTTTTTTTATTTATATACATATTTTTTTATTTATAATGATTTTTTTATTATTTAGTTATGTCCCCCAAAAATAATTACTTTATTTTCTTAATATCATTGCTAAACGATTGACAGTTTTATCATTTTATTAAAAAATTGGTTATTTCGGGATCTAGCCTACAATTATTTATGTTAGACTAAATTAACAGTAATTAACATATACCGGTAAGTTTAAAAGTATTAAGAGTTGTGGAACTGGCTTTAAATATTTATTTGTTCCTCCAGCCACTTTATAATCTATTTGAAATATAGTCCATAAAAGAGGTTTTTAAAACATGTCTGTCTGTCGTCTGTGCAGACGCGTGAAGCCTAAACTCTGAGCCGATTTTGACGAAATTTGGCATACATGTTAAGAATCATTTCCCGAGAAGAAACCGAGAATTGAAAAACACGTGAAAAAAAAATTATTTTTCGAAAAGGGTTTGGACGATTTTGATTAAAAAATTCTAAAACGTAGTCCATTTAAATATGAATGTAACGGTATAAGCCGTTTTCCCGGGAAACATTTAGTTCCTGAGGAAATAACTTTTACCTCCAGGCGGGAGAAGAATTTAACTTAACTGCCTGGTTTTTAGGGTGTGAAGTGATTTATTAACTGTTTGGCCGAGCCACAGGGAGTAATGGCATAACTCCCTGTAAATTCAGTGCAGCCAACTTAATTCTAGTAAAAGAACTGCGTTTAAACGGATTTTACGAATATTTAAGTTGGTAACACTGTTTATTACAAACATGACTCGCAATCAGCTGTTTTTAAATATTTCTTTGTTTTGTTTTAAAACGCTCCGTGTTTTGAGTAAATGTTCTATTAATTGTGTTGTTTTTAGTTAAATTTATTAGTTCTTTTTTAAATTTGCTCGTTTTTATTTAAATATAAAGTTATGTAAAATAGATAAATATGGAATGATCATGGAAGATAACTTAGTGGACCTTGATGAACTGTTTTCAAACATTCCCGATGATATCGTACAGGGAGCAAACCTACCTTCTTGAGGTAAAATCTTGTACGTACCTCGGGAGTAAAAACCACTTGCACCCTCGCGACAATGAACTAAAAACGTTATGGTTCCTGAGGCGAAGCTTCATCGCTTCATTACTTACTCCCTTTGTGCGTAAATAACTATAAACGGGGACGGAGAGAGGCCGGGTTCGATTTCCTTCCGAGGAGAAGTTATTTTTATGATACATTTTGGTATAATGTTCAATAATAATTATATGTAGCTACGAAAACCCGAAAACTAATAAATTGAAGACACTTGGCTAAGTAATTATGATGTGGTATATGAGAAAGTTTGTCTAAATTGTCTCGGACCGATTTTTTCTAGATATAGCTTACTATAATCTTTTTAAAACAATTTGTTTCTACTTAGCTTGTTATGCAACTATTCATTTCTAGCCTTAGTATTAGATTAATTTTAAAATGCGTGATAGGATTTTGCGTGCGCTTATATCATCGGTGACGTTTCCTCGGTTATAGTTTAAGTAGATATGTATCTTGTCGATAG
Source organism: Gerris lacustris (assembly GCA_951217055.1). Lineage (NCBI taxonomy): Eukaryota > Metazoa > Arthropoda > Insecta > Hemiptera > Gerridae > Gerris > Gerris lacustris. The sequence goes on from OX578285.1 coordinate 49,109,131, forward strand.
GAACGGTGTGCAAACAAGAAAAAACATCTAATTTTAAATTAATGGGTCGGCTGGAAATGCCGGGAAAAGGGTGATACGTAGCGCGTACGCCGCGTACCCCGACCCGGGAAACAGCACGGTTAAACCGAGTGCACGCTCGTCTCTTTATATCTAATTCAAACAGGAAGGAGTCTATTAATGTTACAAACGATTAAATACATTATAAACATATGAATGTACTGTAGCCAAGTATCCCGAAATAAATGAGAGAAGACGTCGCTAGTGTCTTAAAACTCCCTCTTATTAAATATAACTCGATGATATTATTCAATTCTGGTTACGGTCTTACTTATTTTTCTATTTATTTGTTTTTCTTTTTTTTCTTTCTGGCTTTCTAGTTGTAGTAAACTGTTTGGTTGGCAGTGTTAGCTGCTCGGCTCACCAACCTGCCAAGCTTTTCCTTCTATTTATAAAGGCTACGACCTCCGGGGGCGACCGTCTCGCCTGCATTTAGCTAACATGCAGCGCCGCGGTCGCGCCCTTAAATACAAAAAACAAACTATCTACCGATTTTAAACTTACCCCCCCCCCCCCTCCTTTCGTCCGACTTAAGCTCGTTGCAAGTAGAAATGAAATTCAGCTGAGTGAAACAACCGACTGATTACAAATGGAAAAGGCACAAAAGCTATTTTTAATACGGTTTTACGTCACTTATAAAATGCCGTCTTATCGAAGCTCTGTTTAATTGGAACCTATTTTTTGTAAATTCGTCTGTTTCATCGGAAAATACGGCTTTTAGTAGAAGTTTATAAATGAATTAAAATGATTAGTGACAAGCTTGGATTATTCTAACTAATGGACAGACTCACCTACAATAACTCGTGTTTACTTTGATAAAACTGGTAAACATGGCAATCCGTCTGAATATTGCAAACTTAATGTATTTTTTAATAACTTGCTAGGAAACTGCTGTTATTCATCCAGCCAATAGGACTAATTGCGTACTAGTACATATACATACTATTACATATATATACTACTACATATGTATACTACTACACATGCATATAACTATTTTATTAGATAGGCAAGACTGGGATATTCTAAGTTTATATATTAAGTCGAAGTTTTTATGTGTTTCGTTTTATTTAAATGATAAAACAATATAAAATAGTATAATAGGAAAAGAAAAATGGAACTGGTTGAGGATATCTATGGAAGGTAGGAATACGTTAGTGTGGTTTCAGTCAGATGTCGTGGGAGAGGCTTATCTTTAGAGCGTACAGCGTACAGCTGCCGCGTCTACGATACCCCGGTCACTAGAAGGTGAAGGTGGTTAGGCGCAGGTAAATTGCCTGCACGGTTTCTTCTAGTACCCTGACGTTTCCCTGGAGGAGGCGTTCCGACCAGGTAGGGTATCCGCAGGTAGCTCTCAGGTCCGGCACTGAGGCATGGGCCTTACGTCACCCGTTATCCATTGTCGGGGCGGACTTGGCCTTCCCCTACTGTTACCTCGGCTCTCCGGGCCCCGACATATACGAAACGCTTCTCCTGCGCTCGCCTGCCCACTCGACCGTATTTTTTTAGAAAGCATGTCGTAAGGAGAGTCGGCACGTGCTACGGAGTGGAGAACCCGCGGACGCTTAACCGACGTCTATCGCCCGATCGTCTCTAATTTGCTCGATGTTTATTTTTCAGTCGACGCGGCAAAAACCGTTCTGATCCGACCGTCGAGTGTCGTACGTAGTACGTACGGCAAATATCGACGACTGAAAATTTTAAACGTAAAACCGATGTAAATATATAACGGAGAAGATATAATTTTGAATACCACGATAAATACGTCTTTTCACAAGAAAACAGACATGATTGAATCGTTGTCTTAAAACTTCAAAGGTAAAAAAAGAAATGTATTACGTAGTTTTTTTTATCGGAGGATAGGTTCTCAAGTTATTTTACCGTTTGTTATCCGTGCCGATACAATGTTATTTGTCGGGGTGTTAAGGAAATGAAGTTTGCCCTTCTATCCCTGTGTGTGCTGTCCTTTTGAACTTAGTCGGTATCGAGCGAGCACGTTAAGGGCAGCAAACCAAACCTACAAGACTTCGTCCGACCTTTTTTTTTTATTCTGAACTTTTCCTCTCTCTACTTCTTTCTTATTAAAAAGAGAGGGGGGAAACTTAAGTTTCTTTTCTATCAATACCGTTATTTAAGTAATTGGTAACTGATATTGGGTATTGAGGTTTTTTTTACCTTATGTGTACCTACTCTTTTCTGCTTGTCATATACTCGTAGTCACATTAATATTTGAATTGAATTCTTTTTACGTTTCTTTTCAAATTACTTGAGTAAGTGGGGCTTTGAGACACTAAAATGATGTTTGGGTGACTATCACTTGGTGTGTATACAGTGTACAATGATGTTGACATTAAAATAATTGAAATTGGTTTCTATTTATAGACTTGGACAAGGGCACCATGCGTTATCAATTTGTTTAGATTGCAGTTTTTCCTTAAAATGTCATGGACACGGCTATCCGACCAGACGTCGCGTCGCAAGGGATCCTTAACTTCTAGCAACAAGTAGCAATAATCTATTTTCCCTTCTGCCAATCATAAGTTTTTTCTATAGCACAAGAGTATGAAAATAAACTCGGTTCCATTACTCCGAAATAAAACAAACTAACATACCCCTTGTAACTAACACGCTTATACCTTAGGAAAAACACTATTATTTTTTAATTTTAAGAATTACACAAACATTCTTGTTGCATTAATATGTTTATTCTTTTAGGTAAAAGAGTTTATGAAAATGAAGCTGATTTGTTCTTATCAAAAGGAAAACTATTATTCTAGAAGTATCTACTATTATTTTGTGTGTATGGAATTGAAATGTTTGCTGTTAACGTAAAAACCGGAGTTATTGTGGGCGAGCTGTTAAAACCACAAGCTTCCTCTTAAAACCTCGCTTCACTTCTCTATAAAAAATATTAGGGCACTTCTTTAGATTGTTTCTCCCCTTATAAAATAAACAGAGGGGAGTAACAATCTAAACAAGGTGTACAGCATGTTCTTCTTTAGACTGTTACTCCCCTTATAAGAACAGAAGCGTGATATTCCTTTGTCCCAATATTCATTGGACTAAACATCCTTTTGTCTTAAAAGTTTTAAACCTTTTCATTTTATTCCTGCAGGACTTATTCCGTTGTCTATATATTATATTTATATTTTGATAATATAATAAATAAGCAATGTAAAGCATATTATTTTGTTATAGTTTCCTCGTCAAATTATGTACAAAGTAGGCAAAAAAAAAAGAAAATGCTCGGAATATGCTTTGATTTTTAAAAGTCGGAGAATATTCTCAGAATATTTCCTATAAAGGAAATTCTTTGTACATCCCACTCAAGGTATTAATAACATTTTATGAATACATAGGTACATATTCTATATGATTTTCGTAGACATTTTTCATTCTATATTTATATTTATTAGAAATGTATATAAAGATAGAAGGAATAAACGAGAATCACTGAAACTAGTGCGATTACGTTTTGTTCCCAACTATTTTTAAGAACTGCTGACTAATGCGATTACAATACAGATTAATTAAGGGGGGGGGGGAGTTAAAAATCTTAAATCAACCTCCATTGTTCCAATTATTTTCAAATAATAAAGCTTATATATTAGACATTTAAAGTTCCATTTAAATAGACCCTTGTTAAAACAAAGCCGTATATGTACTTGTTTAGGAAAACCAAATTGAACCCTTAATAACTAATTACTGTAGGGCCTAGATATACCTTAGGGCTTACACAACTATATTATCGTCTATAGTCTATAATAACTATACTGCTATACTATATAACTATAAACTATACTACTATAACTATCGTCGATAATTTGCCGAAACAGCGAATCTGCAAATCACTCAAGTTAAGATTACTTTACAACCTATCGAAGTCGATAATTATTAATCATTACCTTTTTAGGGTTTCGTTGATAAAACCAAAAAAAGAAACCCTTATAGTTTCGTTCATGTGTCTGTCTGTCTGTCACTCTACTCTGTACGGTTCCAATAACTATTGAATGAAAAGAGATAAAAACATGAAACTTTCCAATATTAAAGATCGTTTAGACGCGCACACAGGAAAAATCTAGCGAACTCAAAATTATCAGCTGTTCAAATCAAAAATGGCGGATAACTCACGTCATGCGAAAAAAATTTTGAGTGGGGTATCAAATGACAGGTATTGAAGAGTAGATTACAAAAATATATTCCACTTATGGAAGTAATTTTCGGCGCCATTTTGTCAAAAAAAATCTTAATTTTGCGTGTGTCAGTTTTTAGTGAAAAACAATAAGTTATTTAAGTGATTATGACGAAAATGAGGAGAATAATTTGTCTACCGAAATAATTCAATGAATTAATGTCAACTTTATCAAAAGAGAAATACGAACTCTTACATACAGCAAGTTTATTACATTTTTTTCTGTATTTATAATTAAAATCCACAATCGTAGATAAAGTACGGTACGCAACTCGTGCGAAAACTGCATTTTGCTTTGCTCGTGTGGTTTTACTATCCTCGCTGTCGCTAGGGTGCAAACTCCACACTCGCATGCAAAATGCTGCTTTCTGCACTAGACGCTTAATGCACCATTACAGAGACTCCTTAAAAAATAAATCTTAACTCAACCCTCATAAAAAGTCCTCATATTCAACACAATACGTACTCAAATCTTCCTGGACTTATGGCATCGAATTATGGGGCTGCACGTTCCAACTCCTACCGTATCCAATCTTTACAATCAAAGGTCCTTAGAACCATTCTAAATACACTTTACTACGTCTCCAACCAAACCGTACACAACGACCTTAGCGTTCTACTTGTCCGAGACCTAGCTATTTCCCGCTACAGATCCTTCCACCAGTCAGTTTCTTCCACCTAAATCCGCTTATCCGAAACCTGTCATCCGAAACCATTCCTGATAACACACTCCTACGCGCCTAAAACGGCGATGGCCTCGTGATTAAATAAATTAAGCACTATAACTTAAAAAAAACTACTATGTACCTTATTAAAATTATAGTAACAGCCAATAAGCTCTGCCACTGGACAGCTGTCTTATATCTGCCAAAACTGACTAACTTATTAATTAGTATTATAATCACAGCCAATAAGCTCTGCCAACTGGACAGCTGTCTTATATCTGCCAATGTACTACTATACACTCATCATTATTTCTTATAACAATTAAATTTTAGTTGCAATAAGCAATTAATATTAAATAATAATAAACAGTCTCACACATATTAAATGAAAATAAATCAGTAACATTGCCGATTAATTAAATTAATATACTATAAAAGTAGAAGAAAAAAAAATCTTTCTTCTTTAATAAAGCCCATTAAGCCCATGCAATTAAGCCTAAATTGGTTTAATTATTATTATATTGTCCTTTACGGTAAGTTTGATTGAGTTGACGAGTCTTGTTATAATTAGTAGGTATTGGGAAAGTATTGTAATTAGTAGGTATTGGGAAAGTATTGTAATTAGTATGAGTTACAATTAGTAGGTATTGTAATTAGTATGAGTTGTAATTAGTATAGCTATTGGGAAAGTATTATAATTTGTATTTAAACTCTTAAAACTGACTTTTATCACTTAATAACCCTTGACAGAGTTTTTGGAATAATTTTAAATTACATTTCATAGTCTAGTGTCTTCTTTCTAAATAATAATTGTTTTAGCTTGTTTTTACATTGTGAAATAATAGTTGTCATAATAATTTCAAGTTATATTTTTTTCCTATCTCTTTTTACAATAAGACAAAATTATTTAGATCAAATGCGTTACGCAATGTAACTTCTTTTTAAGTCTCGGCATCAATCTTAACTTTGAGACTGTATGGTGCATTTCTTTATTTCTTTTTTTGACTAACAAGAAGTGAAGCTATTGTTCTATGTACTTTTGGCTATCAGAGGAGCTGGCTATCCTTCGTTCTTTAGATCGTTCCTTATAAACACTTCGAGAGACTAGTCCTGAGCTTTTTTTTATAAAATTTTGTTTAGGATAAACAGTCGTTCTTTAGATCGTTCCTTATAAACACATTGAGAAACTAGTCCTGAGCTTTTTTTATAAAATTTTGTTTAGGATAAACAGTCGTTCTTTAGATCGTTCCTTATAAACACATTGAGAAACTAGTCCTGAGCTTTTTTTATAAAATTTTGTTTAGGATAAACAGTCGTTCTTTAGATCGTTCCTTATAAACACATTGAGAAACTAGTCCTGAGCTTTTTTATAGTCGTGGAAATAAAATTTACTTGCAGCTTATTAAACTGATGTTCCGATGGAATTAGAAAAATGCTCTAAGAAGGCTTGGATTAGTCGTAATTTTGCGTACATTCAACCTTCAAGGTAGTAAAATATATTCGATATTTCACGATAGTTGTCTCAAGCAGTTGCGGATGTGTAGTGAGTATGTAGTTAAACGGTGGATCGAAAAAAAACAACAATTTTTTAGGAGCTACCAGACTACAAAGAAAATTACCTGCGATTAGAGATCTAAATTAAAAAAAAAAAAAAAAAATTAGGAGCTACCAGACTGCAAAGTAAATTACCTGCGACTAGAGATTTAAATTTAAAAAAATTTTTTTTTTGTTTTTGTTTTTTTCTAAAAAAAAACCATGTACCTCGTTTTTTTTCACATATCACGTTTTTTTTCAGATGGATTTTTTTTAACTATTTTGTATTTTATTACGAGCTTAGCTATTGAGAATGGTTCTTTAACTCTGATAAGAAACAAAATTCTATAAAGTATGGTTACACAACTTGCACCAATACCAATATCTTGGAAATGATATTTTCCTAATTAAATTATTTAATTTTTAAAATTACCAGGGAGTTATTATGACAAGTAAATATATATATATATATATATATTTTTTTTTTTTCATCAAAAATATCTTACATTAATGTTTAATGTTAGAAAAAAAATCTTTAGGACATATTTGCATTGTATTTTTAAAGTAAAATATTAATTAAAGGTATTATGAAAATAAGCAACTGCTGAAAACATACCTTTTTTTAGCATCGGTGAAAAATAAAACATGAAAAAACACATTTTAAATAGAAAAAACGTCACCAGATAAAACCCTTTTTTTACATCTCTGCGACATTTCATTTTTTGTTTTTTTTTTAGCTCCAGCGGTTTTAGAGAAATCGTCATGTGTCAGCCTGTGGTTTATCCATTTCCTATTAATCTTACATAGATATAAATTCCTTTTTAACTTATTTTTTTTATGTCCGATAGTTTCTCGACTTCTTGAATATTTTCTTGAATATTGAAGAATTTTTAAGAAGTTTAAAAGTTTCTTTGTTTTTTTTTTCAGCCGTCGCTCGTAAGAATCATACATAGGAACAAGTAGATGTATGCATTAGTAACGAGTTATTCGTAAACTCGGTCAAACTTGGTAACAAAGCCTACTTGCTACTCGGTCAACTTGTTCCAATAAAATATTTCTTCTCTTCTTTTATTTATACCTCTACCTAGATGGGGAAAATTTAGTTGGAATACAACAAGAATTTATTATTCATAAAAAAAGGGGCTCTTGAGCTGCAGTAAGGACAGGGAACATAGCCCTTGTTGTCCCTTCACTTTCCAGTCGCCTATGGCTTTTAATCTATGCCTACCGATAAAAAGAAATATGTGTGAGACTCTCACGCATTAAAAGTGAAACTTAAGTTCTAGAAGCAGTTGATATTATGTTCCCTCCTACATATTAATATAATATAAGTTTGTCATATATATAATTCAGAGTTTAAATCGTTGCTAGAAGAAGCCCCTAACTCAATTTTACTCGTATATCAAATCAAATTGCTCTACTTGTATACTATGTTTATTGAAATGAGCATTTGTTGGTTCCAAGATAAAGAAAACACTAGAATTGTTATTACATAGATTTAATTAATAATTAAATAGCACAACAAACCTTATTTAAGGTAATCCATATTATATAAATCGTTTATTAAATACGCAACATATATGTATTATATTATTATAATGTATATGATGCTTATATGTCAATTCTGTTTGCTAAAAATCATTTGGCTCCGTGGTGCTATGGTTAGCCCGTTTGACTGCTGAATCAGAGGTCGGTGGATCGCAACTCGTCCAACTTGCAGATATTTTACAGGTAGATTTACCTGTAAAATATCTATCGCTTGGACAAACTTGGTTTAACGACTTGTTTTCATCCTAGGCAATTTACTCTTTACCGCGCCTAATTCAAATAGTTCTCAAACATACTCATTTAGTAAACATTTATGGTGAAAAGGATTATTTCTTCTAACCTACTTGTTTATAATCTTTTTTATCCGTCAATCCGTTAAAGCGTCAATGTCATATGGCCGTTATCTGTCCATTATTATATGTTACTAGAGGTCGACCAAGAAGTCATGGAAATGAGAGGAGTGCGCTAGTGTCGTCATGTATAGTCAGTTTTTAATAAAATAGACCATTCTCAAAAAACACAGTGTTGTTCTTTTGTTATTAATAATGTTATTTTTGATAACTTCAATATTTTTTTTAATATTTTTTGCAACAGGCAACACTGTATCTGATAAGAAATCACTAATAATATACGATAATATCTTTATATTATTATTTATTGGTTATTCATAATAATATTCTTTAAATCTAAATAGATTTTCTTCTTTCTTAATCTATTTTTTTCTTCCTCTTTATTTCTGAGTTTGATTTGTTACTTTTTTATTTCTGGATTTTAGTTGTTACTTTATTGTGAATTATTTTTTTACTATTACCTCTCTCGGCTTGTTTTTGGCAATTTTCTCTTTAGTAAATTAAATTTCCTGGTATTAATAAAAACATGGATAATAACACGAATTCAAAATTAGGAAGAAAGACTCTTCACAGTCAAGGACGTGAAATGGTTTACAATGTAAATTTGTATTTTAAACACAACATTGGCGGGAGTGGCAGTTCAACAACAGAAGTACCTATCCATACATATTAATTGTCATGGAGAGCAATCATTTTTATAATAACAAATACATATAATAAGTTAATATTATAAGTTAATATTATTAAGTTACATATTATAATAAGTTTGTTCCAACCCCGTTATTTGTAGCGTCCTTTGCATTTGCATCATCCCGTGGATTTGTGGATCGTACACAAATCGTTTAGGATAGTTGTGACTACAATTCGACTGTATAAAAACAAACAAAACAGGAAACCTAACAGATAGGGGAACCTTGCTGTTGTTATTCTTGAGATTTGACATAACTGCAATTACGCATGTCATACAAACTAGAAATGAGTATTGTCTTAGCACCCGACTGTACTGACTTCGGCACTAATCGGAAGTTCCGATTTTAAACGAAGTTAAGCTTTCCGTTTCTCCCGTGTTCATGACTTCTTGGTCGACCTCTAGCGATAATATTTGTCTGTTAATCAAAAACACCTGTGTGGAAATATAATTCAAGGTTTGTTTTGCTTCCAATCGGACAAATCCTTTGCTGGATCTGAAAGGTAAGGTCCCTTAGCTACAATAATTCCTTCAGTTTGCCGGTAAATACTTACTGAGAAAAATCTAGGACTAAGCTATAAATTTAAATGTTTGCTTTAAATATCAAGTTATTTTTAGTGCAATTTACTCATGGTGAATAAAAGTCGAACAAAAATATGGACCAATATATTGTAAAAAACGCAATAGTTTATGATCAATTTAGACCGGATTCTGTGACTTGATTGTTCACATGTTCTACGTTGAACCGATGTTTTTTTGGGTTTCGTCGGTAAAACCAAAAAAGAAACCCTAATATAGTTTTTTTCCTGTGTCTGTCACTCTTGAAATTGAAATTCAATTTTTAAGTTTTTTGTAGTATTCATACTACGGAAAGTTTAAATTTTAATTTAAATCAAATTATAATTATTATTAATAATAATAATATTTATTTCCCCCAAAAGACATTCTACTGAATTACAAAAAAATAAAATACATGGTGAGGGCCCTGAGTAGGTGTTGTTTTTACCTAAAGAGAGGACCCTGTCTCTACATATTTAATATGATTAATTTATACAATAATTTTAAACATATAGATTTTATTTTTTTCCGTATACATTTAATCTTATTCAATGTAAACAAAATGTGTTTAATGTTTAATATGTGTGTGTTTATATTAAGAAATAAAATTAGTGAAAGAACAATTAGATAGAAACGATAAAAATGAATATAAAAATAAATAATTTAATCTTTTGTTGTTTGATAGAGTCCAAGAGGTATTTAGAGATGTTAGTTTTAAATGAATTGTATGTTTTTATTGATTGAATTAATAACGGAAGTTGATTAAAATAATCAGGGCCAAGGTATGAAGCATGTTTTTGTTTTCTTTCTGTGTTGCAATAGGGAGTCAGCACTGTGTTAAGTGTTCGAGCGCGCGTTGTGTAACTATGATTTACAGTAAATCTAGTATCGTTCTGGAAGAAATTTAGTAAAACTGCTTTTTTAAATATTAAGTCTAAAGTCAGAAAAAGTAAGATAAGAAATTATCATTGAATAGAAATTAACACTGGATAGAAATTAACACTGGGAGACAGACAGAGAAAAATAGACTCCAGCGCCGGGACTTGAACCACGGGCCTCTACATTTCCAGTGTAGCGCTCTTTCCAAAGAGAAAAAAAAATTCAAAGAAAAATATCATTCTCCTGCTTAGCTTAGTTGGAAAGAGCGCTACACTGGAAATGTAGAGGCTCGTGGTTCAAGTCCCGGCGCTGGAGTCTATTTTTCTTTGTCTGTCTCCCAGTGTTAATAATAATTATAATTTGATTTAAATTATAACTTTTGAATTAAAAGAGATACAAACATGAAACTTCGCAGTATTAAAGATAGTTTTGACGTGCACACAGGAAATATATAGCTGTCTCAAAATTATTAGCTGTTCAAATCCAAAATAGCGGATAATTAATCGCGATTTTTTTTTTTAATAGTGGGGTGTCAAATGAAAGCCATTGAAGAGTAGATTACAAAAATATATAACACTTGAGGATAGTGTTAAAATTTTCATGCCATTTTGTCAAAAGTCATCAACCTTTTTTGTGCCCCCCCCCCCGCCCTCTCCATTATTACGTGAGACTTCACGCACAACCATTTTATTACTTGAAGTTACAGTGAATTGAAGTTGAAGTGTGTACGTAGGTAGACCGTCTGGCGCCCAGTTCTATATTGTCACAGCTTCGTTTCTACGATTGTTACATTTCTCCATAGCATATCCTATAAATATGGGGCACAATTATGAGTGTTGACTTCTCCATGTTTAAAGCGATTATTCCACTTGATTGCCATGTCGTATTTGAAGCGACGTCCGAAACTTCTCCTGGCCCTTCCCTGTCAACCTCTATTGAAGGTTTATTTTGAATGGGCACCGAATCGATAATTGGAGTGAGGGGGGGGGGGGGGGGTTAGATACGGCTTTGAAAGGGCTCTGACGGGGGTTGGTGCCCCCTTAGAATTCTCCCTGGTTTCAGAAACTACGGTTAAATGTCTGGCGCCACGGCACCTCCCCCTCTACCCATCTATTATACCTTTATACGAAATACCTACAAGAATGATAACAAAAGGAAGAGTCGATGTTTTCTCACTACTACGTCGGAGCATATTATAAAAAGGTAGGTTCGTCCACCTTGGTAATCCTTTTTAAAGGGTTCTACAAACCTCTGTACACCCCCTTGCCAGGGGAGGGGATAGACTGGATAAAATTAAACCGTATTAACCTATATGTAACAATATACGATCGATACCGTACATATTCCCTACGTAAAGCCCGAGTGAAAAAAAATAAACGCATTTGGACCTCAATTTATTTGAGCGTATTGTAAGTGTGTCAATGTATTTGAGCGTATGTAAGTGTCTCTATGCATTTGAGCATATTGTAAGTGCCTTAATGTATTGTAAGTGACACGAAAGTAGTGTACTACGCCTCAATAGGTGCGTATTACTAAATTTACCAAGAAGGCCCTTGTATGTTATTTATCGATGGTGTAATTCGTTTCTATTTTTATTTTCTGAATGATAACGCTATTCCGTGTTGTTTAATTTTCCCTTGGTCGATTATAGCAGTTCTTTATGCCGTTCTAACCTGCCTTAATAATTCAATTTGAGGACTTCGTCTGCATTATTGACCATCGGTAATCAATATAACGGAGTTTCCCGCTAGCTTTTATTATTTTAAACGTTAAGGGTCTGTCCGTAGATCAGTTGTTTATTGAATTGGTTTTTCTTATTTTATTTTACAGTTAATTATTTTAATTTATTTTCTTTGTTTTTATTATGCTATTCTAAACAAACACTATTTATTTACTTCTCGAGTATAGTCGGGTGTATTAAGGAATAAGAGGGCTCACCTTTGTGATATTTCCACCCCTTATGTATGATGGGGTCGGAGTAGCGGGGGCAGCTTGTCTAAAAATATCCAAATTTTGCTTGTCCCCCCCCCCCCCCTTCCACCCTAAAATCATATTTCTGTTGTTACTAAAATATAAAATATATAAGAAGAGCAATTTGATCTGATAAACTGGAAATCCAAAATGGCGGATAGATTACATTGAACCGGGGGGACAGCAGAAGAATTTTGAGTTATGACAAGGCCATATCGCACTCCTTGTAGATTAGCAAGCTCTTTTCATTCGATTTCAGTTTTTAAACGTTCACTTTTAATGGAGGCTCTAGACATTTTTTTTTGAGATTTCACGCACAACCATTAGGGTCCGTTGGCAAAACCAAGGACCCTTATATTTTCCTGCGTGTGTCTGTCCGTCCGTCCGGTCGCCTGCTTTCATCGCTACACATTTCGTCCGATCACTTTGAAATTTGGCATGTATGTGTCTTGTACCTGCCCACATATTTTAAAAATATAGCGACTTAAATAAAATTAGGGTAAAAAAACATTTGGGTAAAAAAACTTGAGGGTTAATTTTTTTTTTCGACACCGTGAGGGGTATCATATGAAAGGGTACATCGAGCTGATTACAAAAATATATAATTCTTTGGTTATAACTTTGGTAGGGCGAGCGTAGGCAAGTTTGAAGTGGGTGTGAAACGTGCCCCCCCCCCCCCCCCCCCCTCCTCTATCTCGCTTATGGGAAGTGCAAAAATTCTGAAAAAAATCCTGAACATTCTTCGACCAAAAGTAAAGATACCACTTTTAGGAAATTTCGAAAAAAATGTTATTTTATTTTTTATTGACAAAATACTTTTTTTTATAACTATGGTCTTTTCGATGTATTTATATGGTTGTAGTCCAGTTCAGTGGCAAAAAAATTCTTAATCAGAAGTTTGTTCATGTGTTTTGAGAATATCAGACCCATAGGATAGTTCAAAGTAAGCTTTTTAGCATTTTAAAAAACACCATCAATAGGGTACTACTTAAACTATACAGGGTTGCCTACGGACCCTCGCTGTGTGCTGACTAGCACACACTTGACCTGTTTATTTTTCTTTTAGAAACTCATACTACTGCGAATCGACACTATTTTGCGAAACGTACTTAATAATATAACGTAAAGTGACTTTTGCCTGGATCGATGCGCTCTTCAATTTTTGGTTTCGACATAATTTATGTCGACTGCTAAATTCATGAGATTTTTAATCGGATTACCATAGTAACTGGAAATTTCCTGTCAAGGCGAAGGATCAGTCGATCCTTCGTCGAACAAGACATCCGACGTGAAAGCGTCTGTAAATGTTAATTTTATACCGGAAAGCCGTCTGGTTTGCTAGTCTAATTTAAAACCTTATCCATCCATGGCGTTCTAGGGAATGCATATTATTATTAGTATTGGAAAATAATTACAGTGTCGGGTGATTTTATCAGCTAATACATTTTTCTTATAAGGTACGACTTGGAATCGGTTGCCGTCTTGGATTTGTTATTGCACTACGGTTGAGGGGATAGAATGATATGTGGGTCTGGCCCGGTAGTTGGGACAAGTCAGGCTATTATAGAAGGATTGTAGTCACAAGGCTCTTACTCAGGCACTCCCCCTATACTTGTTTATCCCATCTGATATTTGCCCTGACCTTGTCGCTTCTCTGCCGCATGTTATTTTACCGCCCTCCTCTTTCGGCGAATTTTCATCGTGAATCGTGCTTACGATCCCCCACCGAGAGGGTCCAACTTGGTTCTGAGTTTCCAACCCTATCCGAAATGCCAAACTCCGATAAGAAATCTGCAACCGGCAAGTTAGTTAGTACGTTTCCATTAGTTTTCTAAACCGATTTGGTTTCAACCCGAAAGTGTTTCCATGAGGAGTACTCAAAACAGTTTTCACCACTATTTTTAAAACTATTAAATCCCAGACTAGTTATAGTTAAGTCAGTTTATCATATCCCTGCTTATCATAACTTTTGCGCATGTGTAAATTCTTGGTACTTTTTTACTTTAGCACCCCCCCAATTGTTGGGGTAATTGATACAGAACAAAATATAGAACAGATAAGTAATTGTAATTAACAAAAACATGAAAGGAAGCTACTGCCCGCACGATTGAACGATCTCTATATACACACACAGTCGAATCTTAAAAGTCTCTATCTTAAGAAAAACATGAGCCCTTTTCACCCAGATTTAACCAGTCTAAACTTGGCGGGTTAGTATACATGACATCCTCCCACCTAAATCAATTATTTGTCTAATTAATAAATATTAGATTTACCGGTTAACAAAAATTGTTCGACAAAAGAAAAAAATACAAAAAAAAGAACTAAAATTAAATTAATCTGGGCTCCCTAATATAAAATAACATAATTCCCTAGGGCAGTACTTCCAAAACAAATTGGTACAATTCAACTAGAATATATCTACTTAACTAAAACAATAACATGTACAGAGTAATATTAAGCATGAGCTATAAGATTTTAAACAAGACAAAAATTATACAATACAAACAAAATCATACATAATCTTTATATCTGGGAGGTTTTTTAATTTCCCTACCCCTTCTAGAAAACTTCACATCTTCAGATGCCGGCCCCGACACTCCCACGTCAGGCAAGATGCCACCTTCTTGAGGCGCCGGTGAAACTGAAGGCCTCGACACTACCACACCAGGCAAGGCGTCATCAACCTGGGACACCGGTGGAGTTGGCAAGGTTGCACCACTAACCCCTTCGGAAGCAGAAGCAACAGAAGTGTCACAATTTGGGAATATACTCCCACTCGATGGGACGTTCCTATCCAAGGGCAAATCGGCATGCACACCAGGGGGGTCCGCAATGCACGTCGGCCCTGGTAGAAGAGAAGAAAGGGGTCCATCGACATCGACTGGACTATCGCCATGACCAGTGACATCCAACCTAGTTTTCTTCTTATTAAGAGTAGCTTTATTAACTGACCTAGGAACAGATATATTAAAAGATAACTTCTCATCACCATTTTCAGTAGAGTTAACTGGTTCATTCAAACTGGGGTTGATGTCTTTATTGATTCGTTTAAGACTCTCTTGTAAACAAACATTTTCAGCCTCGGTGTCACTCACTTCCAATCGGAACAAACGTTGAACAGGACGAAGCAACTCTCCTTTGGCAGTTTTAAGACGAACTAGTCTAACTTCCCCATCTGCTCCAGGTAACAACTGTATTACTTTTGCCATCGGCCATAAAACTCTTTTATCTTGATCATTACCAATTAGAACCAATTCACCTACTCGTATAGGGACTGAAGGCTGCACCCTTTTCCTGTGTGTCAGCATACCTAAATATTCATTGCGAAATCTAAACCTTAAATCTTCTCGGACCTTCTGCACATATTTAATTCGGTTATTGAGAGATTTAGTATCAACGGCATCACAATCTGGAACACCACTTTCTCGTAAATCACGTAAGAAATTATTAGGTGTAATAGGAGCCAACTCAGTGGCATTGTCAGTATCAGACATATAAGTGAGAGGACGATTATTTATGACAGACTCGCAATCACAAAGTATGGTAAAAAATTCTTCATAAGTGAGTAATGCTCGCCCCATTACCTTACGGAGTAGTCTTTTTAATGTTTGAACTATTCTCTCCCACCAACCACCCCACCAGCTGGCGGTAGGTGGATTGGGGGTCCAAGTAATCCTCTGGGTAGAACTATAGTTTTCGATTTCAGCCCAATTGAGCGACTTAAACAAATTGTCAGCCCCGATAAAATTTGATCCTCTATCGCTGAAAATTTGCCTAGGCCTTCCCCTCCTAGATATAAATCTCCTTAATGATTGCAAAAATGCATCAGTAGAAAGGGAAGTCACTAATTCGAAATGGACTCCACGATATACAGCGCAGGTGAAAAGTACAATCCAGCTTTTATGACTACCCTTCAATAATACAGGACCTGCTAAGTCCACTCCGGTGATTTCAAAAGCACTGCAATCTCTAACACGAGGTGTAGGCAAGGCTGCTGGAGCTGTCTCAAGACGTTTAGCAGAGTATCTTTTACAGATAACACATTTATTGACTACCCTTCGTAGAGTTTTTCTTCCACCAAGAATCCAGAATCTCTCTCTAAGAACACTCATTAATCCTTGGACACCAACATGACAGTTGGTTTCATGATAATATCTAATAAGCAACATACAAACAGGATGATTAGAAGGTAACACAATTGGTTGTAAAAAATCCAAAGAATCCTCACGACGTAAGATTTTGGTTCTGAGACGTAGAACTCCAAATTCATCTAAATAAGGACATAATGATGAAATAGAGGGATCATTCTCACCTCTAAAACATTGCTCTTGAATAAATTTGAATACCATCGATTCAGCTTTGTAAAACTCATCTTGACTAAGTTCCCGATCTAAACACTTAGGTGATTCTCGTAAATTACGAGCAAAACGATTCATCCAGGCAACCAACCGAACAACCATAGGGTACTTAGAGAAACGATGGTAGAGCCAGCTATGACTTTCCTCATTAACAGAATTAACACAGGCAATAACAGATTTCAACCTTTCCTTATTCACCTCTTCTTCACATGGTGCTGTCTCTGCAGAAGGCCAACTATCTGGGGGTTCACACAGCCAACTAGGCCCCTCCCACCAGTGCAGTTCGGACAGTCTTTTGGCCGAGCACCCTCTGGAAGGTAGATCAGCCGGATTTAAATGAGAACTGACATATCTCCACTGTTGAGGTAAAGTCACATTTCTTATTTCACTAACTCTGTTCCTTACGAACACTCCCCAATTTTCATTCCGTTTGATCCAGGCAAGTGAAGTGGTTGAGTCTGACCAAAAAACGCTCTCTACCTTAGCTAGTTCAGGACAATTATTTACAATAGAAGAATATAATCTGACTGCTATAGTAGAGGCTAACAGCTCAAGTCGAGGTATTGTCATGCCCTTAACTGGAGCCACACGTGCTCGCGCCTCAACTAACTGGACATAGACACCCTCTTCAGTAATCACTCTTAGGAAGATAACTGCTGCATAAGCTACAGAGCTTGCGTCACCAAATATATGTAAGGACATATTATGACTAGAATCAGGAGTAAATTTTAACCAACGAGGTAAGTGAATATCCTTCACATAACTAAGATTGTTCATCCATGAAATAAAATTAATTTTAATAGATTCATGCACTGCTTCATCCCAACCTGTTCCAGACTTCCATATCTCTTGAAGTAACAGTTTAGGGTACAGTACCACAGGAGCTAAAAAACCTATAGGATCAAAGATCTTTTGAGTAAACGAGAGAATAACACGTTTAGTGATTTTACCATAATTTACTGGCTCAGGAACCGTTATACTTAAAGTGTCTTCCTGTTTATACCATTGAAGACCTAAGACGTTAGAGGGTTCTGAACTTGAACATTCTCCACTGAACTCCCACGCACGAAGGTCAAAAGCTCTCTCTTTCAGGATTAAAATAGACTCCTCCTTAAACTGGGGTATTTGAGTGAAACAATCCAAACTTAGAGTACAATTGTCTACGTAAAAGCTATCAATTAAATATTTCACAACCCATTTGGCATAAGTATTTTTAGTCCCCTTTTCCAAATTCTCTAAAACTTCTGATAAGTGTTTCCTTAAACAGGCACCCAGCCAAAAGGGGCTGCAGGTTAACCCAAATACGGCTCTTCGGTGGCGAAATACACGCAAAATATTCAAGGGGTCAATCCACAAAAACCGAATAAAGTCTCTGTCAGTTGGGTTTACACTAATTTGCAAAAATGCCTTCTTAATGTCGGCAATTACTCCCACTTTTCTCAAACGAAACCGCAGCAAAACAGCTGGAATTAGCTCTATTAAGTTGATACCTTTGTTTAAGCAGTCATTGAGAGATGGGTCACTCTTCTTCTCCTTTGCAGAGGCATTAAAAACAGGCCTAACAGGTGTAGAAGAATGTTCTTTAACAACTGGTCGGTGAGGAATATAATGTCCGGTGGTGGGGGTAGATTTGTCAATAGGGACTTCCTCTATCACTCCCTCACTCAACCATTCCATAAAAACATTATTATATATTTCATACAAATCATTTTTCTGTAACCGTTTTGCCAAAAATTCTATATTTCTCTTAGCCATAGAAAAATTAGAAGGAAGAGGGGGGTGATCTTCGACCCAAGGCATAGACACAACATACCTTCCCTCTTCATCGATATAACAAGAATTATCAAAATGAATCTGTGTATCCAATTGTATTTTCTCCTTCGACTTTGTCTCAGAAGGGGATTCTATACCTAGAATATCCAGGGACCATAAGTTTTCAATATCCCGGGAGTGGTTTAACAGAGATAAAAAAGACGTGCTAGGAGGGCTAAACTCCTGGGGCACCCGACCCATCAGGACCCACCCTAACCGTGTTCCAACAGCTATTAAACCAGACTTGAGATGTTTTAGTTCTCCAGTATACAATTGACCAGCTACATCAGACCCAATTAAAACCTCAATAGGTCCAGGAGAGGGGGTAGCATCAGAAATAACTATTTTCTCTCCCACCAACTCCTTCAACCAAGGACCTGATGAAACCTGGGGTAAGAAGCCACAAATATTTTCTTGACCTAGCACCTCAAAGTCACAGGTATAATCCTGATTTAAATTTGTAAGAAATGAACGGTATACCTTGTGAGGAGTATTGCCAGTAGAATTACCACCAAAGAGTGTATGGTTGACAACTTCAGTCCGGATGGGGCGATAACCAACACTCTTAGCTGTCTCATTTAGGATGTAGGATCTTGAAGAGCCAGTATCTATTAAAGCCCTCGCCTTTCTCGAAACGCCTGTCCCTTGTAGACATATAACTAGAGTCTGGAGATATACACCTGATGAACCTTGAGATGTTGGACCACTAAAACAAGCCACATCCTTCTTTGTTGGTATAGGATCATTAACAGAATTTGACTCCCTTTTGTAAGGATTTTTGTAATTATTAGAATTAAGATTAGACTTAACATTTCCTGTACTAGGAACACTTTTAGACAGGTTAGGACACATTATTACTAAGTGCCTCTTAGAACAACAAATACATTTGCCTCGAAAATTGCAACGTCCGTTACCATGTTTTATATACAAACAAAAGACACAGTGCCCTCTTTCCTTGGCTAATTTTATTTTTTCATTATAAGTCATTTTTTGTGCCTTGAAACAGTCACTTGGGCTGTGATATTTATTACAAAAGAAACAACCCTCTTTTTTAACTGGAGCAGGACCTGATTCGATAGAGACCAACCCCGCAGAACTGGGTAGATTTCCATTAGCGCCCCCTTTATTGTCATTCAGGCCAAATCCTGCCATGGCCATGGACACCCTATCTTCTGTCTCCACCTCTGACCGAAGAAATGCCATTAAATTTTCTAGCCTAGTTTTGGAGGTGATTTCAGAAGGCTCATCTTTTACCTTTTCATACCGTACGGAGGAATGCCGTTGCCACGCACGCAATACCTCCTCTGGGAGACAAGACTCTACAAGAGGAAGTAACATGGCCGAACAAACTTCAGTTGTGACCCCTAAGGACTCAAGAGCCCTTAATTGGCATTGGACTTGATCGAATAAGCTAGACAAACTTCTAGAGGGATCTTGTTTCATTACAAGGGATAGAAGTTCCCTGACATAAACCTCCACTAGCATGTCCTTCTGACCAAAACGTTGTTTGAAAATTTCTACAACTTTCACATAATTTTGTTCTGACGCTGGAAAACTGTCAATAATTTGTCTTGCCCTAGAATTAGGCATAGTTGATTGATATAAATATTGAAACTTATCAATGCTGTTAATGGTAGGATCATTATTTATTTTTGAAAAATGACCCCAAAAAGGCAGCCAACCTTTCAGGTCTCCTCCGTATTTAGGAATCTCAAGTTTAGGCAATTTTAACTGATTACTGTGTGGCTTAGAGCAACTGCTTCTCGAACTATTTTCAGATTTATTATCATTTAAAATAGAATCTACTTTTGTTTTATATTCAAAATATAATAAATGGTACTTATCTTGTTCTTCTAATTCAGATGCTAAGACTGTAACATCTAACTCTGTCTCATTCTCGGCCAAATAACTTCCTTCGATCTCCTTTAAAGAAACATATCTTTCGTGAAGAACATTAAACGTTGCCGATATTTTTAAAACATTATACTCGTCTCTTGATTCGAGGAGTGTTGCCAACGAATTAGCGAGACGATCGAAATTGTTTCTAGCGGCATCCCGCTTCATTTTTAATTGTTGCATCATATGCACTGAATCCACACCACGTGAGTAAACTTTTACGGAACCGAAACTCAATTCCCCTACTAAAACAAAAACGGAACAAACGTCCTGTCACGGTCGCCAAAATGTTGGGGTAATTGATACAGAACAAAATATAGAACAGATAAGTAATTGTAATTAACAAAAACATGAAAGGAAGCTACTGCCCGCACGATTGAACGATCTCTATATACACACACAGTCGAATCTTAAAAGTCTCTATCTTAAGAAAAACATGAGCCCTTTTCACCCAGATTTAACCAGTCTAAACTTGGCGGGTTAGTATACATGACACCAATATCCCTTTGTGTTAATGGTTATTTAGACAAAGGAACATTATACAGATTAGCATATTATTCCTTAGTCTAAATTACTATTATGACAAAGGGATATTTATTCCAATGCACCTTGTGACAAAGGAATATCAAACTTGTGTATATAATTGTGATCATATCCCTTAGTCTAATCAACTATTAAGATATAGGAATATTAAATATAAAACTTCCCCCGGAGTCTCAATATCTTGGAGAGACAAACACACAAACCTTTGAGACTTTTGTAGAGCAGACTATTTTTTAGAACCAAGGGGGACGCTAAAGTAAAAAAGTGCCCAATTCTTTTTTCAATTCAATACCTTTTTCCATGCTATTTTTTTTTCAAAACAGTTTCAATACAAAACCAAAAATTTGCTGTTGTTTCTGCTTGAACTCAAAAATAGAACTTTCCATGGGGTTGTTTTGAATACCTAACCCGTTTTCAAAACGGTTTTGAAAACTAATGAAAACGTAGTAAATATCCAACTTGAGTCGTGTAAAGTCAACGACGATCGACTAGAAATTTACAAATTCTCTGCTTGATCATGACGATCGAATTGAAAGTGTGTGGTGGAATCGTGATAGTCTTATATTTAAATAATATCCTTTTAAAAATGCATGTTATTATTATACGTTTTGTTCTTTTTTAAAGTAGAAAACAATAACATTCCTACAAAATTATAATTACTTACTGAAATGGAAAACAACATAAATCGATAAAACGGTAAGAGGTAGAGATTCAGAGGATTGCCAGAAAGAAGAAAGACAGTAGATACACTTGCACACTATTATGCAGTTTATTAATTGAACAAAAACATAGGTAAGGATTATTTTTGCAAAGAGAAAACCGGGAGATTTGAGAATTTAACAAAAGTAAATTAGCTTACGAAATAACCACAAATATAGATGATACTGATTGCAACCGAAAGAAAAAAAAGAAGATTTATAGAAAAGTCAGACATATTCACACATAAACGGAGAAACACTGAATATTAGTATGTAAGAAAAATAAAGCAATCTAAAGATATGACATAGATACAAATAATTTTCATATAGAGAACGATAACAGATTTGAAAGAATAAAATAACAAATACCGACTAAATTGAATGGTAGACACAGATAATTTCCGGGGCAGTCCAAGCTTCAAAATGAACCTGGCTATAAGCCTTCACCGAATTCTTATTTTTACTTACATCTAACCTTTATAGACGGCACAAAAAACAAATGTACCAAGGGGTCAAACATGTGACGGTAGCCAAGACAATACACACAAACTAAACAATAGACATTTTTACCGAATAAATTACAGAGAAAGGAAAATATATTTGTATATGAATTGTAGTAAAAACTTTTCTTACTCACCTATACGATAACAAACTGCATTTCTATAGATCTTGAATTATAATTTTGACCTTGTCTTACCTTTATTTGTCGCCTTATTTATTCAAATTCCCTCATCTGAGGTAACACGGCAAAAAGAGGATATTCGTAAATATTGTAATTTGGCCTCCTAGAAGTAATGTAAACCTTTATTGCTTCCGAGCTTACCGAAGGTAACGGAAGCTATGTGATCGTTCTAAACAACGAAATTATATTATGTCTCCGATTTCAAAAATTCCAACACAAAAATCAGTTTCAGACATGAGGGTACATTTTTGGTTCCGTGTCTGTCTGTCGGCCTGTCGCTCAATTTTTGCGAACCAACATATCTTAAAAAATGCACTTCCGATTTTAATTAAATTTGTATAGTAGGTCATAATTAGCTCATTGCTGGTTCCATATAAGTTTCAACCTTCTCCGCTCATTTGTGTCTCTTCCACATGCGCACAAACATACATTTATTTACACCTATAGCTTTAAAAGTACTAATCTGATTTTTATGAAACTTTTATAGTTTGTCGAAAGTAACCTGCAGATATTCCCAGATTAATTTGAACCGTCTGCGCTCTTTTACTTTTGCTAAATTGATACTTTAAATCAAAACTTAAAATAATTAATCAAATTAGACAATAATAGCTTGTGAAAGCAAAAAATCATTGAAGTACGAGATAGGATGCGAGGAAGCTATGTGC
The DNA here is from genome assembly GCA_951217055.1 of Gerris lacustris. Lineage (NCBI taxonomy): Eukaryota > Metazoa > Arthropoda > Insecta > Hemiptera > Gerridae > Gerris > Gerris lacustris. The sequence goes on from OX578285.1 coordinate 49,132,229, forward strand.
CACACCAATTAACAGTCTATTTTTCAACGTCGTGGTATAATACCTGTCAGGTAAACCGGAGCGTGTGTCCAATCAGTTATGAACTGCACAGTTATTATTGTACACACCATCCGGTTTACCTCAACGTCCATTGCCGGCTTTAGATTATCGGCCTTGTCTGTTTTCATTTAATAAAAGTGTTAGTAGTTTAATATTTATTACAACAAAATGATTTTATTATACATAATTAGTTTAGTATTTCTGAATAAGAAGTGTTATTCGTTGGAAAAAAGAATGTGCTGTGGATTTTATAACAACACAGGGGAAATCGAGGTACAGTGTGATAAGCTTTCTTCTCTTTTTTATAGTTATCGTCATGTTCGGCTGTTTATATACATAGTACATAGGCTATTGTTGCCTATGCCAATCCTGACCGACCAACAAATACTTTAGTAGGATTGGTGAGTAGCGTCATAAGACATTTTGTTAATTGGACTAATATAAAAAACGTGAAAAAAATTAAAAACAATTTTTTTAACCCTTCGAATATGTTAGTATTTTAGCAGATTTTAACTGAAATGTTCCCTATATTTCACTAAATTATTATTTTATTTAACTTGCTATTAAAACTATTAAACCTTTAATTATTTTTATCTATTGTAACCAAAGGTTTTATCTTCTTATAACAGTACAAACGTTTATCCCAGTAACAAACAAAATATTAAATAAATAAATATCTATACGTGTTGGTGGTTGTGTTTTTTTTTTTGGTTGAACTAAAAATATTTAAATATCTTTATTTATAAAATATTATTTATTACAATTTATTATTTACGATTATTAATCATTTATGATGATTAATAATTTACAGATTTTTTTTATTGTTGTTGTTTTGTTGGTAGTCAGTTGTAAAAGAGATGGTTAAAGTTCGACGGCCATATTGTTTTTTATTACGCCTCTGTTTATAAATACATTTCCTTCCAATCATTTAATAAATTCGCTTCTCATAAAGAATTAGAAATCGTTAACAAAGGGTTTGTAAATGTATCGTGTGTTATTTTATATATGAAATTAACTTGGAAAGATAATAATACCGATATTTTACATATATATATATATAATTGATAGTTTGGACAAGTTCAACTATCACGTAGGTTATTTTTCTATTGGTTCTTTTTTCCAAGTACATAAGTCATTGTCATTGTCATTACTAATAACTCTGTTATTTTGTAAAATATCGGTATTATTATCTTTCCTAGTTAATTTCATAATGGTTTATTAAAATGTTTGAAGAATGTAACGAAATTTGCTGAAATATATGGAACTTTGAAAGAACACAGATTTCTTACTGTTATTTTGAAATTAACTATCTAATATAAATACATAGATACATAATAATAAGAGCAAATTTTATTTTATTCTAAACTAAGACAAATTGTACAGTTTCCGACTTCAACTATATATATGAGGTTAAAACATACTTTGTTTTTATAGCATGATATATTGATTAAATTTAAAGGCCCCATACACGATCAAACATTTTCCGCAAAATGTTTGCGCAAACATGATGTTTGAAGTTTATGGCCTAAATTTGCCCGACACCAGGTTTGCGCAAACATTTTCCGCAAATGCGTTTGATCGTGTATGGGTGTACCTATACACGTCAAACATAATGTTTGCGCAAACATCAAACAGCCCCATACACGGTTAAAATGTTTGCGCAAACATTTTGAGTGTATGGGGGCCTTTAATTCAAGGAATATTTTTCTGTCATTAATTGTGAATTTATTTCTTAATTGTATGGTAGCCAGCTTAAATGGTTCTTAATTATTCTTCAATTAATCCCTTAATTTTCTATTTTTTTTTTTTTTTTCTTGGGCTCTTAGGATGATCTTTAAATAAAACTCTTCTATTTTTTTTTATATCAACATACTTTGTGCAAATTTCGCCCATTCCTGGGCAACATGAGGCCTTTATCTGAATATTATGAGCGGTTTAACTGTTTAATGAGTATCAGTCGATTGCTTGTAGCAGAATGTTACTCCCCTTTTTTATGTAAATAGGAGATTGGAAATGATTACCAATCTTATTAATCAGATGAAGGCCTGATGATTCCCAGAAATGGGCGAAAATTTACACAAATTATATTGATTTAAAAAAATATATATAAAATATATATATTTAAAACGATCTAAATGGCTCTGAAGATGTAGCAACATCTGAAATTACATAACTATGTCCACCATCTTTTATAAAGATTACAGAAAAAAAAATTCTACTTAGCGGTCAAAATCATACAAAAAAAATTATACAATTTTATAAATATTGTCAATTGTTTTTATATTTATTACTTTTTTTAAAAAAATTTATTTTATTTTTTATCATTCATCGATTTGCTCGATTACAGACGACAAATATTTCTTATCAGATTTTATCTGTGAGTGTAACGAGTCTTATCATTAACTGATTATTTTATTATCATTTATTTTCATTTTACGCGTTTATACAGATGTATTGCTTAATGTCCCCCCCCCCCCCCCCCCCCCGGCCTTATCATTTTGAAGTATTATGGGCTCGATAAACTTGTTTTAGTAGTTACTTTAATTTAAAGCTACTAAACGACCAAATATTATTATGATATTGTTCGTCATACATAAGTTTTTTTTTTTTACATTAGATTAGTTTATTTCTTTGTAAAAGTATGGTAAAGGGTTTACTAAGCCGAATAGTCTTAACTAGTAACCTTGATTAGACCCTAAATTCAGTTAAGGCTACCATGTTGAAGCATCATTTCATTATTTTGCTAAATAAATAACCCTTAATCAGTCTAGCCTTACTTTAGTTGACATGGTCTAAGCTTCTTAGACCTTCTTCGCTCTAAAACGCTTGTGCAACTTTCATTTAGGACAAGATATACCATCTGTAATTAAAGGTTAAGCCTTAATCTTTATATGATACCTGCTGCTTTTACGTGACCACATAAACCCTACATAGGATCGAAATTGTTTAAGGTATGATCTGATCATTATCTACTTCTACTCTTAAGTATGGAAGAAAACCTGAAAACGTCACTATCTGAAACCATATCACAAGCCTTACTTATATTAAGTCAAGAAAGTAATATCAACTAAGGTTTACCTCTTACTATATTTTAACATCCTTAGTTAATTTAGCACGTTTTGTTGCCTCGATTTGATATCACGAAGTTTATTTAACAGTTTTGAAAATGTGAAAAGGTAGTAGATATTATTTGGGAAGAATGTGAGTTGTGCACTCCATTCTAATGTAACATCGTTTGTTAGATTTAAAACTTAACAACGCTTAGCAGCAATAAAAATGTTTATATAAGTAGATATTATTTCGGAAGAATGTGAGTTGTGCACTCCATTCTAATGTAACATCGTTTGTTGGATTTAACATTACTACGCTTAGCAGCAATAAGAATGTTTATATTAGAAGATATTATTTGGGAAGAATGTGAGTTGTGCACTCCATTCTAATGTAACATCGTTTGTTGGATTTAACATTACTACGCTTAGCAGCAATAAGAATGTTTATATAAGTAGATATTATTTGGGAAGAATGTGAGTTGTGCACTCCATTCTAATGTAACATCGTTTGTTGGATTTAACATTACTACGCTTGGCAGCAATAAGAATGTTTATATTAGTAGATATTATTTGGGAAGAATGTGAGTTGTGCACTTCATTCTAATGTAACATAGTTTGTTAGATTTAAAACTTAACAACGCTTAGCAGCAATAAGAATGATGTAACATCGTTTGTTAGATTTAAAACTTAACAACGCTTAGCAGTGTAATGATAATTTTGTCTTGATATTACTGAATATCGTTCTCTTTTTCTTTTAATTCTAATTTATTATCCTCATATTTGTTAAATATAGTTGTTTGTTGACTGACGTTTATTACACCTAGTGTCACGATGGTTAACGTTCTTGACATGACATGTTTTAAGAAAACGCCTTTTTTTTGTTAAAATATGTTTTTATCGTAGAACTGCAGTACGATCTTCGAGATAATGCTCTTTACCAAATATATATATATATATATGAAATTGTGATTGTGAAGTCTTTTGCTTAACATAACTATTAGAAGTGAGAAGCTCTATATTTATTATATGATACACTTACTTGTTATTTTTCATAGAGGTAACTTTTAGAATGCTATGAGGTCTAAATATTTTTGAGTAAGAAGTATGAAATGCATGATTGCTTTATGTGAAATAATCTCATTCGTTCTTCTACTTCTCGAAAAGCTAATTTAGTTTCTAAATTCTCCTACAGAAATTTTGAAACTGTATGATAGAATTATTTAGAAGAATGTTACGTTTTATTCCATGTTCTTATCAAATTCTACCGTATTTTGTTCTATAATTTTTAAAAGTTTTTCCTTTCTTATTATTACATTCTTTTATTTTCTAGCCAATTAAAACTTGTTAGACATGGTTGGTTTGTCTAGTTTTTAACAATGCCTTTTTCAATAAATATAAAATAATGAGAGGGAGGCTCGCTCTTTATTCCAAATATATATATATATTTTTTTTTATATATAATATTACAATGTAATATTTTTGTATTTCAACAAGAATATTTCTAAAAAGTATACAAATAAAAATATGATTTTTTTTTTTACTTTCTCATATAAAGAGAAAGCATTGTGATAGCGCGAAAATTTAATTTTGTAATTTTGATGGATTTACACGTTTTGACGTCCCTTGAGTCCAAAAAAGTGGTTTTTGAAAAATGTATGTCTCTCGTTTGTGGAGACGCGTGGAACCTAAACTTCTGAGCCGATTTTGACGAAATTTGGCGTACATGTTCAGAAAAATCATTCCCCGATGTGAAATCGAGAAATGAATTTAAGTTCCAAATTTGGAAGCTTACCTCCCAAAAACTCTAAAAAAAAATATTTATTTACGATGATTTTGATTAAGAAAATTCTAAACTTTAGTCTATTTAAATACAAATCAAATGATATACATATATCGACTGTGTACCTGCAATACCTCGTAACCCTCAAAATCGAGATTTTTTTTTATTGCATTTTTTGATAGATGTTATTAATATCTTACCTATGTGCAAAAGCTAGTAACTTAAGCAATTATTTTTTATAGAAATTAATGAAATACTTCGTAATCATCATTTAACTAAAGTGTACAAAAAACCTCGTTACCCCCATGCATTGTAAGTCTTTAACTTGTTGAGGGGTACTTTAAGTGTTTCAGTAAAATTAATTAAAATCAAAATAAATATGAAGAAAATATAAAAATAAACTTTAAAACAACGTTTTTTGCTTCTCCTGAAAAATTTAGTTTTTTGGGTTACGAGGTTTTGCAGGTACACAGTCGATATGAAATCCGTTTACCAGGAAAAATCTATTTTCCAAGATATTGGTGTAAATAAATGTGGTGTAAATAAATGTGATTTTGATGAAAATCGAAAACAAAAAGCAAACAACCAACCACCTGTTGATCACATTTTAAATAATATATATTAACTAGGCATCGCGTGGCTTTGACATTGAAACGGGCTTAATTCAATATATATTTAATATTAAGCAAATTAATAGTTTATCATGATGAGTTTATAGTTTAAAAGGATGATTGGAGTTGACGGTAGTGCCGGGAGGGACTCTCACTTGACTTGGAAGGTTCTGTAGGAGGGTTTCTAAAGGTGGGTTCACTGACACAGCTGCGAATCCACACCCGTATTTTCCGGGATTTGGGACCGTGATGAGAAAGTTAGTCTCACTTGTCTCGGACCGATTTTTTTAATGTCTTTTCAAAAAACATTAAACAAATGTTTAATGTCTTCAATTTAATTTTTGCGTTTTATTCTCTTTGTGCTGTTTAAATTATTCTTACATATATACATATTAAATTTGATAATAATAAACCTCTTTTTTTTTTTTTTTTTTTTAAATGTAGAATTACCTTCGCCATTTATAAAATTATGCTTTTTTAAAAAAAATCATTACAATTTTTTTTTATTAATTTCATAAAGTTTATTCGGCAGAAAGATTTTAGTGAAATAATTATAATTTCATGTAAAAGCAGGTATTTTTTATTTTTTATTATTATTTTTTTTTTTAAATTTTACCTTGAAATAGAGTTTATTCGGTTAAAGTTTTAAATTGCCCCCGTCTGTAATAAATCTATAATTCAAGAGTTTATTTTTATAAAGTTTTATAATTATAAAAGTTTTTTTCTTGAGAAAAAGAGTATACCATTTATTTTAAAACACATGTAATAGCACATAACGCGTCTAGTGCGGAAAGTAGCATTTTGCATGCGAGTGTGGAGTTAGAACCCGAGCGACAGCGAGGGTAGTAAAACCACACGAGCAAAGCAAAATGCCGTTTTCGCACGAGTTGCGTAGTGTACTTTATCTACGATTGTTGGATTTTAATAATTAATACAGAAAAAAATAAATTAATTAACTTCCTGTTTGTAAGTTCGTATTTCTTCTTTTGTTAAAGATGACATTAATTCATTAGTTGAATTTTGTGCCGAATTAATTATTCTCCTCATTTTCGTCATTATCACTTAAATCACTCATTGTTTTTCACTAAAAACTCTATATAAACAGTTACTTTAATTAAACAAACAGCAAATTAGTTTTGTTAAATTCTTCTTTTTTACCGTACTAGGGTGGAAAAAGAGGAATTATAAAACGCGCATGCGCAATGAATACAAGTACGTAAAGAATCACTTTCTACGCATCTAAACAGAGACGCAATGTTTATATTTCGTATCAATCGTAGATACAATTTATATACAGTGTTCGTGAATGATGATATACTATTTTAATTTTATTTTCCAATACAAATTCTTGTTTGTTTTTTTTATTTGTTTTTTTATCAAACAACTACTAATAATGGAGGTAGATTTAAGTAAACTTATCATTATGGCAGACTTATCTGACATTGGAAAGGTAGAAATGCCAGGGAGTCAAGACGGATCGGGAATAAATTAAAAAATAAATAACATATTACTCTTTCTAATTTTAACTTGAATATTTTAACACTCTGAAAGTAAAACAAGAGCTTTTTAATTATTCTAAATATCGTTTGTTCATAATGCATGAATGAAATCGACTCAGTTTTTAAATACTTATCGAAAATGATATAATTTATAAAACAAAACAAAAAATATTCATGAAAATGAAAAGTTACATTAGAAGAAATATATATACAATTACTATATTTCATATCAACTATATCGAGTTAAATGACCTTTTGTATAATGAACTTTTAGATAAATAGGGGCATCATTTCTTTTCTTCAACTATTTCATATCGAAACATCTAGAATAATCAAAATGGCAAAACCAAAATGTATGAAATACATTTAATGTTTAAATAAAAGCTAAAACTAAAAGTGTAAAAAATTTAAAAAAAGTAATCAATTTAATTTAATAATAATTGAATAAGTAATTTTATCTGTTTGAGGTTTTTTGGAACGAAGTTGCTTATGGCACTTACACCGTGTGGAGGCAGTCAATCCAAGAAAACCACCGTCACAAAACTAAAAAACCAACCGTCACGAAATCCACCGATGACCATAACTTGAAAAAAAGATGACCGAGTTAGTTGAAATTTGGTGCACTTGTTCATTTTACCAATGCCCAGGATGAGTTCGTTGGGCAACGTTATCCGCCCAAGCGTTCGCGCGTAACGCTCGTGTAAACGTAAACATCATCTATTCAATTAGACAAATAACTTTTTTTAAATATTTTTTTTTAGAAAAACTAATACCGACACCGCTATGAAGTGATAAAGATCGCTACATTTATTAAAGCGGACCTAAATCTTTGAAACAGAGAAAACAAGGTTTTTACCGATATCTTACGCTCTAACGTAACGATTTTAATAAAACTTCATACACATCGTCTAAAGTACTATTGAAACAGGCATGTAACATTTTAACCTGATACAAGCAGAATTGTTTGTGTAGCGAAGTGATATATTTTATAATACTTTAAACAAGTACGTAGAGAACAGTCCTATTTCCTACATTCTACAACCATACTCTTTAACTATAAACTCATCATGATAAACTTTTTTCTCAATATTCAATACATATTTTGTTGCTAGACGCTTGCTTCAATGATAGAAATAATGTTTTTCTTTTAATTTTGTCTTAACTCCTCTATGTACAAATATTTAGTTACTTTTAATGTTGTATATTTTCTTACTCCTTCATGTGTAAGTAGTTAGCAACGTATACTTAGCACTGTCAATTTATATTTAATGGAAAGCGTAAGGAACTTCGCTCCTACCGGGTGACCCGCGACACCACACGTATTTTTTTTTTTTTTTTTTTTTTTTTTAATTTCATTCATCTCAAAATTAAGATAAAGAAGAAAGGTTGTTTTTTTTTAATTGCGTCATGGTTTAAATTTGACAAAGGTAAACCACTTGGGCCGGGTTGGATACGGTTGTGTGTAGCGGATAGGGAAAAAATGTTGGGAGCTCAAAAAGGGAGAGAAGGGTAAGAACGGAGTACTTGCCCTTTACGTCTATCGATCGCAAACTAGGATATTGTAAAGTATGAATGAAGGCAAGGGTTTTAGAATGGCATTATGTCTCTTATGTAGATGAAGAATTCAAGACTTGTGTTACACTGCCTCTTTTTATTGTATCGATTCTCAATTACATAGAGGTCTAGATGGCCAAACCATTTTAATCATTTCCAGTCATCAATATGGCTTATTTCCAATTATTCCAAGAGCACTATCATATCCCATCTATGTTGGTCTTCTTATGTTCTTTTTTAAATAAAATATGTTTTTATATGAAGACTTTTTTTAAATTATTATTTGATGCAATATGGTGTTGTCATAGCCGTGACTTGGATTCTTTGCAAGTAATTTCCCATTTACTTGCTTGATGTTAGTCGCTTGTTTTGCAACAATTTTTCGCTTGTTTTTACTCAACTCGACCTTAAATGAATAAATTTAACCCTTTACCTTGGGTTTTACTGAGGAGGTCCTATAGAACAATAGAATTTTCTTTTAGCTCGAGCTCGAGTAACATAATAGATACGTTATCCTTAGTATTTTATTTAAACAAGAAAAAATACGTGTGATGTCGTGGGACACCCTGTAGTAACGAAGTTCCTTAAGCTTTTCATTAAATATAGACTATAACATCATCATTGAAGCGAGCGTCTAGCAATAAATATGTATTGAATATTGAGAAAATAGTGAATCATGATGAGTTGATTGTTAAAGAGGATGGTTGTAGTAGAGTATAGGAACAGGACTTTCCCTAATCCTCATCAGGCCCGGCCTACTACTCAAAATTATAATAATATATCACTTGACTACACAAAAACCTTTTCCTGTATCAGGTTGAAATTTTACATGCCCGTTTCAATTGTACTTTTGACGAAGTATTTTAAGTTTTATTAAAATCGTTACGTTAGAACATAAGATATCAGTAAATAAAAAAAAAATGTTGTTTTCGCTATTTGAAAGGTTTAGGTCCGCTTTAATAAATTTAGCGATCTTTATCACTAAATAGCGGTGTCGGTGTTGGTTTTACTAAAAAATGTATTTATAAAAGTTGTTTTTCTCATTGAATAGATGACGTTAGAATTTTTTCCTGTCCTAAAGTTCCTATTTGACATTTGAAGGTTACGTTTACGCGGAAACGCTGTGCGGATAACGTTGTCTAACCAACTCGACATGGTCATTGATAAAATGAACATGTATACCAAATGTCTACTATATCCGTCATCTTTTAATCTTTTACTCAATCAAGTTATCGGTTTTTCGGATTCACTCCCGGCTCCAGACGCTGTAACGTGCCATAAGGAGCTTCTTTCCAAAAGTACACAAATGGAGTAATTCCCGAATTTTAAATATATCATGGTTACCAAGAGATCTTTATTAGTTTAAAATAATATACCTACTTATATTATTTTATTTATTGGTATTTACAAACTTATTAAACGTGAACCATGATAAAGAAAAACCTATTCCATTTGTTCATTTGACTATTGACTAACAAGCATAAACCCATTGGCTTACAAAGTGGCACTTTCTGTTCGATATACATCATTATAACTTTTCCTCGCCTATGATAGGAAAAGTTTTGTTTTCACCTAAAAATTATTTTTTTTCGTCATTTCAACTGAATTATCCGTTTTGGGTGTTTTTAAGACCTCCTGAGTGGTTTTCAGCATGACGTCTCTATGTGTGTTATCATCGTAGCGCCCAGGGTATTTAACCTAGGGAGTTGAAGTTAGATATTATTTATTTTTATTTTTTTTATGAAACTTAACTTAATCTTCTTGAAAGTATATGAAGATTAAAAACTTAAAGAAAAGCTTATTGAGCAAAACAAACTACGACAGCTGTGTGCCTTCTAGTACTTGCCGTCTTTTTTCTCTTTTATGAATTGTAAATATAATTACTAACGCCACTCTTATTAGTGAACAAGCTGTCTAGTTTAATTTACCAGCCGTTATGTCAACTTATTCACTTTGTTTGTTTTACAGTTATTGAATTTCTTTTAATTTTTCTTAAATTTACAATTTCATTTGTGTTAAATCTTTAAAATTTAAACTTTCCGTAGTATGAATACTACCTAATACTTAAAAATTCAATATTTCAAAACCGCGTGTGGTTTAACATTTCATGTTTTTATCTTTTTTCTAAAAAAATCTTACTTACTTCATTTATATTTATGTCGTTTGAGCCTTTCCAATCTGGGCATTTCTGAGGCTTGGACCCTTGAGTTACGATGTTATATGATCAGGGCCGGATTTCCCAATAGGCCCTGAGGCTAGGGTGGCGAAATTTATGAGTTGGGGACCTCTACCGTCCCCTTTAGGTTTGCGAGGGGGACACCCTCCCCTTTTTAGCCAGGGCAAATGCGATGAAATCAGCCCGGGTTGGGGACCTATATTGGACACAAAATTCTTATACACGTAAAACCGAATGTGTTCTTTCCTGGATTTATTTTTTCAACTGGTAATAATTATTATCTAAGAAAGTTAATTATTTATTTGGCTTATAATGATTTCGTTGAGAATGTGGTAGTTAAAAGATACTTACTATAGCATAGTGGACTTGTCCAACCTTAACATTTTGCAGCTTTCTGTGGCAATATAAATGCCAATTTAGGTGTAAAAATGTACTCATTTTGTACTTGTTTGAGCTTTTGCATAGGCGATAGCAAATAAAATACCAACTTTTGTCTCAATTAGGTTCCAGAAAAATCTCATTATCCTATGTTTGTATCGCTGTTAATTGTTTATTTTTACTTATACTTACATTTCTTATCAACATCAAGTAAACAATGTCAAGTTTATTAATTTTTCTGACGAACCCCTGTTAAGTTGATTAAAAACTTCTAATAATACTGTAGTAAATTGGTTAATGGATTTTTCCTGTATATAATTAGAAAATAAAAAATAATTCCCTGAAAATCTTTAAGAAATTGGAGGAGTAGTTGGGGTCTCCCAATCGAATCAAGATCCCCCTTCCACCCGTCCCGTTAAATTAAGTAATTATAAGTTAATGTAATCAGAACTGTCAGTGATGGATTATATAATTTCTTCTGAAATTTGTCGAAGCATAATTATTATTAACGTTAAAAAGTTACGCAACTGTTGTTATTCTAAGATTTTTCCGTCGTTTTGATTGATATTACGTGGCAATGAAAAGATTCGACGGATTTTTAGCAGTCCCCTGATCCACAATACCACCTGTACTTAGTTACTACGTCCTTTATTGTTTAACACAAATAAAATCAAATTAAGTCATACATATTACTTAACATTAGCAATCTTGTTTTGAGACCTTGTTTTTAGGGTTTCGTTGGTAAAATCTTTCGTAATGGTAAAATAAAGAAGCCCTTATAGTTTCGTTCCTGTGTCTGTCTATCTGTCACTCTGTATGGTTCCAATATCTTATGAATCAAAACAGACAAAAACATGAAACATTCCAGTATAAAAGTTCGTTTTGACAGGGTGTCCAGCAGCCTTGAATTCCTTGAAGTCCTTGAATTATGCTTGAATTTTTAGGATGCTTGAAAAATCCTTGAAATAGGCTTGAATTTTGAAAAAATTACAGAAAAACTTAAAATATGCTTGAATTTAAAAAAATAAGGAATTTTAAAGTGATAATAAATAGATTATGCAGACCCGCATTACTTTTTGCAATTGAACATATTAATTTTTGTCATTTTACTAAATTAAATTATTCTCATCTGCCTTATTTGCCCGACGTATTTATTAATTTGATTAATTTTGATCAAGAAAATCAAATAATATATATATAATATACAGGGTGACCCGCGATAAAATGTCATAAAGAAACTAGCGGATTCTATGGGTCAAATGCAACAAAAAATGTCGAGTAAGCGTATGCCCATATCTCAATAGTTCTCGAGATCTCGATTTATTTCTTTTTTTAAGTGCTTCACGAAAATCGTCAACAAAAGCCAAATATCTCAAAAATTAAATGACATAGATAAAGTGAGCTAAGGACCAATTTTAACGAGCATAAAATACCCTTTGAGAATCATTCACTTATTTCCAAATTATCAGCTGCTAAGCATCTTTGAAGTTCTGTTACATTTGAAAATTTGGAGTTTTTAAAATTCGACTACAAAATGCCTGAGCTTATTACGCTTAACTGAAGGATGTAAGAAGTGTGGCGTTTTCAGGAAAACCTTCTGCTTTTCATAAGCTTTCAAATGGTATAATTAAAGTTCAAGGTCATCCGACTAGTTTTTGAATTATGGTGAATTGAATGTTACCAGACATGAAATTTTTTGTCAGGATCACAACCAATTCATGTACAGCAAAAAAAGTTTCCCCGAACGAAACCCCTGGACTTAGGGTTTCTTAAAGGAAATTTGACGCTGAACATAACTAATGTTTATAAACCCAGCCTTGAATTTTATAAAATTGAGCCTTGAAAACCTTGAAATATGCTTGAATTTTGAAATTTAATATTGCTGGACACCCTGTTTGACTCGCATACAGGAAAAATATAACCAACTCAAAATTATTCATGTCACGAAAAAAAAGATTATATTTTGACTGGGGTATCAAATGAAAGGAATTGAAGAGTAGATTACAAAAATGTATAACACTTGTGGAAAGTGGTTAATTTTTCATGCCTTTTTGTCAAAAAACATCATATTGTTTGCGCCCCCCCCCCCCCTTATAATAACTAATTTTATGTTCACAATACCTACGAAACCCTTTTTACATGAAACTTCATTTATTCAGCTAATTTCCGGTAAATCTTTATTTTACCCGTCAATTAATATTTTTCTTTGTTTTTTGACTTGTTACATTTCTTTTAGATTGTGAACAAAAGATGAAAATATATTTGCAGTTTGATAGTTGGCGTCAAGGTGAGACCGAGTCGGCTTGGAGAAAGCTCGGTGTAGAGTTTCTGACTCGAAACCAATATACTGCTCCAGCTGAAATTATCTTGGCAGGCTCCACTCTCAAATACGTCTTGTTTTCTCGTACCGCGATTTCGATCCTGTATCGGACAGTACCCCCTCCCCCTAGACATCATTCTGTATATGACAGTAATTGTTAATTAATTGATCGTGCTGTTGAAGTTGATGATCGACATGTATACTCAAACATTATTGGCTGTCAATGTCATTGTCAAAGGTACGTCTTATGGTACTTCATTAGATTGTTACTCCCCTATGTTGTTTTATTTACATAAATGTCTTTGACTAAATAACTATCAAGACAAAGGGATGTTTAGTCCAATGTACTTTGGACAAAGGAATATCACACTTCTGTTTTTATAAGGGGAGTAGCAGTCTAATAAGAACATTCCGTACACCTTCTTTAGATTGTTACTCCCTTCTGTTTTTTTTATAAGGGGGGTAACAATCTAAAGAAGTGCCTATCTTATAATAAAAAAAGAACAATTACTAGCAGTATTGAGAACTCTACAAAATTAATCTTTGTTAAGTTAAAAATTAAGCAGTACCTATAAACTCCATATTAATGTTAAAACCATTTTTTGGAGTTATAAATGCTGGTTTATTGAAATTACTTGCAGTCGCAGTGGATCCAAAATTACGCCTTCCCAATTTTAACATATAAAAGAGCTTGCATGGTTTACTCTAAAAAGATGAATCCGGTTGTAACTGATTACCCAGCCTCTGAAGCATATATCAACACGTACCTGACCGGGTTTGCTTATTCTTATATCATAATATTATACACACACACACACACACATTATATATATATATATATATATATATATATATATATATAAAGTAAATTTGCTATTCCTTAATAAGAGAGAGATCAAAAGAAAAATGCTGATAGGAACTTCAATAGTGAATAAGTTAGCGAACGGGAAAAATAACGAGATATATGCGGTTGAAGATTTGCTTTGATGTGAGATGTTATTGAATTTATATGTTGCTTAATTGGATTCTTGATTTTACTTATATTATATTTGAGTTTACTTTTATATTAAGTAGTATATGTACTTAATTTTAACGAGGAAATTTATTGCTAGTATCCACGCCGTGTAATATTACCTCATTTTGTTTATTAACTTTGTTTTACATAAATTTAGTGAGTATGTGGTTATTTTATTTGTATCGAGTTTTACGGTGGTGTTATTCGTAGTAAGCAATATTAAAGGGTTTTCCCCTGAATGAAGTTTTTTCAAACTACGTTCACTTTGGTGGTGTTTTTTATTTGGTGTGTTGATTTTATTTTAGCATACCTATATGAGAGAACAGACTATACATTAATCTGAATGTCGAGGTGTGATACGTGGCGCTTCGCCGTCTTACCTACACTATATCGTTCCTGTAATTTCGCTTTCTATTTTGTGAATTTGGACGTTGGATTTACTTAGAATTTAGTTGTACGGTGAGGTTTTTGTGAGAGTCGTAGAGCTCCGTCTACAGTCCCGTAGAAATTGAAAACAGCCTCGTCTGTCATAGTGCTTTCTATTTCTACGGTGTTTACCCGATAGAAAATAGGCGTACGACGATGGGAACGAGTGGAGATTTACGTGTGTATGACGTGGTGGAAACAAGACGACGTATAAGAAGATGTGTTGGGCGGAACGCTGCCGCGTTCCTAAATGAGTTGTGTGCCGTGTGTCGGGGAGTCCCAGGGTGGGGAAAGGCATAACGGATCCGTGCGGGTTAGACTCGGCAACAACGCCTACAGACGTGGCAACGATGCAACGACCCCCCTACCCCTCCGTAAGGTTCGGCAACCTCGCACCACCACCCTGTGGGCTTTGCTTTGGACATGGCAACGCCGCAACCTTCCCACCGTCCCCTCTCATCCGGCAACACAGTCAGACTCGGGTTCGGCAACAACGCACCACCGTAGTTTTGTTAATGACCGCTCCGAAACTCTCCTTCCCAGGGGCGTATTTAAGGGGGGTGGCCCCCTGGACCCCCTTGTAGTCACAGGTAGACGGATAAGTACCATTCCGTACGAGGCGAGGGTAGTGTCGCGTCGCAGACTCTCCTAGGATTACGTGCCACGTTACGAAAACGTCTTATCTACCGACATGTGGTGTATTTTGTCGACGCGTAAGTGAATTTCCGTGAAACAAGTACGTCGGTCGTTCTGTGTCGGGTAACCTTCTATTTCAAACGTCAACATCGATAGACGGACTAAAAACTTGCAAAGTGACGAGTATTTTCACGGCCGAGAACCTGAAAACACGCCGTATATGGTTCAGATTCTAAGGTAAAATCCTATGCTACTCGAATAACTCGTTTCTTCTTGTTACAACCGCTTCTAAACTATCTACGTACACAGGGTAGAAAATATGAATCTGTCCCAATTACCAGTGTTTAATTGCATCCCACCATTTCTATTCTTATAGTTTTTCAACTATGCGTTGTCGAAAACAGTGCACTGCAATAAGCTTGGCTTAAATAACAATTCGTTTGATTTCGTAAAAGCAAATAACAGCTGTTCTGAGATCGAGCTTGGACGTTAACATACTAATAGAAACTTTTACATTTCCTTTTCGTTCTTTTGTTTTTATCGATTTAGGTTAGAATATCAGTTAGGTTCCGAAAGAATAATGAAAGTAAAAACAATAAAACCTGTTACAAAATAACTATACTGTTAATTGACATTATTGCCTTAAAAATTGAAAAACATCAGTCCTAATTATAATAATATAAACTAAACATTTCAAATATTAAACCTTACATTAAAATCACCCTTATTCGGTTAGAAATGACAAAAACGGTTATGAATATAACAAATAATTTTATTTATATAAATAAATTAAAACTTTATTTGAAGACTAACTTATTATTAATGGCCGTTAGTGTGGTTCGAGCCTCGATGCGACGGTTAAACAATATACAACAACAGTTGCCAATATTTAAGTATTGCCGTTTGAATAAAATATACTTTATTTTGATTTCAACACTCTTATTCTCTTGATGTTATTTAGCCAAAAACCAAAATTACGGTTAACGAGTACGACAAAACAGTTAAAATTAACGTAAAAACTTTCCATCAACAATATTTATAATGAAAAAGACTCTTGAAAGTGATAAAATAATAAACGTCCAAATAAGGGTTAGAAAATATAAAAAAGAGGTTACTAAATGTAACTAAATTTCAAGATTAAAAAATAAAATAAACTTTGAAATACTTGACGATTTCCTAACAAAAAAGAAAAAACGGTCTCCTATAAACAATATCAATAAATGTGGTTGAAAATACAAAAATGCGGTTAGTAAAGACAAAAATACGGTTAGAAAATACAAAAATACTAAAATACTGTTATAAATAAAAATAAGTAATAGGTTCGAAGATTTTAACAAAAGGCGTATTTAAAATGTTATTGTTTAACTTTAGGATTAGATTTTATTCTGGCGAAAGCATTGTAATTTGACCTGTGTTTTCAATAAATAAAAAAAAATAATGTTAATTTTAGAACAACAAAAAAAGGATTCCACGTTTCCGTTTTCTCACAAATTTTCATTCTATCTGACCTCTTTTATTTTGTTATTATTTTATCTTTTTTTTGGACCATTGTTTTTATTATTAGATCGAAGTGCGGAAGAGGTATAATTTTAAAATGTAAAAACTTCGTAGTATTTATTTCTTATTACCGCAAATTTAAAATAGTGTTAGATTCAAATCCATCCTAAGTAAACAGTCTCTTTTTTATGTATTTTTTTATGTTAGAATTAAATTTACCGAAATAAGTTTCATACAAACACCGTATTATTAATAATATCTAATCTTAATTACTCAGTTTCCATCACTTTACTTGGTCCAATAGCTAATGTTTAATACTCACTTTCCATCACTTTACTTGGTCCAATAGCTAATGTTTAATACTCACTTTCCATCACTTTACTTGGTCCAATAGCTAATGTTTAATGCACAGTTTCCATCACTTTACTTGGTCCAATAGCTAATGTTTAATACTCACTTTCCATCACTTTACTTGGTCCAATAGCTAATGTTTAATACTCAGTTTCCATCAATTTACTTGGTCCAATAGCTAATGTTTAATGCACAGTTTCCATCACTTTACTTGGTCCAATAGCTAATGTTTAATAGTCAGTTACCATCACTTTACTTGGTCCAATAGCTAATGTTTAATGCACAGTTCCCATCACTTTACTTGGTCCAATAGCTAATGTTTAATATTCACTTTCCATCACTTTACTTTGGTCCAATAGCTAATGTTTAATATTCACTTTCCATCACTTTACTTTGGTCCAATAGCTAATGTTTAATATTCACTTTCCATCACTTTACTTGATCCAATAGCTTATGTTTAATGCACAGTTTCCAATTCTTTACTTGGTTGTCGTTTCATTGATGATTTTGATTAATTATTATATTATTTAGTTTAATAGGTATTATTGTACCCTATAGATCTACCTTTATTTATTTATTTTTTTTTCAATCGTACTACAATATTTAATTAAATTTTTATGTTATGTGTGTGCTCGACATATCTTCATCTCTTAATTAATATAAAATGTAAAATGTTTTTATTTAATATAATTAAATGTATATTACTTTCTCCGAGCAATTAGTTTTTGTTTCTAAAAGAGTTTTTTTTTTCAAGTTATTGCTTCCGAGCTTACCGATGTTAACGGAAGTTAATGTGATTATTCTGGAGAACTAAAATATTTTGTCTCCGATTTCAAAAATTCCAAGACTGAAATCCGTTTCCGGCATCAGGAGACATTTTTTGTTCCGTGTCAGTCGGTCTGTCGCTCAATTTTTTGCGAACCAACATATCTTAAAAACTATACGTCTGATTTTAATGGCATTTTTATCGCTATCGCAGGTCATAATTAGCGCATTGTTGGTCCCTTATAAGTTTCATCCTTCTGTGCTCATTTATTTCTCTTCCACATGCGCACAAACAAAAATTTATTTACACCTATAGCTTCAAAAGTACTTATCTAATTTATATAAAACTTTTATAGTTCATCAAAAATAACCCGCAGATAGATTAATTTGAACCGTCTACGCTCTTTAACTTTTGCTAAATTGATACTTTAATTCATTGTAAAAAATCAAAATAATTTTGACAGATTAAAAAAAATGGGTAAACAAATAAACAAATTAGACAATAATGGCTTATAAAAGCATACAAATCAATGAAGTATGTGATAGGATGCGAGGAAGCTATGTGCCACAACAATTAGCAGTCTATTTTTTCGTGTATTTATGGCAAGCGTGATTACGGTGAAGAGGAAGTACTTTTAGTAATTTTAATGTCAAATCATGGCAGGGTTAACATGACTAATATTCAAATCAATATGACCTTCAAAATCATTTTTGTGACGGCACTTTGCTCGGTGTTTATAACCTTACGTCCGATAACATGGTAAGAAACCTTCCGACGCAGCGACTCGACCTCAGCGCCACCTGCTTATTCATCCTTCAAAAAATTGGAACTAACCCTTAAAAGGACCATGACAAAAATAAACAGTTTTTCCTAAAACTGAAAAGTGAAACTGAAATGCGGTTTTAAGATAGACATTTTCATTAGTTAGTTCTATGATAATACACTTAGACTATTGTCTCCTATTAGAATTTTACCATTCTATTCATATTATGTTATCATTTTTCGTAATAATATTAACATTTTTTTATTTTATATATTTATTTTACTTGTACAATACAAGAGTTGGTTGTGTTTAAGTAATGGTGAAGGTGTGCCACAGATTAAGATATCATATCTTCAAGAGTTCACACTCGTGTACAATCTTGTCTTAGTATTTCTCAATTTAAATAAAAATAAATATTAATCGTTCGTGTATGTATAATAATAATAATAATAATAATAATAATTTTATTCAAAAAATAATTTTACATAAAATAAATTTTACAGTATAATACATAATCGTTTTAACTTTTACTTCAAACACATTTATTTATTTCATAGCCGAAAAGCTATTTGCTTGAGCGCGGCTAAATTTTTGTTTCATAATACATATTATATTTTTATTCGCCTTTCTTATTATTTTTATTTAATAAGTTCTTTTAAAATAAATACACAATTATAAATTAGTACATAATGAACATTATCTTACGTAATCTTTAGTAACATTTGTTTATTTAGTATTATAAGAATTTTTATTTATTTTAAGTATTAAATTCAATAAAAAATAAAGTTTAATTAAGGAATAAATTAAAGGAATTATGCCATATACGAAAATAATAATTATTTGACAGCATTTTACGGCCCTGTTTTTAAATATTGTAATTATTAGGAGTTATTATTTTAAAGTGATGGTTTTAACCATTGTATAATACTTTTTTTGTAATGTTTGAAATATGTATAAGTTTAATTGTATTTGTTGGTCCCTGACCATAAAGCTCTGTGGACAAACGACGTTATCGTATCATTTACTACGTTCACACATCGTTTTGAAAGCGTTTCGGATCCAATTCGTTTTCAAAACGATACGCGTTCATACAACAAAAAATACAGGTGATCGAAATAGTTGTTTTCGAAATCTCGTAACGGTGACGTCACAAGTAAAACCTTCTTTCTTGTTACCCAATATGTCCGCGAATTTTTACATTTTATTTACAAGTTATTAAAAGTTTTTACAGGTTCTTTATAGTATTAAATTTTGTTTAAAAACGTTTTTGCAGTTAAAAAAAAGAAACGGAAGCTCACGAAAACAAAGAACTTAAAAAGTGGAAAAGAGTAAAATAACCTGAAACCTCGATCCCCTCCACGACCTGATCACACGAACGTTTTGAATTCGATCCCCCGTTCCGATCACGTATTTTTGGTGGATCGGATCTAAACCGATACGATCCGTCGATCTCCGTTCGTACAGCGTTTTGAACTAGCGGATCGTTTTCAAAACCGTTTCCAAAACGATGTGTGAACGTAGTAATTTATATAATGGAGTAGTGTCCCGACCACGCACCTCCAAATCATTTCTTATTGCTACACTAAAGCAACCACATATATTCCAATAAAAATAAATCTTTGTTTTGATTTGTTGGTCTTCAATTAGATATAGTAATTTATCTAAATTAATTTACTTAATTCTACTTTTTTCTAATTGTAAAATAAAGCCTTAAGAGCTTAACGGCTCGTCTTTATTAAAACAGACTATGACATGCTCTTACCTTTATTTAGATTTTCAGCGATAAAACCAACAAATCTGTTTTTCTAAGATTAAAAATAGCAAGTCTATTTTTATTTTAATTTTTAATCTGTAAACATTATAAATTGAGGTGGCTAATGTTTAGACCTATTTGAATCTTACCTACTCTGATTCTAGAATCAGTTCTCCATAGATTTGGTGTTACCAGTTTGACGATAATATGACGTCAACTCGTGTAGATGCTCTGTTTTTATTATATCACAATTCAATTCGCAATTAATTATCAATTTTAAATGCTGTTAAACCATGTAAATCTCAAGTGGACAATTTATAATGATCTGTTCGGTTAAACTGAGTAGAATGCGCCATTCACCAACA
Source organism: Gerris lacustris (assembly GCA_951217055.1). NCBI lineage: Eukaryota > Metazoa > Arthropoda > Insecta > Hemiptera > Gerridae > Gerris > Gerris lacustris. Next base: position 49,153,208 of record OX578285.1, read on the forward strand.
CATCGTTATCAGTTTTATGATAAAAAACATTCGTGTGAGTGCTAGTCTTAGAATTTCACCATAACCATAATAAATGTTAATTACTCGTGAAAACAAACACGTTTCTTTCGTTGAAATTATTCCTTTTTTTAGATAATTTTAAAGATAAAAAATTGTACGAGGAAAAAATATATATTATAATGTTAGGAAATACATAACTACATATTATGTTAAAATGTCGTGTAAATCCTATCCTTTATATAATCGATTAGTGTCCCGACGACTCACCTTGAAATGATTTGTTATTGCTAAGCTAAGGCAACCACATTTATTCTAATAAAAATAAAGGTTTGTTTTGATTTGTCGGCCTTTAAATAGATGTAATAATTTATCTGTAATAACTTATCTAAATTAATTACTTAGTTTTACTTTTTTTTTCTTAATATAAAATTAACAAGTTCTTCTTAAGAGAAGTTTAGGAACGAAAAAGAAGTTGTTCTTAAGAGAAGTTTAGGAACGAAAAAGAAGTTGTTCTTAAGAGAAGTTTAGGAACGAAAAAGAAGTTGTTCTTAAGAGAAGTTTAGGAACGAAAAAGAAGTTGTTCTTAAGAGAAGTTTAGGAACGAAAAAGAAGTTTAGGAACGAATAAAATATGTAACAGTTGGTTGGTTTTTTTTTTTACCTCAAAGCTAACCAGGTTAATATTTTATTTTTACCCACAATTTGATTTTAGTGGATTTTAAAGTAATGATATTGTTAACAGCTAAACAAGAAGAATTTTGGAATAGAGATAGCCAGGTCAAATTTAGTTTAAAACACGAACAATTATAATCTATTATTATTTTACTTTGAAGCGATCAAAATCCATCTAATCAGTATATCGACTGTGTACCTGTAAAACCTCTTAACCCCAAAAACTACATTTTTCAGCAGAAGCAAAAAACGTTGTTTTAAAAAAGTTTATTTTTATATTTTCTTTATATTTATTTTTATTTTAATTAATTTTACTGAAACACTTAAACGTATCCCACTACTAGTTAAAGACTTACAATGCATGGGGGTTTACGAGGTTTTGAAACCTTGTCGTATGCGATGTTTTTTGTACACTTTAGTTAAATTATGAATACGAAATATTACAATAATTTCTATAAAAAATAATTGCTTAAGGCTTACTAGCTTTTTCACATAGGTAGATATTAATAATATCTATAAAATAAAAAAAATCTCGATTGAGGGTTACGAGGTATTGCAGGTACACAGTCGATATCGCACTCAGTAATACTTAGGTTTAATTGAAAAATTAATAAATGTTTAATCACACATTTTCAACGAATTATGTAGGAAGTCAAGTTTTAAATCTATTTTTTGTAGTTTATAATATGTTAATTATATGGCAAGTGTTATTTATAAGTCTCGATATTGCAGGTTCTATTGCTCTAAACTTAATGTATAAAACCATTTGCTATTGGTTTTACTTAACTTTCTTTTGTTTATTAATTGTAGCTAAGGAAGTTATAATTTTTTGTTGTTGTCGGGTTTATTTTGATAAGTGTTATCTAATTTTATCTGCTGGTAGCTCTGGCTACTCTCTGTTAATCACTTACTCTTTCCAAGTTCGTATTTTCTCGGTAGACGTTTTTATGAATGGAGTTCCTTTAATAGGACTTATCGCATTTTTTTATCAGGAAAAACCAGTGCTTATCACTAAACCGATACTGGACGGCAGGGAAATTGCGGCATTTTTATTTTGTCTGTTTATTCTTATTTACAGAGTTCAGTGACTAGTTCAGTCATAACGATTACTTTTTTTTATTTTTTATTTCTTTTGTTTTAGTGCATGTCCTTTACAAATTACGTTTTATTTGTAAACCTCCAACATACGTTTTATTTGTTTTGTCTTTATTTATCAATGAAATTTAAGATAGTATGAATGGCAGATGCTATACTTAGAATCAAGTAGAAAATTAGTTTCAGGGGTTCTTGAACACGCTATTTAGAAACACCTTAGAACTGTATGCAAAGTTTCATATCTTTTATTGGCTTGTATCGATAAAATTAGTTTTTTTGTACAAACAACACATTTTTCGTGAAACAATTTTGTATCTTGGAAGCAAAAAGGTCAATGTCCAAATTACGTTTTGATGATATATGTCCACCATTGTTTTCTAATACCTATCAGTACTAGCAGTAGAAAAAATTCCCGCCTTCCTTCACCCTCTGAGTTAGAAGTGTCTCATTGTGCACACATTGGTTGATATATCATCAAATCATAACATTTGTACGTCCTTTTTACTTCCAATGTACAGGATTATAAATTGGTATAATAACTTTAAAATAAAAAATCGAATGAATTAGTTTATCGTCAAAAACTAACAAATGCTAAAATTTAACCCAAACTTTTTTCGGTGATCATCAGTTAAAAAATTGAAAACCAAGCCTTAAGTGTCATGAAGTTGATGTCTTACGACTGAAGTCGTTCATATCTATCAGTATTAAACATTAGTAATAGCAATTGTTTTTTTTTTTTCACTTCTAAAAACTAATGGATTTTGTTGTTTATATATTCACCGCAATAACTTATAACCTAATTTCAATATTGTATGCTGTCGACGATCATCAGTAGAAATTGTCAAAACAGTTTTGTATTAAATGTAAATTCATGTGATTTGACTATAAACGTATTAGAGTGACACATAAAGCGTTAAGCGGCAAATGTACGTTCGCCAAATTCATTCACTGACTAAAATTATCGCACAGATAAAAAGTCGACTTAATAATACCAACCGAATTTTTGACGTAACACAATAAGATTCATTTTTATAACTTTATAATAATATACTCTTCTATGAATTGAATATTTAGCGTATGGCCTTAATAAAACTGACTTCCTCAGCAGATTTATAATTCAAAATGTCTTTCTTATTAAAACAAGTATATTTGTTTTGTTATTTTTTTCTTTGTAAGTTTATTTCGATGGCTTTATAAATGAACGGACGTTGTTCTTGAACAGTTACTTCTACCGTGGGATAATTTTTTAATTTATATATGTTTTTTTTTTTTTTTATGAAACGTGTGCCTTGTTCTGTCTTATTTCCTTTTTTTATTATTATTATTGTCAGCACATTTCCTTCGATTGATATATTAATTCTTTAAAACAACGAAACCATGGAAACTATCGATTTTTCTCTCACAGCTTATCCATCCTTCCCCTTTTCTTTTTTTCTCCCAGACATGTTATCGCGTAACAGCTGTTTGATAAGAAAACGATAAGGAGCGACAACACACGACGAAAGTACTTGCTTGGGCACATACCGTGCTTTTAATCCTCCTTGCCATACACAACGTTGACCCAACGTGTCCGCCTCTTTATTTACTTTTAGGCCCGCTTCACACTATACGGTTTTGGCCGTACGGCATAAAACCGTACGGCAAAAATCCGAATTGGCAGGTTGTTCACACTATCCGGTTTGTATTTAATCAGAAGGTTTTTAAAAGTGCAGTGAAGTGCTGTTGCTATGAACCGTAAACAAATTATTGCATTTTGATTGTATTATCGTCGCGAAAAGAGAAGGCAATGCAAACGCCGGATGTGCGTGCATCCTAAAAAATCAAAAGGGGGATTAAGTTGGCTTATTTCAAACGTTATTTGAGGATTAACGTAGAGATGAAAATAAGTTTTTTAATTATTTTCGGATGTATGTTGCCTCAATTGATGAACTGCATGAAAAGCTGAAGGATACCATTCAGCATCAGAACACACAATTTAGAAATTGTATACAACCAATTTAACAACCATTTCTGTCTTTGTATATATCAAGGTATTTGTCCCACAGAACTGGTCTATTTTGGACAAGGGTAATTAACGCTTCTGCATCAATCTCTTCCATTGCGAATTATTAAATTAATTAAATAAATATTATTAATATTAATATTTAAATAAATTAAAAGAACTGTAGAGAAACGTACAAAGCCAAGCTTGGCGAGAAACTCGCCGTACGATTAAAAACCGTCCAATGTGAAAGCCTGCATTTGATCAAATAGACGACTACTGGGTCCACGGCGGCTATCCGGTCGCCGTGAGTTTAGTGGTTGAGGACGGCTGCTACACGGCGGCAGTACGGCTTTTTGCCGTCGCCGTGTTAGGGCCCAATTCACACTCGAGTGGCGTATGGCACTGAAGTGGTAATGGCGTGGAGCTAGTTTGTGCCACCTCTATGTTAACCTATGGCCTAATGTACACTGGTATGGCGTAGCACTGGCGAGGCAGAGGGGGTCCACCATGACCGATCCTCGCCAGTCCCCACGCCATCGCCACGCCAGTGCCATACACCACTCGTGTGTGAATTGGGCCTAATGTGAAAGTGCCCGTCTCCTTCTATACTCCACTAAAATAATTTCGCCGTATGGTTTATTGCCGTACGGCCAAAACCGTATAGTGGAAAACAGCCCTAACATTGTGAAAATCCCCACACTTGCAGAGCTTATTCTTTAAGTGCATTACAATGTTAGGACTGTCTTTTTAGTAGTGGAATAAAGCTAAAATCTATAGTAAGTAGTGAGGTTTGTTTCTTTAATTTTTATTGATAGTAGGGTCTATACTAAAAAAATTAAAAGCTCACTTTTGCTATCGACCCCTCTTTGGGTCATCTTCAGGCTGTCTAGAAGATTATTGTTCCATCCTGTTCTTGTTCTTGCTAAAAAATTCTTTTATTCTAACCAGGGTAGTTATTGTCAATTGTTTGGGTTAATTTGTTTCCTCCAAAATCCACAGTTATTCTATGACTGTCACTGTTTGTTATTATAGCTTCACAATTTAAACCAAATTAAATATATATCTACTATATGATCAAGGTTACTTAACCAAATCCAACTGTCTCAAGACATGTCTATGATAATTTGATCAGTATTTGGAACGCTTTTTTCCCCTGTTACGTCTCCCTTTTTACTTTCTCATATAATGAGAATGTATTACGATGGCGCGAAAATTCGATTTGAGATTTTGACGGATTTACACGTATTTCTGTCTGTCGTCTGTGCAGACGCGTGGATCCTAAACTACCGGGCCGATTTTGACGAAATTTGGCCTACATGTTCAGAATAATTATATCTCACGGTGAATCGAAAAATTAATTTTAGCTTCAAATTGGGGGCGCTTCCTCCCAAAAAAACTCTGAAAAAAATTTAAAAAAAAAATTATTTCTCAAAACGGTTCCGGCAATTTTGATAAAAAATTCTAAAATGTAGTCCATTTAAATACGAATCTACCGATATAAGCCGTTTTCCCGGGAAAAATCTAGTTCCTGAGAAAATAGCTTTAAAAACGGACGGAGAGAGGCCGGGTTCGATTCCCCGAAGAGAAGTTATTTTTATGATACATTTTGATGAAATGTTCAATAATAATTAAATGTACCTACGAAAACTGGAAAAATAATAAATGGAAAACACTGGGCAAGTAATTATGAAGGAAAAAGTACTTATACTGGCATAAAAATAATAATGAAATTAGTTTTATCGCTTGTATAGTTATATTTAGTACGTTAATATTTATAACTTTTTCATTTATTATGATTTTTAGATACGAATAAGCCTCGAGATGGAGGCGAAATGTAGTCGCTAAATGAAGTAAAAATTATTTCCTCTCTTTGCCCAAATCTCTACTACTATAAAATTAGCTCATTTGTCGATCGGTTGAATGCTGAAGAAATTGTTTATTTGTTTCTTGTGACGATCTATACTGAAACTAGACTGAATAAATGTTACCTAACCAAGCTTTTAGTCTACTTTATGTGTTGTCAATCAGCCAAAATACCAAATGGCCTAAGATTTTCAAGTTTTAACTCTCCCATACTTATTTTCTGTGTGTAGGTTGTATAAATCAAGAAAAATTAAAAATAAACAGGTCTGTAATACCTTACTTGCTGTTGGTTTCCAAAATACATAGTACAAATTTTCCTTTTTAAAAGTATTTAGATCTAATGGATATTAGAAGAAACGTATAAAGTAGGGCATATCATTCACTTCTAACTTGTATTTTCTGCTCCATTTTTTCATCTTAGTTTCGAGCGATCAACGTTACATCTTTTTCGTCTTAGATTCTGCTCTTTGATGAAGTAATCATTGAAATCGCTTACTTTGGGAACATTATTTTTTTAAAAACTTTCTTATGCTGAAAAGTTTAAGTAGGCTATAAAAAAAACTTTGTTCTTTATATTTTAATCTCAATCCTCCATTATCAAATTCTACTCATAAATAATATTTCTTTTCTGATTTTAAAAGAAGGCAGGAGAACAAAATAAAATTATAATTAATTAAAAAAAAAATAAAATAAAAAAGTGTAACGTTCTTTATTATCGGATACAGTTTATTTGTTCTCTTGCGTGACGTTATGAGATAAAACGGAGAAATAAAAACCCTTATTAATATACTAAATATGAAAAAAGATAAAAGAATGCAACATTGTGGACGTTCGAACGCACACTGTGGAACCATCTCTTGGAGTTCTTATCTGAGTCTTACCATAATAATAAAATTCAAGGGTAACTCCTTATTTCTCGATTGTAAAAATAAATGTTAATGAATAGCTGGTCTATTAGTGTTGAGTTACTGTTTTTCAGAAAAGACAACAATCGACACGAGTTTTATCAATTTTTTAAAGAGTTAATTATTTGTATTTTTTTGCAACAAATCTCTACAGATGTGCTCTTCAATGAAACGTCTATAAAGGTGTTTAGGTACCCTATGAAATTTTCTAAAAATCCTTATTCGTAACTTTACCATTGGAGCTGATGGATATATCAACATCTGCAACTATACTTTAATAAGAATAAGCCACATATAGAAAAGATGCTGCAACAATAGTACTTTTTGAAATTTTCCACTTCCATACATGTGCGATAATTGAGTTTGAAGTAGAACTTATTATTTGATTACTATTATATTTGATTGGTTGATTTGCGCTGTTATCCAAGGTTGTATTTTGCATTACGATGATCGTTGGTCGTCTTAATGTAAATGTACCGAGAGAATGTTTTCCCCAGTATCGTCTCTCTGATGCAAGGAACCCAACGAGTCGGATGTACCGTTCCCGTAGCGTGCTTGACGCTATCTCGGCCGACTAACTGTTACATCTCCAGGTAATTCCCTCTTAACAAAGCCTTTTGATTACGTTCAACATCAAAACGTTCAAATTAAACCTACCTTCATTACCTTAACGGAGAGAAATGTCCGATTAATTACAAAATATTCTCACATAACAAAAGAGTGTCCTGTTTTATATTACCGAAATTCTTCATAATTTAACGTCAATATTATTCTCCACCTACATACTGTGTTTGTCTTTAAAATATAAATTTAATTGTTTGGAAAAGAAATTAAATCATTTCGCTCTTAGCTTTGTATTACTTCTTTAGATTGTTACTCCCCTATTTTTTTTTTTAGAATATAAATGACTGACTAAATAACTAATAAGACAAAGCAATGTTGTACAAAGTACTTTGGACAATGGAATATCACACTTCTGTTTTTATAAGAGGAGTAACAGTCTAAAGAAGAACATTCCGTACACCTTCTTCATATTGTTATTCCCCTCTGTTTTGTTTATAAGGGGAGTAACAATCTAAAGAAGTGCCAGTTTTGATATAAATGTCTATTACTACCGTTTCTTTTTTGACCCAGAAGACATTTTTTTGTTTTGTGACTGTTTATTTTTCGGAAATATTAAATGGAAAGAAAAGTGTGGAATTATTTTGGTTGTTTTAACTGAATCTATAATATATATACTGGGACTAAACCTGAATAAGGATTGTTGTACGAAACAAGATTGGTGAAGCGAACCAAGTGGTGCAATAACGCGTCTCGGTTGGGTAAAACATCACCTCTAACTCTAACGATAACCAAATCTCAAACTAACCGTTAAAACTTAATTTCCATTGTTGCAATCTATGAAAGGAATATTTTAACATACTGTTTTTACCGGCGACTGTTGTATTGTGTATCGGAGGTAGGCATGATGTAGTATAGGACATATAAGCTAACCCCTGGCGTCACTGACAGTGACCTTAACTATGTGGTAGAACTGCGACTGACGGCCTCTAAGAGCAGCGGATACATTGCACCCCGTCTCTCCCCCGGCCTCAAAATAAATAGACTTCTAACAGTGCAGCCTTCTTCCAATCTAGCCCAATTACATTTAACTCTGTGCATTACAATCTTTCTCAAACCTTCCAATCCTTTGTACTGTCTAACCACACTGTTACACCGTTAAAAACATGTTTTCTGGCCCTTTGAAATTATCCCTAAAAAGTTATTATCATATTTTCTTCCAACTCGTTATTTTTAAAACGATCCGAGTTTTCCTGTCTAGTAAAAGTATTTAATTCTACAAACGTTAAAATTCCACCCCAGTAAGAATATTTCTAAAATCATTAAAATTCTACTACAGTAAGAATGTTTCGAAAAACGGGTAAATTTATTTTTACTGTTAACAGATATTAATTCTTATAAAATATTAAATGAAATGTTGATGGCTACTTTGACTAAAAGCATTTGCTACTCAGAATATTTCTGGAATTAGGTTCCTCCTAGAATTTTTTCCACCAAAAATATACCTACTTAACATTTTGTCATTATTGTTGACGTTTTTAAATTCACAAACAATTTTGTATTTGCGATGATTAAGAATTGTATTATTCCAAAACACTAATTGTTCTATTTTTTTTTTTTTAATTATATTTTTGGATGATCGTCGCTATCATTAAGCTTTATTGGAAATTTTTATTTAATCTTGTTATCGTCAAATTGACTTGATAATACCCTATACAGCTTATTTACATTTATCAACTTGATCACGTCATCGGGTTACATTTTCTATTAAAGTATTTTTCAGAAAATTATATTTTTCAATCCATTTTAAATTCTTCTACAATTTTACTGATATGTTTTATATTATGCACCTTCAAATACTATTGACGGCTTCCTAAAAACTTTAATTTTCAATCATTCAGCTTGAAACGTTCGGATTTTAAGTTAATACCTCTGCCACATTAACAAAAACAACGAACTTGAAATATAGTACCAGAATTGAAGAAAAATTGTACAAAAAATACTTGAATCATTCTATCTTATCTACTATAACAATATAAATTCGTGATGTATGTTCCATGTTCCTTTGTGTCTTTGACTGCATACTTTAATATTATTGTCGTTCTGATTGCATTAGCTGAAGAATTAAGCTATAGTCTTAAAGAAGAGAAAATGTTGTCAAGAGTTAAAGAGTACTTAATATACAATATGGGAACAATTGTTTTGCATAACTCTACTGCATTGTCCCACACTAACACTGCTAAGGGTTTCTGCATGTATATTTTAATGCAAATATTTTCTTGGACTGTTTTTATTTATTATAATTCTTACTATAAGTCTTATATAGACTGCTAGACGGCTTGACTGCCCTCCGGCCAGCTGTAGCCTAGTTATTCTCCATATATTTTATTCTTGTTTTGAATATTAAATCTTTTGAAGATCAGAATGAAAAATAAAAAAAATCTCGTGATCCCGTTTATATAATCAAAAGCTTGACTAGGACAATCGATTATGTAATTTTGTTATATATTGCTCAGAGTACATTGTATACTTAACTATTTACTCTTAAAAAATGTTAGCACTTGTGTAGTATATATATTTCTGAGTAACAAGATATATTTGACGGAGTACAGTATTCTCTCTCTCAGTTAGGTAGTTAAGAAACATAAACCGGCTTGTTAATTAACTATTTTCATGAAAACAACTACCTTCAAGAGTGTGCCATATTAAATTAATTATACGCTTTTAATTACTAAAGTAGCATAACTTTAGAAAATTACAGCAGAGAAAATATTATAAATTTAAAATAAAATTATATGTAACTAAAATAGTATACATATACACATGCTTGTTAAGCTTAGCTTAAGTTTTGTTAAATTGTCAAAAGTAAAAGTCTATTTGTTTAAGGAAAATTTCGTTTTTTTTAGTTTGTTGTTCCTTGAATTTGATGTATACTTGTTGATGGCATATAAAGGCCCCCATACACGATCAAACATTTAGCGCAAACCTCATGTCGGTTAAATTTAGGCCATACACGTCAAACATGATGTTTGCGCAAACATTTTGACCGTGTATGGGGGCCTTAAGGGAACGCTACAGTAGATTATCCAGTTAAACGAATTCGGCTAACGGTATTGATCAACTCAATTTTATCATTAGATTATTTAATAAAGTTCAACCACATGCGGAGTAAAAAATAAAAAAAGATACTACAATGGAACATTTATCGTTTCTACCGTTTACTATAATATTTTACGTTTATTGTTTTAATTTATAATTGTATAGAGATTTAAATTATGTATATTGGTAATAGTGAGAAGAATGAACTCTTGTTTCTCCTATTTACAATAATAACATACATATAAGGCCCCCATACACGATCAAACATTTTGCGCAAACCTGATGTCAGACAAATTTAGGCCGTACACGTCAAACATCATGTTTCCGCAAATATCAAACTGCCCCATACACGGTCGAAATGTTTGCGCAAACATTTTGACCGTGTATGGGGGCCTTAAGAGTTAATGTTTAATATAATTTCGTTGGCATTAACAATATTATTTTTTGTACACATTATATATGTGCCTATTGTGGTAAAATAAACTCTCGACGTTTCTACTGTCTACATTAATACGTTAAGTGAGTGTTCGTTCTTTTTTAGGGTTTCGTTGATAAAATCAAAAAAAGAAAGCCTTTATAGTTTCGTTCCTGTGTCTGTCACTCTGTACGGTTCCAATAACTTTTGAATCAAAAGAGATTCAAACATGAAACTTCGCATTATTAAAGATCGTTTTGACGCCGCTCACACAGGAAACATTCACGTCATGCAAAAAAAAAAAAATGTTTAAATTTTTGAGTGTGGTATAAAATGAAAGTGAAGAGTAGATTACAAAAATATACAACACTTGTGGAAAATGTTTAATTTTAATGCCATTTTATCAGAAAACATCAAAATTTTGCGTCCTCCCGCCCCCTTATACTAATTTCATGTTTACAATACCAACGAAACCCTTTTTACGTGAGACTTCACGCACAACCAATTTGGTTTTTTTAATTATTAATAAATTTGACTTGGACTAATTTACATCTGTGCACCACACTGTATTAAGTCCATCGTGGTTTAATGAACTCTTTAACTTTTTCTCTACAATAACATTTAATTTTATACATATATATACATATATATATATATATATATGTATTTTTTTTTTTTTTTTTTTTTCAAGAGGTTAAGAGATAAAGAAAGAGAAACATGTAAGTGTTGCTTGAGGAAAGTGTAAGATGCTTGCTACGACCAGTCATACTATGAGAGGGGTTGGATACTTTAAGGCAGGGTTGCCAAATCACACTGAGAGATGGTTGCTTGCGGCAACGCTGTTTGCCCCCCCCCCCCCCCCCCCCCTATCTGTAGAGGGCTAAGACCCGCGTCATTATTTACATTTTTATCCATTGTATTTACTTTTGTACCGAACCGTATAAATAACCCTGGGTGCGACCCACATTTCCACCTACTCACTTAAACTCCTTCCCTACGAATCTATCTCTAAAACTACCTCCCCCCTGTTCTTTTATTTCTAGAGATGTTTTTTCTTATATCTCAAAAATATAGTGTACCTTAGGAGTCCGAAGTCTGTTTTTAGTTCTTAAAGAATTGCAAATTTAGGATGGATAAAAAGAAAATGTCTTTCGGTTAATAAATTTACACGTTGACTTTCTTATCAAGGTGGTTGCCTAAGTGATGATAACAAATCGTTATTATCACTTCTATTCGTCGTTATAATTAACAAATACATATACTTTTATTTGAAATCCAAGCTAATCCTGTGTTTTTAAAGAACTCTAAGGTACCTACCTATACATACTTATTTGGGTACTTCTTTAGATTGTTACTTCCCTATGTTTTTTTTTAGAATATAAATGACTTTGATTAAATAACTTTTAAGAGAAAGGGATGTTTAGTCCAATGTACTTTAGAACAAAAGAATATCACACTTCTGTTTTGATAAGGGGAGTACATAACAGTCTAAAGAAGAACATTCCGAGCACTTTCTTTTGATTGTTACTCCCCTCTGTGTTTTTATAAGGGGAGTAACAATCTAAAGAAGAACATCCCGGACACCTTTAGATTGTTTCTCCCCTCTGTGTTTTTATAAGGGGAGTAACAGTCTAAAGAAGTCTCCTTATTTGTTAACTTATAAACAAAGATAACATGAAATCCCGATGAGCTTACACTTAGTGGATTATAATTGCGAGGAATCTTTAGTGCCAAACCGAAGTAAAAGATATATTTGTTGACGGATGACGTGTCTGACAACTAAAATAGTTAGTTATAAGTCTATTTATGACAACCATCTGGTAAATTTTGCTCTATTAAGTTTCGTTCACAATAAGAGGGAAATATCTCGGTTTAAGCAGCTATTTTCGTTTTTAAAATCTACGCTTATTTACCGAATAATTATTTTCTCTTCTATTGTTAAGTCTATGAACCTTCATGTAATGTTGAAGTCAGTAAAACTTGCTCTAATCGAGTACATTTATTTGATATAGAAGAGTTTAGACCACGTTAGTTCGTCATCATTTACGAACTGATGTTCAACAAAACCGGACTTTCTTTACATATTTAGGTACTGCGGGTTTTTGGATATTATACTGACATTATCTCTCAAGTACTTTTAATCTACATCAGGTCAAGATTTAGTAAAAACAACTTAGGTTCACCCAGCCTATTCTTTTTATTGTAGGAACCAGAGGTATCCTGTATCACTTGTTCTAGGAAAAGTGGTTTCTGAACGACATCGGTTCTACTGCCGATAAATATACTCTATTTCCACGAACCTAACTCATCGTAATAGTAGGTACTTTACGCATCTAGTGCGGAAAGTAGCATTTGCATGGAAGTGTGGAGTTTGCACCCAAGCGACAGCGAGGGTAGTAAAACCACACGAGCAAAGCAAAATGCAGTTTTCGCACGAGTTGCGTACCGTACTTTATCTTCGATTGTTAGATTTAAATAATAAATACAAAAACAAATAAACTTCCTGTATGTAAGTTCTTATTTCTCTTTTGATAAACATGACATAAGTTCATTAGTTGTATTTTGTGCCGAATTAATTATTTCAGGAGGCGTATAATTCTCCTCATATTCACTTAAATCACTCATAGTTTTTCACAAAAAACTCGATATAAACAGTTACTTTTATTAAACAAACAGCAAATTAGTTTTGTTAAATGTAAACAAACTCGCTAATCGTGCGTAAAGGTGAAGAATTCTTCTTGTTTACCACCCTAGGGCGGTAGAAAAGAGGAATTCTTCAGAATTATGAGACGCGCATGTGCAATGAATACAAGTACGTAAAGAATCACTTTCTACGTATCTAAACAGAGATTCAATGTTTATATTTCGTATCAATCGTAGATAAAATTATTTTATTAACACCCTTGAAGACATAATTAAAAGACAACAGCATTGAAAATTAAAGAAGACAGCAATGAAATATGGATTTGATTCCATTATTGTTAATATTTAACAGGGTGTCCAGCAGCCTTGAATTCCTTGAACTCCTTGAATTATGCTTGAATTTTTCGGATGCTTGAAAAAACCTTGAAATATGCTTAAATTTTGAAAAATTGACAGAAAAACTTAAAATATGCTTGAATTTTTAAAAAATCGGGAATTTTAAAGATCCTAGGTTCTTTAGAAGTACCAATACATTTTGAATTTTTTTATTATCCGAACCACCCTAAACAACATTAGTTTGTATAATCGATGCGCTACTGTATATTGTATATAACTTCTCTGGGGTACAACTGCTGTAATTAGGTTGAATTAATACTATTAATATTATAGTAGGCTGGGGGGTTTATTTGGAATGAAAGTCCTTCGAGTGATATTTATTTTTATTTCATCAGAGCTTAGTGATCACTGAAGAAGCTCAGGTTCCCATGGCGAAAGCTTTGATGAAATAAAAATATATAGTCGAAGGACTTTCATTCCAAATAAACCCTTCAGCCTACTATAATATTCTGCAAGTCCAAAAAATAAAATCTCTTCTATTATAAAGTAATTTATATTATTTTGCTGAACTCATACTATTTTTCTCAGATTTTTTTATATAATTCTAAGAAATTTTGAATAAATCACTATTTTAATAACTAATGTTAATAAACCCAGCCTTGAATTTTATAAAATTGAGCCTTGAAAACCTTTAAATATGCTTGAATTTTACATTTTAATATTGCTGGACACCCTGTTTAAGCGTTGAGTATAAAGTGATTATAAATATGATCAAGAAAGGCAGATTTTGAATTAATTTTGATTATTTGCAGTAAATTAAAATTATTATGAATCACATATTGCAGAAAGGAGATACGTCCATTTTGTTTTAACGAAATTGACTATTTTTCATTTTTGTGATCTAAAAGCTTAGGCAAATCTTCTGTACAAAAACGAGACTTGTCCAATAACTCATGTATTTATTTTTAATTTATATTTTTCATGTGTTCAGAAAGGATACATGTCCAGAACATACCCCCTTTTTTACATAAACACATATTTAGGGTCATGAAACGTTTTTTTTTTTTTTTCATTTCCTGTAAAATTTAATGTTGTGGACATATCTCCTTTCTGCTATGTATAATTAATTTATTCTACCGAAATGTTATGGATTTTTTTTTGTAAAAATAGTCGTCCATTTAAATACAAATGCTACCGAATGTCGTTAATACACAATATATATGTATATGTGTGTGTGTGTAGGGAAACTTTGTCTGTTGTTTTTGACTTTTACATATACTGGTAATAATAAAGTTTTTTTTATAAATTCGGAATTGCAAGAAACGTAATTTTTTTTATTGCCTGACAGATTTATTACTGAATATTCAAATATGTAATTAATTTTTTTTCTAGTTAAAATGACCATATTACTATGATATTTAGAGGCATAATATGCCTTATTGAACTTAAAAATCTTTAAATCTTCTTAAAATACTTAAAAATCATCATTCTTGAACTTAAAAATGCGTCTTTTCAACCTCTAAGTCTAAAGTAAATAGCTATAAATTTTACTCATTGTTATTTTTTTTGACAGCCGCTTGTGAGACCCTGACCCTGAGGTAGTTGCTTGGATTATTCTCTTTTCATTTGACCCTCATGTATTAATTATACTATCTCTATATTGTGATTGATTTTGATTCTGCTAATTTAAATTTGTTTTTTTCTCCTGTGACAAATCTGTCTGTGACAAGGGATATTTTGCTATACATAATTCTTTATGTAATAAGATTTATTTGTTTTTGGGCAATTTAGTGTCAATCCTTTTACCCACAATGATTTTCGTTTATAAAATAATAACTCAGTTAGTTCATGATAAAAAGAAAATAATTGTTTACGGACAGCGTGTAAAATGTCGGTTTAATTTGAAATCTCCGAAATATGTTGCGTCCAGGTCTTCTGTTTAACAGATATTTACCAAGACTTTCAAATAACAAGACAGGTTGTCATTTGCAGGATAACTAACATTTCATAGTCTTTCTTTTCGAAGGACTTTTTTCTGACAAGTTAATCATTTTGTTTGACGAAGCACATTAGATAATATCTGTATTAACGACTGTTTTTGACATAATATTTTGAAGAGTGAATCGACATTTTGGTACTTAATTAGATTGCTACTCCCCTAAGTGTTTTTAGAATATAAAACATTTTAACTAAATAACTGTTAAGACAAAGTGCGATGTTTAGTCCAATGTACTATGGGACAGAGGAATATCACTCTTCTATTTTTATAAGGGGAGTAACAGACTAAAAAACATTCCGTACACATTCTTTAGATTGTTACTCCCCTCTGTTTTATTTATAAGGGGAATAACAATCTAAAGAAGTGCCGACTTTTTTTTTCTTTATTAATATTACCAGATATCAGAGAAAGTTAAAACGTGCACAACATTTTTAGGTTAGTTTAAACGCAACACTTTTATATTAAGGGAAGTCTTAAAAATAATCGTGTTTGTATGAAACCGTATAAAGTACTAGTAAATAATGCCTTTTGGTCCAAATAAAGGTCACGTCGCGTCGTACTGAGTTGTGACGAATCTACTTGCATGCTCTTGTATCTTAATTTCTTTATACCACTCGAAATATCAAAAGACAACCTTAAGTATATCATCCTAGCATAGCGTTCATTTTCAAAGCTATTTTTAGGGTCCGTAGGCAAAACCAAGGACCCTTATATTTTCCTACGTGTGTCTGTCTGTCCATCCGTCCGTCTGTAGCCTGCTCTCACGGCTACAGCTTTTGTCCGATCACTTTGAAATTTGGCATATATGTGTATAGTACCTAACCACACATTTTAAAAATGTAGCGACTTAAAAAAGCTATTTTCCAAAAAAAAGGGTAATAAAACTGTAGGGTTAAAAAATTATATTTTGGATTATAATAATAATTATAATTTTTTGGTTTAAGCCTTAATAGAGCGAGCGTAGACCTGTTTAAAGTTGGTGTAAAAAGTGTCCCCCCTCTCTATGTTGACCTTAAAAGTGTCCCCCTCTCTATGTTGGCCTTAAAAGTGTCCCCCTCTCTATGTTGGCCTTAAAAGCGTCCCGCTCTCTATGTTGGCCTTAAAAGTGTCCCCCTCTCTATCTCGCTTATGTAAAGTGTTTTACCTACCCACATATTTTAAAAATATAGCGACTTAAAAAAAATATTTTTTAATTTAAATCAAATTATAATTATTATTAACTACGGGAAACAGACAGTGAAAAATACACTCCTGTGCCGGGATTTGAACCACGGGCCTCTATATTTCCAGTATAGCGCTCTTCCATCTAAGCTACGCAGGAGAATGATTTTTCACTACCGTAATCGATAACTAGTCCCGAATCCAAGGTTGGTTCAAATCCCGGCACAGGAGTGTATTTTTCACTGTCTGTTTCCCGTAGTTAATAATAATTATAATTTGATTTAAATTAAAATTTAACTTTCCGTAGTATGAAAACTACCAAAAACTTAAAAATTGAAAAAATATTTTTCAAAAAAATTAGGGTAAAAAATCTTAAGTGTTAAAATTGTTTTATTTTTTTTCGACACCGTGAGGGGGTATCATATGAAAGGGTTAGTCGAGCTGATTACATTATTTGGTTATAACTTTGATAAGGCGAGCGTAGGCGAGTTTGAAGCGGGTTTGAAACGTGTCCCCCCCCCCCCTCTATCTCGCTTATGTGAAGTGCAAAAAATCTGAAAAAATTCCTGAATATTCTTCGCCAAAAGTAAAGATACCACTTTTTGGAAGTTTCAAAAAAAAAAAAAAAAAAATTTTTTATTGACAAAATACGTTTTTTATAATTATGGTCTTTTCGATGTATTTATATGGTTGTAGTCCGGTTCAGTGGCAAAAAAATACTTTATCGGAAGTTTGTTTATGTGTTTTGAGAATATCAGACCCATAGGATAGTTCAAAGTAAGTTTTTTAGCATTTTAAAAAACACCATCAATAGGGTACTACTTAAACTATTCAGTGTGGCCTACGGACCCTCGCTGTGTGCTGACTAGCACACACTTGACCTGTCTATTCTCCTTTGTAACAGGGTGCGTCTTATATTCGAAGACTTCTTAAATTCGATGCAATACGGTATAATGGAAAATAAAATTAAGCTAAAAATTTATAAATTATTATCTGTCTTTATTTAAATATTTCTATAATAATAAATATAAATATTTCTATAATAATATATGAATAATTATTTTAATATAAAATGTAAAACCAAAATGAACTAATGCTTATTTAAGAATAATAAGTATATCATCACCTTTATTTGTTGCTTGTAAAATATTAATACTTCATTTCTATATATAATTTTAATATTTAATAAACACTGACAAAAAATTAACCTAGTTGCTTATTAAAACATTATAATAATAATAATAACAAAGCCTTTTTTTGCTTTTAACATTATAATTAATGAATATACTTTTTAATTTTATAACGGTGCTTAAAATAAACGGAGAAAATTATGTAGATTTAATAAGCATCTACATAATTATAATATATTATATTGAATTTATTTGCTGCTTGTGATATCATTTATATAACCCCGTATTGTCCCGACTCATCTCGAATTGATTTGTTATTTTTAAGTTAAGGCAACCACATTTATTCCAATAAATAGTAATGTTTGTTTTGATTTGTTGGTCTTCGAATAGATAT
The DNA here is from genome assembly GCA_951217055.1 of Gerris lacustris. Taxonomy (NCBI): domain Eukaryota; kingdom Metazoa; phylum Arthropoda; class Insecta; order Hemiptera; family Gerridae; genus Gerris; species Gerris lacustris. Next base: position 49,171,464 of record OX578285.1, read on the forward strand.
AATAACTAATCTAAATAGATATATAAATTAATTTACCTAATTTTACGTTTTTTTTTCTAATTATAAAATTATGGCTGTTGCCACGGTCTTATCGGGTCGTATTAATATAAGTACATTCTCTATTTTTGTACAATTTTTAATTCATGAAACAAATAGTTTTCAGTCAATACATGTATAATAGAGTTAGGGTGATTTCTGATTGGATGATCTAGTTTAGGGTTTTTATTGTTGATGTATTATGTATTATATTTATATATTTAGTGGGTGTTTACGGGCACACTTAGTTGGACTAAAGGAGCCGTGTTGTGGAGGTGTTAGTTGTCAGCTTTAGTTAGTCGGTTCTCCGCTAGATCTCAGCACCTAATGGACACGGCTCTACCGGTCTGTTTTTAACTTGCACTTCTCCCACCACCGACACTTTATGACCAGACATCAACCCCGGTTTCCGAGTCGACTTGCAAATCCCCTCGTTCTATCGATACCGTTTCCTACCTTCCTTTCTCTCTTCGTATCGATACTCTTGTTTGTATCTTATTGTTTACCTCCCCTCCACCGTTCCCCCCTTGAGAACAAGTAGAAGGGGGGGGGAGGGGGGTTTAGTCTACTTCTGGATTCCCATTGTGCCATTCTGATTCATTTGAACGGCACAAGTCGGTATGGGGCTGTCCTGTTACTCTCGAACTCTCCCAGATCTCGTCAATATTAACTCGCACCATGTTTTTTTCATCTTGCAATTTTTTTCTTTTCAATAATAATTTGGTACTTCTTTAGATTGCTACTCGCCTATGTTTTTTTTTTTTTAGAATATAAAATAGAATAGAGAGCCTCTCGGAAGTTTTCAGACCTAAACAAAGAAAAAGAAAATACATATAAATAAGAGCTAAATAATATCAAATGAGAAATTAATAAAAATAGTAATTAAGACTCCAAAGTTTCTTAAGGCACTTAAATTCCCTTATGGAATACATACTAAATAACGATAAGTATTTACTTTGTCAAGATCACTTTAATACAACTTATCTTTTTCTGAACTTACTTAAATGCCGAACGAACAATCTGTACAAGTTGTCCACCTTGGCTAAAGGGTACTTCTTTAGATTGTTACTCCCCTATGTTTTTATTAGAATATGAATGACTTTGACTAAATAAGTATTAGGATAAAGGGATTTGTAGTCCAATGTACTTTGGGACAAAGGAATATCACACTACTGTTTTTATTATAAGGGGGAATAACAGTCTAAAGAAGAACATTCTGTACACCTTCTTTAGATTGTTAATCCCCCTTTTTTTTTTTTACAAGGGGAGGAACAATCTAAAGAAGTGCCAATAATTTTAATACATATTGGCATTTTTTGTAGTCGAAATATATGGCCATTTGAAATGTGTCATCAAGAAATTTAAATAAAACCATAACGTCTGTTGTGCTAGAATGTGTGGATGTATGCCTGTAGGCGTGGTACTTAATTACTTGTAATTTCTCCCATTCTTTCTGTAATTAACATTTTTTTAGGGTCCTTAGTCAAATCCAAGGATCCTTATATTTTCTTGTGTGTGTCTGTCTGTCCGTCCGTCCGTCTGTCGCCTGCTCTCACGGCTACACCTTTTGTCCGTTCACATTGAAATTTGGTATATATGTATGTGTGGAGTACCTACCCACACATTTTAAAAATGTAGCGACTTAAAAAAAAAAAGTGTAAAAAAACTTAAGGGTTAATTTTTTTTTTGTATACCGTTTGGGGTATTATATGAAAGGGTGCGTCGAGCTGATTAAAAAAATATATAATTTTTTGGTTATAAGCTTTTACAGGGCGAGTTTGAAGTTGGTGTAAAAGTGTCCTACCCCCTCTATCTCGCTTATATAAAGTGCAAAAAATCCTGAATATTCTTCAACCAAAGCTAAAGATACCACTTTTTGGAAATTTCGAAAAAAAATCCTTTTTATTGACAAAATACGTTTTTTATAACTATGGTCTTTTCGATGTATTTATATGGTTGTAGTCCGGTTCAGTGGCAAAAAAATACTTTATCGGAAGTTTGTTTATGTGTTTTGAGAATATCAGACCCATAGGACAGTTGAAAGTAGGATTTTTAGCATTTTAAAAAACACCATTAATAGGTACTACTTAAACAATACTGTGTTGGCTACGGAGCCTCGCTGTGTGCTGACTAGCACACACTTGACCTGTTTATTTCTTTCTCATGTAACAAGAATGAAGAATATAAATAGAGACAGCATTGTAATGGAAATTCCCTTTTATGATTTTGATGAATTATTTATTTCATCGTGATGAAACAAAACTATTAATTATATATATATATATCGTTACTTCATTTCCCGTATAAAACAAACTAGTAACACCGAATTTATAAATTAAATTAAAAAAAAAGCAAAATGTTTCAGTTAATTGTAAAAGATAGTAAAATGAACATTTGACATTTTATTTTAGTCTGCACATAGGTAAATGTTATTGTGAGTTTACTCTAGCAATAAGACAGACATTTTAAACTTATGATGTCACTGGTAATAATATACATTGTTACATTTTACAGTTCGCATCGAAGTGGAATAATATTGCGAGTTTGCATAACCAATAATGATAATTTGCACTTATGAAGACACTAGTTCAAATTACCTGAAGAGGAAACCTTGGTCGGAACAACCGACTCGGAGTGTATTTTTAAGTTGCTAATTGAAAGAAATCAGGTATAGAATAAGTATTTAAGCCGGCTGTTGAGATACCTCGATAGACTTAAGCCAGCCGAATAAATTTAGAAGCGAGTGGACTACATAGTGATAACGATAACATACTGCCTGTGCCTGTGTGATTTAAATATCAATTATTTTGTCTCGAGTTTTTAGGTGGAATAATTATACTTTGTTTTATTACTGTTTTCCTGGTATTTTTGTTTAATTACTTTCCCTTTGATAAAAGTTTTAATAACGATTTATTCCTGTAATTGCAAATCCATTTTGTATCAATTTAGCGAGAAATCCATGACTGAAAAATTTCAGCTTTCGCATATACTTCCCGACCTTTATTAATTTTAATTCTCAAGCTCTTTATAAATGCGGCAATAATGCCGGGAAAAAATGTAATGTTTCATGTCAATGAGGTCTGAGTCGTTACACCGGCCTTTTATAGAGCCGGGAATTTAATTAATGATGGGATCGAAGCGACAGGCTTTTTACCTTTCTGTCCTCTGTCGTTGTTCACCCGCTAGAGGAGTTTTCACTTTCTTCTAAAATAATTAATTCTGGTTTGGAAAAGATCGAATGGAGGCCGCCAAAATAAAATAGTTAATCGAATGTTTTGCGGCGTAAATCGCGTGAAGATGGATAAATGGGAATGTTTGTCGGGGTTGGTTTGTATTATGTGAGTGTCGAGTAGGTCCGGTCCTGACAGTTTCACTTCTCCCTTTCATCTCATCCCGCAATATTTGGTACTTCTAAATGATCGTACGGCAAATTCTCCAGTAATGTAATCGTCAGATTGCATCTTGTCTTTCGAGTCCGCGAGCCTTGAGCTGTTGGAAAAGGAACGGGGCTGCAAAAACTCGAAAGACCGCCCTTGTAATTTCCGCTATTTGAAACTTTTTGACAAGAGGGTTAGCAGGCTGGGATTATTTTACCGGCCCTCAGGGCACAGCGCACCCTACTGTTGCTTTGTCTCGATAAGGCCGTCTGCCGCCCCCTACCTCCCGAGCAAGGTTAAACCCGTCCAAACAACACAATATCAAGCTTAAATTGCTTTAGACTCGATGTAATAAATGCCTAGGTTATAAATACCCTACAGTTTAACTCAACTATCAAACTCTACTGTATTTTCTCTTTGCCAGTATTCTTTTAAAAATACTTTATTATTACGGATGATTTACTTCTAAACATTTATTTTTTTAGTATTACAGGGGTACATTAAGTGTGCATTTAATAAAATGTAAACAAACCATGCGAAAACTAAATATAAACCTTTGATCCTTCCGCGATTTGTTAATATATAGATGAGTATTTGTTTTCTTCACAGTTCTACGGCAGATGAGGCACTAGTCTGATGAAACACTCTCCCCCAAACAAATGTTGGCAACCGGTCTGGTCTAGTACAGTTGTTAAGAATGTGGTCGGAAATCCGCTTTACTTGGGTTAGGCTGGCAGCCGGTGTTTTGTCACGGCCGCTGTTCCGAATTCACTCTTTAGAGACTGGCGTTTCCTGTCGCTCAGATGTTCCATAAGTCGGCGACCTTAGAGATGACATAATTTAGAAAACTATAATAAAGATAGTAAAATGAGAAAATAAATAAAAAATATAAATCCTTATTCACGGGAAAATTGGAAACAAAATTGAAGGGATTAAACTCATATTCACTTGAAAATTAGAAACAAAATTGAAGGGATTAAACTCATATTCACTCCGAAAATTAGAAACAAAATTGAAGCGATTAAACTCATATTCACACGAAAATTAGAAACAAAATTGAAGGGATTAAACTCATATTCACACGAAAATTAGAAACAAAATTGAAGGGATTAAACTCATATTCACACGAAAATTAGAAACAAAATTGAAGGGATTAAACTCACATTCACTCCGAAAATTAGAAACAAAATTGAAGGGATTAAACTCAGTCATATCCACGGGAAAAGGGAAAATTAGAAACAAAATTGAAGGGATTAAACTCATCGTCTAGTTGAATTTTACGTCATTATAGTAGATTTAACTTTAACCTTTTAGTCATATATTTATATATATATATATATATATATATATATATATATATATATATATATATATATATATATTTCTGTTTTAAACATTTATGGAACATTTAAAACATATTAGATCGGCAATTATCCTTTTTTATTTATTTTCTAATCATTTATATAATCGAGTAGTGTGCCGATGGCGATGACTCACCTCGCAATGATTTGTTATTGCTAAGCTAAAGCAACCACATTTATTCCAATAAAAATAAATGTTTGGTTTAATTTGTTGGTCTTCAAATAGATATATGTAATAACTTTTCTAAATTATTTTTTCTTTTTGTTTTCTTAAATATATTAAGGGCTTGTTTTTTATAAATGGTGACAGGTTATTAAGGTGGAATCAGTAATTAAAGCATGATGTATGACTATATATAATATGTTAATTAAACAGTAAACAATAGAGAAAACATGGTTTTATTTAGCGTATCATAGAGTTTGGACTAATATTTTTTCGAATGGACTGAAGAAAAGTTATATCAATATATATATGAACAGCTTAAATGTTTATAATTAATATTTTTCTTTCTATTTACTATTTCCTTTAATTCTTATTATATCGACGAGCTTACCTATAGTTTTATTATCTCAAGCTAAAATCTTTAGCTTACCTGAATTTATTTATCTGGAGGTGGTTAGAAATTTAGGTATTGCATGTTGTCTAACATGGCGTGGGAATACTTGGGTCCGCTCACTTAGATTTATACTTTTATTAAGTTCATGTTTGTGTATTAAGAAAGCTCAACTTATATCTTAATTTAAATAGTACATATTATTAAACATTAAAAAAAAAAAAAAAAACCTTTTATTAAGTTTGTTCGTAGTGGGACTCAATACACTATAATGCCGAGCATCAAAGACACAGGATTAGTTTCATCTTCCGATTTTAACCTTACAATTGTCTTTTATCATAAATGTTAATAAATATAAGGGATTAGACTGATCAATATCAAATATCAAATCTGCCATAAGTAAGTATTAATAATTAAATGATCAAACTTAGATCAATATCAAATCTATCCTTAAGTATTAATAATTAAATGAGCAAACTTAGATCAATATCAAATCTATGAGCAAACTTCTTTTTTTATATATACATATATTTTTTAAGATCACTAAAATAAAAATTGAATATAAGTGAAGAACAACTTCAGATTAAAGAAGTTGGACAAAAATAAGAAAATATATTTTCCTTAATAAAAGTATATATATATATATATATATATATATATATATATATATATATATATATATATATATATATATATATATATATATATATATATATATATATATATATATATATATATATATATATATATTATGTTCATTTAATAATATAATATCGGCTTTTTTAATAAGAGAGATATTATTTTTGATTTAAACTTCGGTAAATTTATTTTTACCTGTGGCAACAAAGTCTTACCATTTCAAAATCATTTTAATATGTATCTTTTTTGTGTATTTTTATAATACCTTTAAACTTATCTTTTTTTTTATTTGGCGTGAACTGTTCTACGCTTTAAATATTATTATTGTATTTTCTATTGATATAGAATAATGTTAAGAATATTATTTATATTAATTTAATATTAAGTAGCAAAAATGGTTCCGTGAAAAATATCGTCTTCTAAAAACAGATGTCCTGTATTTTCGGCAAAACTTTTTTTTAAAATCTTATAAAAATTGCACCTTTTTTTTTTTTATTAAACTCACGTTAATTTACATGTGGTCTGAAAAGCCAGACGCACAACTTCTGTGTTTTTTTTAATACATTAAAAAAAAATACGACAAAAACAACCTTCTACTCACTGCCTTGAAAATCCACTTTTTTTATTTATATCTAGTAGATTTTTTTTTTTTCTTTTTGAATTAATATTTTAGCAATTGTTCGATAATCGTAGATTTAATTGTTAATACTGTCATGAATTCCAAACATCATAATCTGACTTTACTAAAACTTAACTTATAAGTATAACATAAAGAAATATTCTCAGTGTAGGCTCAAATATATATATATATATGTATATTTTAAACTTAAAATTATGGAGTATTTGTATGTGGCTTGAATGGATGCTTTTGCATTATACTTATTATTAATTTTATTGCACATTATTATTATTCAGTTTATTATTACGTAAAGGTATTAAGGGCTTGGAGACGCCCTACCTGATAGTGCTTCTCCTAATCCATGAGTATGCTTTTAACAAGGTATTCCGTCTTTCGTTAATAACCAGTTATTTATTAATCCTTTTAGCTTTCTCTAACAAATTTATGCAAATACCTTTTTTCTTTTTTTTTTTTTTAAAAAAAAAGGGGGAAAGAAGTGATACAAAACCCTAGGGCTAATCACAAAAGTATTAAATTTCGGTCAACCTTTACCCGGAATACTAAAGAAGGAAAACCTAGAATAAGATTGTTTTGGAATCTAAATCGGCACTTCTTTAGATTGTTATTCCCCTATGTTGTTTTAGAATATAAATGACTTTGACTAAATAACTATTAAGAAAAAGGGATGTTTAGTCCAATGTACTTTGGGACAAAGGAATATCACAATACTGTTTTTATAAAGGGAGTAACAATCTAAAGAAGCGCTCCTTAATCCAGTATTTAGACCCGTAAAATTCATTGCTGTAAAAAAGATTTTAATTCACAGTGGGCTGTTGCTCTAGAGAATTGTGCCACTTGTCATTATAATTTTAGGGTTGAAGATTTTTTTATTTAAGTGAATGTTCTTAGGCGTGGTAGAGTAAATTGGCTTGGATGAAACGAAATTGCATGTAACCAAGTTTGTGATTCAAGAATCGTCTACGTGAAAGATTTTTTTATAGGTATATCAACTGCCGGCTTAAGTCGGCAGTTGATTTACCTGTAAAAAAATCTTTCTCTCGGACAAGTCTCGATCTACCTGCCTCTGATTCAGCAGGCATAAGTTCTAGCCATTGCACCACAATTGATTTTCAATACAAATAATATTTGGTATATAAGCGTAATATTAAATGTTAATTTCACGTTTTTTTCTTCATTATTCGCTAAAATGTTATGAAAATATTTTATTTTTCAATTAAATAAATTCCACATAACCATTTCTTAATCCTAAAATAATAAAATCGTCAACAAATGCAATAAGAGCGATGCATAAAATCAACTGTTTCTAGAACTTGAGTTTCACTTTTAATTCGTGAGAGTCTCACTCATTTTTTTTTCTTTTTTAATTCCATGAAAATGGAAGTATGGTGATACCCTCCAAAACGTGATTCCGAGATCTCTGTGAAGGAGGGGTCCTACGAACCCGGGGGTATTAGGAAAATCCGTTTCATATACATGTATGTCTGTGCGTACGTTCGTACGTTCGTTCGGAATTTTACACCTTTATAACATCGTATTGAGATGCGGTTTGCGGCATTTTTTAGAACTTTGGTCGGAAAAACTGATGGCGTAAACCCGAACATCGTAGATCACGACGTTTCGGAGCTACATTCACTTAAGCACGAAATCGGTCTGTCGACGATAACTTCAATAGGCTTTATTTGATTTCAATTTCCTTTGGGGTATATATGTGTCCTATATGGTAGATTGTACCTATACTTTTTGAGCACAATCGGACTAGCGGTTTGGGAGATGTTGGCATTTCAGTGTTTTTTAAGGTTTTTTTCGGAACCTAATTGCGGCTACACTGTAAACCGTATCGGAAAGCGGAAAACACCAGCGTAACTGATTTTAAAAAATCTACAACTTTGGTGCTATGACTTTTTGTCGTAGGACCATCCCTTCTACCTTAAATAGAGACATGTTTTACATTTTTTTTGTTAAATTTTGGACTTTGAGCTCCTTATATCATTTGTAATAATTGACCGATTTAATTTCTGATTGGGGTGCTTAAACCGCACATTAATGCCCTTTAAAACGAGTTTTTATTATTGTATTTATTTGTAGTACTTATAAAGAAGATTTAAAATTTAAAATCTATCAGCTGATTCTAAATTCTTTTATTATTATATTCTTATACTGTATAGTTAAAAACAAGTATAAAGAAAATGTAAGCAAACATTGAATAATTAAGTTTTTTGTTATAAAGGATAAAGATTAATAAATTTATTTTGTTTTCGCATAAACTCACCTTGAACTCTAGATGTAATCAAACCTCCTTTCTCTCTATAGTCTTTTTACATTCTACCGACATTTATAAGGTAGCATTTTAGTTTTATGCTTACTATATATTTAATTGTGTTTATTATTATCATTTTGGTTTAATTTTGTTGCAAAACTATGATCGATATTAACTGTTTCTACGATGTAGTTTATACTGAGTTTTCTCTTGCTCACGTATTGACACCAAAACATTTCATGGAAGTCATGTGTGGATTTCCACACCGGTACTTTTTTTTTTTTTTTTTTTTTTTTGGTGGGGGATTGGTTTAAAAATAAATCAAGCTTTTTAAGTTCTATTGAATTTGTTGAAAATAACACTACCAATACTGTAGAAGGGTTTCTAATAGGAAGTTATTATTATTGAGAGTGTATTCACTTACTGTTGGTTGTCAAGACAATAACGCACTATTACTATTTATATTTTAATTCAAACTTACGTTAATTTGGGTCAATCGTCAAAAAAGTAAAATTGCTGATCTACTGACGACCAATTTCATTAATATTTTTTAGTGATTATCTTATATACAATGCATGAAACTAATCACTATTTTTTAAATTTTCTCCGATTTAAACAAATCTTATTGTGGTTGGCTGCTCGTCTATTTTGCACGGGGTTTCAATTCCTCCTTGTGGTTGGCTGCTCGTCTATTTTGCACGGGGTTTTAATTCCTCCTTGTGGTTGGCTGCTCGTCTATTTTGCACGGGGTTTCAATTTCTCCATGTGGTTGGCTGCTCGTCTATTTTGCACGGGGTTTCAATTCCTCCTTGTGGTTGGCTGCTCGTCTATTTTGCACGGGGTTTCAATTCCTCCTTGTGGTTGTCTGCTCGTCTATTTTGCACGGGGTTTCAATTCCTCCTTGTGGTTGGCTGCTCGTCTATTTTGCACGGGGTTTCAATTCCTCCTTGTGGTTGGCTGCTCGTCTATTTTGCACGGGGTTTCAATTCCTCCTTGTGTATTTGAAACCGACCCCTGCTTAAGACTATTGTTGTTTAGGCTCGTTTTAAATGATTATGATATGGTTTTTAACAAAGATAGCGTGTATAAGGGATGAATAAGGTAAGGGGGTTTGAAATGATGCAGTATAGGTGCGATTACGTCTTACAATTGCCTTACTATTGGAAACCACTAATGAATACCGAATCATTTGTTATCGGTGAAATACTAAAAGAAGCCTGACTTAGGTCAGGTCATCGGTCATCGATTAATTTATCTCTCACATTAATTGTACTGATGCCAAATAAATAAGCAATAGTTTTGCTTGTGGCATTTATAACTTGTTTATTTTTCTAATTAGTGAATTATAATTTAGTTTATCACTCTTGCCACCGATATGTTTGATTCGCCATTCGGTAGTTTAGAAAATGTCGATTTATTTAACTTCATTATTGATGTATATATAATTTAATGTTTATTTATTTCTACGCATTTCCGAGCCTCCGTCAACTTGAAGCTTCCCTACCGCACTTAATTATCGGATGAGGTTACTTGAGTCTTGAGTGCTATTAAGGCTTCATGCTCGAGCTCTTAATGGGTAAGTAGCTCGCGGATCGACGCGCGTATTTATGAAGTCGTGGAGGCGACGTCGCAGGTTTTCTCTCACCCTGTCTTCTCGTAGGCTACCTTCCTTCAGGTTATAAACAATTAACATAGCCGAATCGTCTGTTCATCTGCTGTCCTTAAGATATATATTCGCTCTTGAAATGTTTCTTGTGATTTCAGAAAAACAGTTCAATTTACGTATTTCATGATTATGTCTTAATAAAATTCTACGCATCAAACATCGATTCAATACATATAAATGCAATGACATAGACAGTATTAAGTTTGTATTATTCCATCCAAGTTAAAAAAGAGAATACTTAATTAAAAAAAATAATTTCGGCCAATAATATCGCTACGATTATTTTGCCTGTTGCGCGGCGGCCATAAACTACTCTGGAATAATCTTAAAGTTCTTATATCCTAAAGGTGACTGTGTCTTCTGGGTGCCGAGAACCAAATGAACATTTAATTTGGTTTTCCTAAAGCACGAATTGTAACTGAGTTTATTCCATTGTTATATATAAGCCATGGCTATACATTTAGTTTTAACCATTGGGATTTTTATTGCTTGTGCGTGCAAAGGATTTTGTTTTACCAAAAGTTTTATTTTGTTTTTCAAATTGAGATGTCAAATACATTTTCTTTTAGTGTATTAGGCTTGCAGTAAGGTTTATCATTATCATAGGCTTCATCCAAATTTAGATGTGTTAAATTGTTTGCTTGCAAATGTTCATACTTAATTATCTAAAATATTAAATTTTTCTGGTTAATCTAGTTCTCTATTGTGTATAATATTACAACAATTTCTTCTAACTACTATCCGATTTTGCTAGTGTAGTCCAAATTTTCAAAACCATTTGTCATAACTTCCTTTTAAAGGATATAGCTCATTTAAGCCAAATATTATCTATTTTAAATTTCATTTTCTTATAAGCTGTGTTGACCTACCTAAAATTTTACAGGAATTATAACTTAGTTGGTCTATCTCAAATAATAAGTAGGTTAGAGTACTACTTACTCTGTAAGGAAAGTTTTTTTGTCATCAATAGCTTTTGTTGGAAGGATTATTGGAAGTAGTAAATATTGTCTGGTATAATAATGCTTTTCAAAAGCCGATCGGCCCGGTTCAAATCAAATACAGTATGCGTGTTACGAGTTTTCACATTTCACACTCAGATTGGCCAACCTAAATAAAGGGAAAAAATAAAGCCACTAGGCCTATGGGAGGGGTAGGGCCAGTAACATTTTCTTTACCTAGTTGGCCCGACCTTCTAGAATTCAAAATCCTCACCTCTCATTAACTCCCCACCCTAATTTTTCGGATTTTCCCGTGCTGTCAAAAGTGACAACTGATAACACGTAAACTGTAGTGATGAAATTATATTATCTCTTATTTCTAATCGTTACCTGTGTTATATTAGTCTAGATACCTTGAATAGTCGATAAGAACCAAAATTACTTTTATTGCTTCTTACTCTGATGCTAGCTACTTGATTGAGCATGTTAATTGCATGATTAATACGCATATTTCTAACGTCGTGATTTCACCGAGGCGATTCGATTTTGAAAATTCTAAAACTTTTTTTAATCACCTATTTAAATATCGCCTCTAAAGGGATTTTTAGTTGCATGTTTTATAAGATTAAGCGACGGAATGGAAAAGTCAGGTGTGATAGCGTAGTTTGGATGTTAACGGTAGTCTTTGTTTTGTTACAGCGGTGGAAGACCGAGAGAAGGAGGAGGGGGAAGCGAATCGGTCCATCAGTCGAGCTACAAGGGAGCGGCAGTCCGTCCTTCGTCTCATGCTTCCTCGACCACTTCGTATGCCGCTGCAGCGGCGGCTGCTGCAGCTGCTGCTGCCGCTGCCGCCGCTGCTTACAACACCACACCGATGCGTTTCATGCAACCACCCTACCACGCCTTCAGCCGCTATCATAGGCCTCCTTCAGTACGTAACACAGTTGATGTCATTTATATTATGTTTTACTTTGTCTTTTTGTATTTTTAAATCCATATTTCATCGGAAGAAATCAATCGATATAACTACTTAATTAACAATGAATTTCAATTATTTAAACTTTAATTTGTTAATAATATTACTTCAATTATTTCTAAAGTAATTTAGTTTAATATTTTGCTATGAGAATTTAAGAAAGAGGGAAAACATTTTTTTTTTCTTTATAAGCTTCAATTTTATTTAGCTAATTTTTTGTAGAACTTATTACCTAACTTGTGCAGAATTAGCTATTCTGATATACAAATCTATTTTCACTGTAAAGAAATATATTTTTTGCTATACAAATTGTAGTATTACTGTTGGCACTATTAATTTTTATAATTCTTATTATTTTGTTTTTTTACAGAATGAACACGGAGGACAAATTCACGTAGAATACTCAAGGAGCGACCCTCCTCCGATTCCAAGTGGCCCGACAAGATCTCGAATTTCCCTCCTGCCTCCTAATAATTCTGCTGAGTACATTCCTCAGCATTCTAGAAGTAGTAGTAGTAGACATCATCAGTAAGTCGATTATTACTTTTACTTTAGATTTGAACTGTTTATTGGCCATTTTTAGCAATGGTGTTGTTTGTTACCCATTACTAAAAGAAGTAGTTTAGTGCTTGTTCGATGTAAGCTTTTTTATTTGACGATATAATATGGATTTTTTTTTTTAATATATAAGAACACTCTTTACTTACTATTTTTAAACAATAGCAGCAATGCTAACCTGTTGAGTGTTTAGAGAATTTTTTTTTGAATGCCAGTGTGCTACTTGAATGCGATATTTTTTTTAAAAAAGTGCTTAAGTTATCCTTGGGATGATGAATGATTTAGGGCACTTGGTCCCTTTATACGGGTGACTTACCATTGCATTTATTTCTCCATTCTGACATGTATCAGAGAATGAGGAGGTATAGTGATGCCTATTAGTACAACCTACTACAAAAGTTCAATCAATAAATTTCTTACTTTTAGAATAAGAAGTTAACATAATGCCGATATGGACAAACGCTTATTTGGTCTTGGTTATGGGTTTTCATTTTTAATCTGTCTGATTCCATGTTGTTATATTGCATATATTATTATTATTTTTTTTATTTTTTCAAAGTTGGATATCTCTTAAATTGTACTATTTTTTTTAGACTTTTACGTATAATTTGTTATTATTTTTTTTTAAAAAAATAGTGAATTTTGGTTAGCCTTACATAGGATTAATTACTACTTGCCTTATTTCTGTGATCATATCTTTTAAGTAAATTTTACACAGTACAGTAGTAAAACTCGTGTTAATCTAGTAGTTATTTTAATTAGCCATCATTTTAAGGGGGCGTCATTAAATCACTTGATTCTAAATGAAGGATATATGAAAGTTTAAAGATAAGACATAACTGACTCTGTGGCGAAAGCCCTTGAAGGGCCTAGGCATGCCAAAGGGCTTATACATGACATGGGATCTGTGTGTCTCTGCATCAGCTGTATAAACCTTACAATTGACCTTGGTAACCAGTTAGTCACCACTTCACATAACCAGTTACCCATTTATATGATCCTGGGTGGGCACGAAGTGTCGAACCCTGTCACCGAGTCGCCAATCCAACCCCAGGCCAACGCTACAACAATAACCTTCTTGGCACCCCATAAAATAAGAAATAGAATAAGAAATGTCAGATCAATTCCAAATTGTTATTGTCTGCAATAACCTAGAAGCAATATGGCATCAATTTTATGAATCCAATACCATACCTTCTCCTAGAAGGCATCCAACAAAAATATCAACTTTAGCCAGCACTTCTTTAGATTATTACTCCCCTTATAAAAAAACCAGAGAGGAGTAACAATCTAAAGAAGGTGTACTGAATGTTCTTCTTTAAGCTGTTACTCCCCTTATAAAAACAGAAGTGTGATATTCCTTTGTCCCAAAGTACATTGGACTAAACATCCCTTTTTCTTAATAGTTATTTAGTCAAAGTCATTCATATTCTAATAAAAACATAGGGGAGTAACAATCTAAAGAAGTACCCTTTAGCCAAGGTAGACAACTTGTACAGATTGTTAGTTCGGCATTTAAGTAAGTTCAGAAAAAGATAAGTTGTATTAAAGTGATCTTGACAAAGTAAATACTTATCGTTATTTAGTATGTATTCCATAAGGGAATTTAAGTGCCTTAAGAAACTTTGGAGTCTTAATTACTATTTTTATTAATTTCTCATTTGATATTATTTAGCTCTTATTTATATGTATTTTCTTTTTCTTTGTTTAGGTCTGAAAACTTCCGAGAGCCAATGGTTGCTGTAGCTGCTCCTCATAGCAGTTCTCACAGCGGTTCTCATAGTGGCTCTCATAGCGGTTCTCATAGCGGTCCTCATAGCGGTCCTCATAGTGGCCCTCATAGCGGTTCCCATAGTAGTTCTCACAGTGGCTCTCACAGTGTTTCCCACAGTGGTCCCCACGGCGGTACTCACAGCAGTACTCACAGCGGTTCTCATAGCGGCTCTCAGCCTCAAATCGCCCAACTGGATGTTCCTCCAGCCCCCATCAAAAAGATGCGTTTGGGGGATTCACAAAAACCTCCCGCTGATCCTCCACCTCCAACTCTTCGTGTAGAAAATAGGGTATTTTCTGTTTTCATTTGCATTTAAATTTGCTTAACAATTTCAGTTGAACCCCCAAGTCAACTGTGGAAACAAAATTTATATTTGAAGTTTACTGTAGTCCCATAATATTTTGTAAAATGTATCTTACATAATAAATGGTTCATAAATTTTAATTCCACTAATTTCATCTGCAACAATCAATACTAAAAATTTGAAAAATAACCACACACCAGTGTTAAGAGATAGTATCAAGAACTTACCAATTTTTTTATTGACTGTTTATTTCTGGGTTTAGAGATAAATCCTGAAAACTTTTTTCTTTTGTTTTTCCAATACTTCTTTAAATTTGACTTAAAATAAAATTAATCGTCATATATGAGTTGCTCTTGTACATACTACTATAAGCATTATTGTTGGCATCAGGAAAATAATGTATCTCGTTTATCCTTTATTCCATAGGTCGATGCTCTTTCACCAGGCTCGCAGGCGTCTGAGATATTGCAGGAAGATGCCAATTTCCGGTCTACAAAAGATGAATTACTGTTGGGAATCGCAAAGATAGATCAGAAAATCTCAAAGACAGAACTTCAAATCAGCAAGCTAAAGAAAAGACAGGTCGGGTTTCTATGTTATTTTAATAACTCATAAATGATGGATAAGAAAGTCTTGTGCAAATTCTTTGCTTTCCTTGTTGGGGCTCGTAGCCAAAAACAAGGACTTATACATTGCTCCACTTGTCTGTCTGTCTGAAACGCACCTGATCTTCAAAACTACCTGACACAAAAATTTCAAACTTTACAGTTATGTTATTTGCAATATCCAAATCACAGGAAAATTATAGGAAATCCCCAAAAAAATCATCCCTCAAAAACTAGGGGCTGAAGTTTTAAAGGGTTAATTTTTTTTAACAAAATGCATCATGTGGGTGGAGTGTTCGATGAAAATGGAGGACGCCCTGAGTACTAATAAATATTTGGTTTAGTAATGATGTATAAATGGGTCCTTAGGGATTTAAAAAAAACATACTCTTCTACGTCATCTGGCTATATTTCGACTCCAACCGTGAGTCATTTTCAAGCATCCTATTGAGTTGTGAACTTTTGTCTTTTGCTATGCAAAATCGTCATTTTTTAATAAAAAATTGCAAATATTTCGGTCATTTGACCTTTCCTAAGTAGGAAACCCCCAATCTTCACAATCATCTTAATTTAAAAAAATTCTGCTTTAAAACAATAACTTCATCACCAAAACAGGCAGCTACACTAATAACAATAACAATCTAAACAATTCTTGACTAATTTAATTAAAATGACTAGTATAATTTAAAATAAAAAGGGGAACACAAATTATCACAGCTTAATAATTACATAGTACCTTCACAACTCAATAGGATGCTTGAAAATGACTCAAGGTTGGAGTCGAAATATAGCCAGATGACGTAGAAGAGTATGTTTTTTTAAATCCCTAAGGACCCATTTATACATCATTACTGAATAATTCAAGGGATCACCTTCATCTATAATATTTAGTTTAGTTTTTGTAACAATTTAGCTTTGTTCTGTGTGTCCTTGAAAATTGAATTTTTCATGTATTTTGTGAGAAAAAATATTTCTCACTATTTGAACATTTATTTGAATATATGTACTTGAGTTATAATAAGAAGATTCACTTTCACGATGGAGCTGTTTTATTCTCTTGAATCATATTATGTATTTACGTTGATGATGCACAGTTGTAAGTTTATCATGTGGTGGATTTCTGAGCCCTGTTAGGCATGTACAATGAATTGAGAGTTATATGCTCATTTTACAACTTAAATTCATTAAAAATATCCAATTGGTTTTATATACTTTAAAGAAATTGAAGGATTAACTTTTTTGTGACAAACTTATTTGAAGTTACATATTATAAATGAATTTAAAGAAAAACATGTATACATTAAAATTATTCAATAAAAGTTTAAAATTTGTATAATTTTATTTTTAATTGAGTATATTTTCTCTATGTAGAATTAAATTGCCATGCATAACACAATTTACTGCAGATGGCATCAGATTGTCATGCATTTTACTTATTCATGCTGGCTGAAGGCAACACTTTCACAACTCCTTTATTTCTAATAGGCTCTGTTTGATCAAATTATATTTTTTCTTCAGCTCAAGAAATGTCCATGTTTACATGCATTGTAATTTTTTTTTTATCTCAATTCCGTTTCTTTAAAATAATTTATTTATTTATTCTGTTTTTACAGCAAGAATTAGAAGAAGCAGCTAAACAACCGGAAATAAAGAAACAAGAAGAGGAACAACCTCAACCCAAGCATCAAAGTCTTGCTCAAAAAATTTATGCTGAAAATCGGGTTGGTACTTTAATGCAAGAGTTATTTAAAATGCAGCAATAAACATTCAGATTTTTTTTTTTTCTAACTTAATGTTTAGTTATGATCATACTTGTTATTTGGAATAATTATTGTTTTTAAAGAATCATCAACCCTTTAAGCCCTATGGGCGTAAATTTACATTTTAAATTTTCTTTGCAAAAGGCATATGGGTGTAAATGGTACGTCTTCAAGTTTAGGCTAGTCTAGGCTTTGAAGAACCTGACATCATTGTACCTAGTGCAGCTAGCCCCTAGGCTTAGGGGTTTTTCCGATTCCAATACACGAATACTCGTGTATTGGCTAATTTCTGTCCAGATGATAGTAATGACAAGGTCTATGGGAACATTAGTAAAAAGTGAAGCAACTTCCAGGGAGACTAATGTCTCGTCCTGGGGTATACTGGTGTAAAGAAGGAGCTCCCCTATAGACACAGAATTAAGAATATTAAATGCATTAATAGTGACATTCGCGAGGATGTGGTTGAGGAATTTGGCTAAGTTATAGGACGGGCTGTTGAGAAAAGACACAATAGGGCGCAGCGGTAGATCCACTTTGTGGATCTTGGGCAGGCCATATATGTTGGGGGGGGGGGGGGGGGCAGTAGCACTGTAGCTAATTAAACGGTCTCCCTCTTTTGACTGATATATATTATATATATATATATATACTCATTTAGCAACTGTAATTTTTAATAAATATCACATTTATAGAAGTATTAATATAAAATAGGGTTTATAAATTGTGTTTGTGTAATAATATATTATAAATTAGCTTAGTTCTGGCAGAGAAAACAGATGACGTCTATAAAAAAGCGTGATACATTTAGTGTGTAAGGTAGAAAAAACCTCAGGCCAGGAGAACAATCATACAATATATATACCTCAGTCCTCAAAGGGTTTCTATTGTCTGTTGGAATATCTTTCTTTGATTTGTTTATTTCTTTACTCAGAGTTAAAATTATTTGACTGGGGGTTTGATTTTTCAGAATGTTCGTTAAATTTTATTGAAATCACACCAGTAGTTTAACCTCCACGTATCTGCACAGACCTGGGGGACAACTCTGATGGGAGTTCATTATCAGGTTTATAGACTGATCAAATAAGAAGCTTGAAAATTATCAAACATTCGTATTTGTGTGGGTCGTTGAAGGGTTGAAATTTTATTTTTTTATACTTTCGTCATTTTGTAAACTCTTTTTATAAACTCAGAAGAGGGTATTTATTTGGAATAAAAGTCCTTTTTAAAAAGATTTTTTATTACATCAAAGCTTTCGCCCACCTGGCGGGAACCTGAGCTTCTTCAGTGATAATCTACAAATACATAAAAATATAAAGATAGAAGTAAATTAAGAAACTACAAAAATGTAAACAGAAAGCAACAAAAAAAGTGTGACAGCTTCTTACCAAGTGGTGAAGATCTAAGAATTAACAAATTTTTTAAAAAGGACTTTTATTCCAAATAAATACCCTCTTCTGAGTTTGAAATTCTCTGTCTATGTTTGGGATTGTTAATGCTACTAATCAATTATCTTAATTTTTTTGTAAATAGTAATCAATTCAAAAATTTAAATTTGCCTAAAGTACTGTGACATAAATTTAGTAACTATTTTTGGTTATATTTATTTTTGCAGAAGAAGGCGTCAGAAGCTCATGCTGCTCTCAATTCTCTTGGACCAAGGATTGATTTGGTATACAAATTATTAGTATTTATTTATGAAAACATTTTTCTTTTAAATTATTATCGTGTGACATAGGTTGATTCATTCACCTTAAATCACTGCCATAAATACTGATTTATCTGGTTACAAACCCAGAGATAAAGCTACGCTAGAGATAAAGCTACGTTTACAAGCTGGCTTGTAGGCTACCCGGTAAGTTAATTTTTCCACGGGGGTAAAAACAATCTGGGTCAGTTGGGTGGTAAATGTGGATGACATTATTGACAAAGTCATTAATGCTCCTATTTTAATTTTAATTGAAGAACTTCATGATATTTCGATGGGAAAAAGAATTAAATTTAGGTTGGTAAACATGTTGATAGTGAACTATCAATTGCTTGGTACTACGCAGGGGCTGGGAAATGAACTGAAGAACGAAAGAGAGTGGAATGGACGTATA
Source organism: Gerris lacustris (assembly GCA_951217055.1). NCBI lineage: Eukaryota > Metazoa > Arthropoda > Insecta > Hemiptera > Gerridae > Gerris > Gerris lacustris. The sequence continues at coordinate 49,191,008 of OX578285.1, forward strand.
GAACCTACAGGGCTAACTGGTTAGAAAGAATCTAAACTGTGAAAAATAAATAGTGTAGTTGGGAGAGCACGTTGCTGGAATGTGGTCCTCCATGAACGTGTTCATTCGTTCTGGGCCCACTCTTTTTTTACTTTCTCATATAAAGAGAAAGTATTGTGATGGCGCAAAAATTCGATTTTGAGATTTTGATGGATTTACACGTTTTGAGGTCCCCTGAGTCCAAAAAAGTGGTTTTTAAAAAATGTCTGTCCGTCGTCTGTCGTCTGTCTGTGCAGACGCCTGGAGCCTAAACTACTGGGCCGATTTAGACGAAATTTGGCATACATGTTCAGAAAAATCATACCCCGAGGCGAAATCGAGAAATGAATTTTAGCTCCAAATTTGGGGGCACAACCCCCAAAAAACTCTGAAAAAACGTGAAAAAAAATTATTTCTCGAAAACGGTTCCGACGATTTTGATTAAAAAATTCTAAAATGTAGTCCATTTAAATACGGATCCAACGATATAAGCAGTTTTCCCGGGAAAAATCTAGTTCCTGAGAAAATAGCTAAAAACGTGGACGGAGAGATCCCGGGTTCGATTCCCCGCCCTGGAGAAGTTATTTTTATGGTAAATTTTTATATAATTTTCAATAATAATTAAACGCACTTACAAAAACTAATAAATGAAAAACATTGGCTAAATAATGATGAACTTGTATATATGAGAAAGTTTGTCTGAGTTGTCTCGGACCGATTTTTTCTACTTTGGAAAGCTCATGCCAGAGCACACTTTGTTCACATCACTGTGTCGTTCCATATAATCTCATATCCCTTTTACAGTTCCAAAAATTAGTAATATCTTTAATATTCCACTTGATGACCATTTTAAAAAAGAAAATACTTGATGAAATTCTCCAAAAGAGGGCTTGCACAAGCTGCTAGTAGATCATGTGACCTGTAGCTTATTCTTAAAGTAGCCCAGCCTTGAACTGTAGTTACGCAGGGTAAGAACTAAGTGAATAGTACAGCGGTTTGTACACTAGCCCTGTGCAAATGCACTTTAACACATGTTTTTCACCAATGACTGCATAGTGCATGTGTAAAGTTACCTACCTCTGATAATATGAAGAATACATGAAAGAGAAAAATGTTGTTTAAACACTTGGTTTTATATCACAAATAAACTTGATAGTACTTCGATTTATGTTGTAATATTCAACCCCTGTTGCTAAGAGTTAAAAAAATCTTATGTTTTACTGTGTTGGAAAGATATTATGTAAATGCTTACATTGCTGAAGGAACGATAGTGAGTATAATCAATTTTATGATTAGAATTTTTAAATTAGGAATTCCTGGTTAAGAGTAAGAAAATTTAAATTTAAAATACTGAACAGCATGAGATTTCACGGGTCAAATAATCCAGTAATAATTTATTATTCAAGGAATGTGTAGTAGATTTGTTGATCAACATTTTTGGAGGGAATTTAAGTCATATAATCTATCTACTCGTGAAACAATGTTTGTTGATTGTACTCCACTAATAATGCCCAAGCGAAAGCTTTGGTGCAATAGATAAGAAACCATCTCTACAACTAAACATTTATTACCAATCTTACCTTCTACTGGCTTGATTTTAAATCGGGTAATTTTTATAAGTTGTATATATTATTTCAAAAAATGAAAGAGTATAAAAGAAATAAGAAATGTGTTACAAGCTTCTTCTTTCTGTTTTATTTTCCCTAATTAGTTTATTTTTTTATTTTTATTCATCACTAACACCTTTAACATCATCTAATTATGATTTTCATTTGTGTTTTAGCCATTGTACAACCAACCTTCGGATACAAAATCTTATCATGAAAACAAGAGGCAGTAAGTGTTATTGTTGACCTTTTATATTGTTTTATTTTTACATTTCAAATTTTCATTTTAGTATCCACTTTTATTATGGTAAAGACAAAAGAAAAAAATGAAAAAAACAAAAGATAATAATAAAATAGTAATGTACTGTGATGACACTAACCTCATGACTCAAGATACTGATACTTTTGATGCAGCCGTTCACTTAGATCAACTATTAACGGAGGCTGAAATTTAGTTCAATTGTAATGGGTTTTGCCTAAACCAGGATAAAAATTGAGTCATAAAATTCTCCCTCAAGCAAGATATACCAATAAGTGAAAACAAATTTTTAGGATTTATAATTGACAGCTAACTGACATGGAAAAAGCATATACTAAATCTCGGGAAAACTCTGTCTTCACAGGTTTATTTGTTCCGAAGATTAAAACCATTCTTTGATAATACTTCACTGAAAGCAGCCTACCATGCTCTCTTTGTGAGTAAGATTAGTTATGGAATACTAATATGGGGTCATGCCGAATCACAAGAGTTTTTTCTCAAACAAAAAAAAACTTGTAAGAATTTTAGCAGGGGCTAAATATACAGATCAATGTGAACTTCTTCTTGTTAAATTGAATATTTTAACTATGTATAGTTTGTATGTTTAAAACATATTAAGAGGCATCTAGTTGATTATCAAAAGAAAACATCTCATGGATATAACACAAGAGAAAAAGAAAATCTTGAAACTATACCACATAGATTAGCAAAATTTGAAGTACGGCACAGTTATCTAGGTGTAAAAATGTATAATAAACTTATCTCACAGCACCTTGGAATACAAGCAATTTTGTAAATCTATAAAAGGTGAACTACTGGAGCTCCCTCTGTACAGTGTCAATCAATTTTTTAAGCAAAATGAATTGTAAATAGTTTTTTCTAATTTTGACATTTTGTAAGCAACATTTTGATATGTTTTAGCAAAATTATTTTTTTATTTATTATTATTCTGGTTTTTTTATTTTTTCTGCTTAGGTACACAACCTTTAAAGGGAAGTTGTTAGAGCAGCTTAAAAGGAAGCAGCATGAAAGGGATGCTCGTGAGAGGTACATGAGTTCGACTTATTCACGCTTAGTCCAGGAATGGAATAAGAAAGTTGATAAGGTATGGTATTATTTCATATCTTTATATGTTACGAGCCTTTAAGCCTGTGGTAAAAGGCTTAATTTTATATTTAGTAAAAATTAAATTAATTTAGATATCTATTTAGATAAGTTATTATATCTATTTGAAGGCCAACAAATCCAAACAAACATTTATTTTTATTGGAATAAATGTAGTTGCCTTAGCTTAGCTATAACAAATCATTTTGAATTTCTTCGTCGTCAGGACACTACTCGATTATATAAATTATTTATTCGTATTTCAATAATTTAATTTTTACTCTAAAGTTAAAAATTACAGTGTATTTTATTATTATTATTATTATCATCATCTTGGAGGGGATGGGGTGAGATAATTAAGATTATCTGAGAGTTTCAAATGTTTAAGTAAAACCACTCAGGTTGACCATTTAATTCGTTTTTATGTATTTTAAATCTTGAGTCCTCTATGGTACCTCTAAAAATGGTGTGGAACAATTATTCCAGAAGATTTTGAACATTCATCAATTTCTAAGCCCTTATAACCACTCTCAAAAAGATTTTAATTTCAATTTTGCAGTTTTAAATTGTAAAGACATTATTCTGTTTTGGAGGAACAAGGAAAAATATTTATTTCACATTAATAGATTATCTATTTTAAATGTTTATGAGAATTAGTTGTATTTTATTTCATGTTGTCTGTTTGGACTGCTATGGGTATCACTACAGTACTTGCGTTTAGTACTAATGTTATAATATATATTTTTAAAACAGGGGTTCCTATAAATATTTTGGAGGGGGGGGGATTAAAGTGGGCCAAGTCCACTTAATGCCTTTATGTGGTTACATACCTTTTGTGTTGCAAAAGTGTATATTTTGCAGTGTAGTAGTGAAAGAAGTGGCACTTCTCTAGATTGTTTCTCCCCTTATAAAATAAACAGAGGGTAGTAGCAATCTAAAGAAGGTGTACAGAATGTTCTTCTTTAGACTGTTACTCCCCTTATAAGAACAGAAGTGTGATATTCCTTTGTCCCTAAGTACATTGGACTAAAAATTCTTTTGTGTTAATAGTTATTTAGTCAGTCATATTCTAAAAAAAACATAGGGGAGAAACAATCTAAATAAGTACCAAGAAGTCCTTAGTACCCTATGAGGATTCTAGCCGTTGGACACTAGCACCTGACTAGTCTTTTTATGGAATTCCATAAATTGCTGCCCTTATCCAAGACTCGGCATACGATTTAGTTTTGTTGAGTATTCTTCGACTATTGCTTATTAAATAAACCTAAAAAGCTTGTTTTTATATGATGTATAACACTTTTTATAGCTAACTACTGTACTTTTATTGATTTACTCTATATAATATATTTTACATAATTATTTGTTATATTCCGGACTTTCATTACAGAGGACAATCCTTAGCCCTTATTACACTGTTATATTGAGGTTCTGCAATTATTAATTTGATTGTTTTAGGTTGAAAATTCGGCCAAAAGGAAATCAAAAGATGTCAAGAATAGAGATTTCTTTGAAAAGGTATTTCCAAAACTCAGAAAACAACGAGAGGATAGGGAAAGGTTTAACAGGGTTGGAGCACGAATCAAAAGTGACGCTGATCTTGAAGAAATCATGGATGGTCTTCAAGAGCAAGAGGTATTAGAATATTGCTCTTAATTGATTTTAACTTTTTTTCTAGATCTGTATGAGATAAGAATTATAAATTACAATTTTTTTATACGACTACCTGGGTATTTTTAAGGTCTGCAGGCAAAACTGAGGACCCTTGTATTTTCCTTTGGTTGTATGTCTGACTATGTATTGTAAACAAACCTATATCTTCAAAAGTACCCATACAATTTGAAACTTTTGATTTATGTTATGTGTTATAACCAAACCACAGGAATAATATAGGGAATCCCCAAAAAATTATTTCTCAGACACAAGGGGTTGTTAGGGATATTTTTAGGGGTAACAAGTTACAAGCAAATCTATTTTTAATGGAGCTGCGGCATGAAAGAAGTATGCCTTAAGTTAAGAAAAGGATGCCCTAAGTACAAATATATATTTGGTTTTGTTTTTTGTACCAATTCATTTTTTCGCCATGTGTCCTTAACGATTGTTTTTTATGTCCCCCACCCTTAAATTTTTTTAACAAATCTAAAAAAAACCTCTTACAACATTCTCAATTATTTTCTGTCAAAAAATTAAAAAACAAACATTTTTTAAGAAATTGTTGTCACTTATTTTGTAAAAAAAAACCTTCGGACCCTTTGTGTGTACTGAAAGAACATATTTGGCAACCTTATTCTTGTTATATTGATTGATTTATTGGTGTAATAAAAGAAAGTTTTTAAAGAAAAGAATAAAAAAGCTTTTATGTGGTGTTTGATTACCAATTTAAATTGTTAAGTTAATACAATTTCCTTTCTCTGATACTTCTGACATCCCAGTATCTTCCATTAGAAATATTTAATAAGCTCAGTATTATAGCTTATTTTTAAGCTACTTAACATAATTTAACCACCTCTAACCTTTGTTAATAGACTTAAATTTTCAAGCCTCTAAATAGGCTGGGCTTGATGTCCTTTGCTGCGGTGCAGTAAGTGAGTGAGAGTGAGTAAGAGTCAACACGGTGAGATTAGTATGGCTTTTCAGTGGTGTGGTGTTTTCACCCTCCATCCTCCATTAGAGATTTCTGACGGAGGACTGTTGCAGTGTCAAACCAATGGCAACGTCGAAAGTCGAAAGGAGGGGCAGAACCCAAAGAATCAGACGGTTGTTACCACAGTACTGTCTCTATGTCTTTTGGTGATCCAATCTTCCATACAACTTATACTTTTTTACAAGTTTTTTAAGAATGACTGGTTGACAAACTGGGTCGGGGTGTGGTCTCACACTGTGGTATTGCTGTATGTGGAAACCTCAGAAAAATCAATGTTCATTGCCGCACTGCAGCAATGTGTATAGCCAGCCTTAGTGCTCAACTGCTCTCTTAGTTAAAACCTTGTATTTTTATTATCTTGAAAGCAGATGTAGTTAGTAAAGTTAGAACAGTTTCTGGGAAAAAGTTAATCAGATTTTAGTAATTTTCATTGTTTTAATGCAGATTGTTTTAATGCAGATTGTTTTAATGCAGATTGCTTTGATATATCTTATTAATGAAATTATTTTCTTCCCTTTTAGATGGAAGAGAAGAAAATGAGAGCTTATGCAGTCGTCCCCCCTCTTTTACTTGATAACAAGCAGCGAAGCCAGTATTACATCAATAACAACGGTCAAGTAAATGACTTCGCAACTGAACATCAACAGAGGCAATACCTTAATGTTTGGACGACGGCAGAGAAGGAAATTTTTAAAGAGAAATTCTTACAACATCCCAAGAACTTCGGCTTTATAGCATCGTATTTGGAACGTAAGAGTGTCGGCGATTGTGTCCAGTATTACTACTTGTCCAAGAAGAAAACTGAAAATTATCGCCGCTTGTTACGTAAGAATTTAAATAATTACATCCGGTTTATACATTAGCCTCATCAAGAGTCATCACCATAATCATCACATTTATTAGCATGGTCTACGCAAGAGTGCATGATCGGTTAAAAGTCGGAAGATATGTTAAAATGTGATTATTATCTTGTATAATGTTTCATCAGTAGTGTTGTACAAGGTGATAAAATTAAAAGCATGTCCATTACATCAAAATTCCATCAAAACACACCTAGTACTATGTCTGAGCTTTTTTCAGAATCTTTAAAACACTACTATACTATGATTTAGAAAAGAATGGTCTTGACGGAAGAGGAAAATCCAAGAGGGAGCCAATGAGAGCTCGAGTTGTTGGCGCCGCCTCAGTGGGTCCAACTAGACTAACAAAAAAGAAATTGAGCATGGTTTCTGACCTCCGGATAACCCCTCATATAGGTTGGCAAATAATTTTTTTTAAACTAGTGTCATGTTGGTTCTTTTCTAAATACTAGTATAGTGACACTGTTTATGTTATCTGATTTCAGTCTGTATTTGTAATCAGAAGTTGACAAGGTTTGTGGTTATTGTCTGCTCATTTTCATGCTGGTAAATTCCATGTAACAATTATAATATTAACATTCCGTTTGTAATAAATAAAATTCAATTTTAATAATAAATTGATTTAAGAATTTGTTTTTTCAAGTTGCTTTTCATCTTGTCTTTGAGCATAAGGGCAACTCTTAAATAAGTCTAAAACATCTTGAGATAGATGTGAAAGACTTAGTTTTTTCAGTAAGTGTGTTTAATTGTGTCATTTTTAATCAGCCCCTAATGACCCGACCATTAGGGCTTACTAAAAATGTAATACAATGGATACACAAGATACAAAGATACCATACTGAAGATTCAAATCCATCGATAATGAAATAAAAACATGAATTATGTCAGTTTCTTGTGAATTATGACAGATTTTGAGGAATTTTGTAAAAATGACATCGTTATTAAAATATGTGCAGAATTAATTTAAAAATTGAATTTCCCATATTAAAATTAATTACAGCAAGTACAACTGCAATAATTACTTAAATAAAAGGTACAATGCTATTATGTTTTCCGGTTTCTTTTTCCAGGCCAGTCGAGGCTTAGAGCAAGGTCTGGGAGAAATCCTCAAAGTAAAGTGGTTGCATCCGGCATTTCGGCTGCTAATAGCGGATTGGCCTTGGACATTTTGAATAGCGGTCCTGGAGTTACTACGAGACTTCAGAGAGAACAACTTCAAAAGCAAGAAATGCCTCAATCGCAGCCTTCAACCAGCACGCATCTTTCTCAATCTCACTGTGATACTCCCCCTCCTACATTGCTACCTAACGACCCACCTTCTTCCACCCAAAGTCAACCTCCTGTTTTAATAGCTCAAACTTCAAGGTGACTATTTCTAAACTATTATTTTAATGATAATTTTTTCTGCTTAATTTAATCAATTAAATGCAACAATTCAACGTAATATTTGTAAATGTAATGTTATCTTTTGCAGCTCTACCGAAGGCAAGGTAGAAAGTAAGAAAAAAGATAGGAGAAAGGAGGAAAAGAAAAAGAAAGAAGAGGAGTTTACTGAAACTACTGATGAAGAGCCATTTGACAACACCGGTATGTTTATTTTCTTTTACTTACTTAGCAATTACAATTGTAGCAAGGAGGGGGGGGGGGGGGCAAACTATGAAGCCGCACGATGTACAAATCTTGTTGTGGGATGCATGAGAAATAAACTGTCTTCTTGGGGTAATATATAGCATAGTTATGCTGCAGTTTCGTAATTAGGAATGAATAATTAGGTTATAGCTTTATTGAAGGGACATTTGGAATCTACCCACTTTTCTAAATAATCTACTTTCTCCATTTTCTGAATCAGAAGTCAATCAGTGTGCAAAAACATTAAAAACAAATTAGGATTAAAATTAGTGAGGTACTGTTTAATAAAAACTACATAGTTTAACCAATTAGTTTCGTCAAATTTACTCTCATCATCAGGGTTGTACTATAGGTAATAGACATATATACTAAACGTAGAGTATAGACATGTTGAAATAAGAAAAATTACTGGTCAAGAAATAATAGTATAAAATGTTTATGCAGGAGGTAGAAAGGATTGGACAAAAAAAGTGGTTTAGAAAATTCATTATCTGGGCTTCCCATTTGAGAATGAAAATCTCTAGCAATGCAAAGGTGTATTAGGGCTTGGTGACCTGTGTAACTAGCTAGTGCAAGGAGACACTTTCCAGGAGATGGTTTGAAAGATAATTGTCACAATAATTAATTGCTCAATCAATTTAGTTAGCAATTAAGTTGATTCCATTCAAAAATTCATACAAAGGTTTTTATGATCTTCCATGTATTATTTGATGGCCTGCATTTACCCTTAATTTCCCTAATTATACAAGCATCAGATTACTAACATTTTCAAGGTCAAATTTAAGAAATCTGCCTTCATCAGTCTAACTGAGATGTTTCTTGAATGGCTGGTCAAAATTTTGTTTTTGATAGCTTAAAATATCTCCAATTTATTATTTCAGACCCTTTAGGTGGCTGTTTCTACAGTTCTGGTGAATGAAATTAACCATAAATAAAAAGCTAACAACAAACATAACTGACAACTTTATTTTGTGAAATATTTTTATTTTTAGGTAGGTTATAATATAAATTGCAATTGAACAAAAGAAAAAACTCAATTTTTTTTTACCGTTTACGGGGAGAGTTCAGCCACTTCCCACATCATACGATGACACTCCTGGTTGTAATACAACTAGGAGGGGAGTCATGGTTGACGACCATATCACACGACAGTGTGAAGGTTTCGGTCCCTAACCCGGGTTTGATGAATGGGCCCACCTAAGTGGCCTGCATCTTCGGGTGTAAAAAGCCCCCCGGAATAAAAAAAAAGATTATTAATTGTTTTAAATAATTTATATTATTTTATTTCTGTATTAAATTAGTTTAATAAAGAAAAACAAATGTTTTCTTTGTTGAATAAATCTTATATAGCGCTTGTACCAAACCAATGATAGCTTTGATAAATGTCGTAAATGGCTTATTATCTGTCCTTTAATAACTAATCCAATCATTTGAGACTTAATCAGGTGCTTAGCGGACACCCCTGCCTTTTTGGATGGGTTGCTATATATTTGTATCATAACCATAACAAATTGGAGGTCCCTGTCTCAAGAAGGGCATGAGACTAATTTGACTTCAATTTTTGTCTTATTCTTTAATATATACTCAAATTTCGACTCAAATCGCGATATTGAATAATAAGCATTCAATAATATTATAAATAATTGTAGTAATATATTTAGTATTATATTTTGAAATATACTTAAAGATAAACTTTGTGAAGAATCTTAACTTGGATTATTTAAAAGTAGAGGCTTATTGCTTTATGTTTTAGTCTAGGAAAGATTTACAGCTATCCCATTAGTATATCGCACCCGTATATCCCCTGTATTCGTACCCTTATCGCTGCTATTTTTGTCTAATTTTATCAAACTGATTAGCGAGTTTGTTTGCATTTAACAAACTAATTTGCTGTTTGTTTAATTGAAGTAACTGTTATTATATCAAATTTTTAGTGAAAAACAATGAGTGATTTAAGTGATTATGACGAAAATGATGAGAATTATACGCCTTCAGAAATAATTAATTCGGCACAAAATACAACTAATGAATTAATGTCATATTAATCAAAAGAGAAATACGTACTTATATGCAGGAAGTTTATTCATTTTCTTTTCTGTATTTATTGTTTAAATCTAACAATCGTAGATAAAGTACGGTACGCAACTCGTGCGAAAACGGCATTTTGCATTGCTCGTGTGGTTTTACTGCCCTCGCTGTCGCTCGGGTGCAAACTCCACACTCGCATGCAAAATGCTACTTTCCGCACTCCACGCGTAATGTACTATTGTATCATACCTTGCCTAAGGGGAAGGCCGCCAATAACTTTTATATTATTACGCTATCTTACTTTTGGAATCCTGTATCAGTAATTTTATAGTTTGACTGTGTAACCACTGTATTTTATACTCTGAAAAACACGCACTTATAACTGAGAAAATACTGTTATTATTTATTTCACAATTTATAATATTACACTATTCTGCAAAATTTAACAACACAAACACCAACAAAACAACAACAAACTTTCGGGCTTCAAGAAAATTTTATCTGAACCTTATGTTTCGGAGGTTGCTGAATCTGGAGTCAAAATTTCTCCTATACTTACAGTTTTACCGGAAAATGCGCCTAAAAAAATTGTTGTCTGCTCTTAAGAAAATTGTTTTGCCAATAAAAATAAATGTATGAAGTCAGAACAAATTGTGTTAAGAAAGTAATGTACATGTCGTTTAATTCTGAATCTATGGTAGTATTTTTTAATAACCTTTTTCTAAAATTTGAAGTGTATTTAAACACATATGTTTAAGGGGATTGTGCCATCTTGTTATGGGGCAAAATATACCGCTATGCCCCTAGACTTAATAAAATAATACAAATAAATTAAATAGCTGTAAAGAAATAAAATTTATGAACTTCTACGTTTTGGCATGAATTTGATTGATTTTTAAATTTACAGTGTTGTATGTAAAATTTAAAGGTACAAAATAGGGAAGGTAAATTGTGCTCAATGTGATCATTTGTATTTTACCTGTATTCAGACCCCACATTCTGACATAATATTGTCTTGTACTACTGTAGTAGAAATATTTTTTAAAACATAATGAAATTACTTATAATTAAGTAGTTGAGTTACGTCCTTGGCGGGGCACGAGTCAGATCGGCTCCGTGTTAAATGTCGTTTATGTAGTGTTTTAGTGCGAATTTCGTTTAGTGATTTTGCAAGTTGGCGCAGAAATAGCTTTTCTTTATTTAACTAAAATTTGGACGCAAAGAAATGTAAATCAAGTGAGATATACGTTTTAGTTTTATGCTTTTTTTATAGCAGTATATATAGGAATTAGAGATTGAAAGGAACAGAAGCGATATCAGTGAGTGAGTAGGGATTTGCCGAGGAGTAGGGAGTGCAGTAGAAAGATTGTAAACAACAAAGGTAATATTTTGTTCTGATCCCGTTCCCTGAACATTCACATTTGTTTACAGTTTACGATCAGTGTCTCATTCTAATCTATGAACAAAATAAACAACTACTTTAGCCCGAAAAAGAGGTAGGAGCCCGTCACCAGAACCATCAGCCAGAATAAATAAATCAACCTGTTTAGAAGATAACTTAATCATTAGATTCTGAAACTAATAAACACATAAAAAATAAATATGTCTAGTTCACAATCTCAGGCTCAGATTGGAGATGATATTAAAAACATACTTATGTCAATTAACAACAAATTAAAAAATGTTGCTACTAAAGAAGATCTGAAAATTTTAAACGAGAAAATGGATGCCTCCTTAGAATTGGTGAAGAGACTGGACGAAGAAATAATTTTACTTAAAGATGAAAATATTCACCTTAAAGGGAAAGTGGCTTTCCTCGAAAACAGAATGAGGCATAACAACCTTATTTTCCGGGGAATACCACAAGTAGAAGACTGCAAGAAGGCAATATCAGATGTCTGTACAGATGTATTAAATATAAAATCTGAAATTGAAATAACCCAGGCCTATCCCGTCTGTAAAAGTGGCAATGGAACTAATATTATTCTTGTAGAGTTCAGTTCATATACCCATGTTATGATTATAATGTCGAATTGTAAAAAATGTAAGGGAACCGGGTTATCGATTCAATACAATCTGGCCAAGGAAACTCGAGCCGAACGAGGGAAATTGCCCGCCGTCCATAAAGAAATAAAGGTAAAAGCACCGGATGTAAAGATGAGTTTAAAAACGGATTATCTAGTTGTTACTGGTGAGAATGGAAAAAGAGCTAAACTTAGCTGGTCAAATACGAACGGTCTTTTAGTTGACAGTAAAGCGGATCAGAAATGTCTTCAATCGGTCACAGGATGCAACAACCTGATTTTACCTACCCCGACAACTGGTAATATGGCAGAGGCGAGATTTGCAAGTGGATCAAGCAAGTGGTAGTAGAATGTGGGATGATTGGACTTCATCTCCTGCTCGAAGAAACTCATTAAGGAAAATAAAAATAACAAACAATGAAGCGCAGGGCACCGCCACCGCCACCAACACTGTAAGGAAGAAAAATAAGTCATCCTGATGCCAATTGAAACCTGAAGATCGGACCGGCCCATTACTTCAACTTCTACACTGCCTCATGTAATCCAACTAATCTTCAGTAAGCCAAGACAACTTTATATTCAAGACCCATTTCATATTAGATTCTGTCTAGTTTCTTATTAGATTCTTTGTAGATTTATTATTAGATTTAGTGGTTGTATTGTTATAGTTCTGTTATATTAGTCTTGAATTAAAAATATCCCAGATTCAAACCGTTTCTTAGGAAGGACGGGAACGACGGTTAGTTCATCTGGCCTAACGATTTCTTTTGTAAAAGATGTATTGACGATTGATAAGTTAAGGAAGCAAGTTTTTAAATGACAAATAAAAGATGGAATGTATGAGACAAATGAAAAAGGTTGATTATTAGGCCTTGTCCTGCCAACCTATTAGAGCAAGAAAAGAAGATTTTTTTTTTTTATCTTCCAAGATGTTATTGATGTTAAAGCACAACAGCAGCTACTGCATGGATACCAGAGAGGATTTTAAAACAAAAAATTCTTAATTATTTTGATTTTTTATCAATAATCATGATAATATGCATATTTATAAATAATCATCCCCTACAAACATATTTTTTTAAAACATTTTCTTGTCACTTTACTATGTAGGGAAATTATTATAATAATACTCTAGGAATATAAGATAAGAGTGAATTGAATCATTGCCTTACAAAAATTGTCACATCTACAGTAAGAGTTTAAACCCTTTGATTTGTGTTATAAGTTTTTTTTATTCTCTTCTATGGATTTCTTCACTCTTGTAAATATAATTAAGGAACCAGTGTAACGGTTATGTTAATGAAGCGATCTGTTTAGTTAAAATCTGGTTTTCCGAGATAATGTTTGCATCTCATAAGCAAGTGAGTTTTTTTTTTTTTTATTCAAAACCGGGGGGAAATCTTAATCCCTGAGACATAGACCACCAGATGGGTCCTTTGGACAAACCCGAACTGAAAAAAAGGAAATGAAGACTTTCCTGACTTGGCCTTCAGTGGGCAGCTATCTTCAAACGCTGTCCTTATAAAAAATTGGTTGTGTTGACCGATATTTTGTGGTAATCGAACATGATGATAATTAACTCTTGAATAAATCACACGTTGTTCAAGTTAAAATATATATCTTTTAGGTTCTAGTTGTTTCAAAACAACTAAGACTTTGAGTTTCGCTAACCATTTAATAGATGCCAACCATATGTTTACTAAAGATAACTATGAGCTAGTCCATGTTTGTGGAAAAGGTAGAAAACTAGACTTACTAGAGAATTTAGAGATCCACAGAGCCTTTAACACCCCAGGTTTCGAATGTTTCAATGAAAGAACCAATCTAAACAACTCAGTCCTGGTTAAACCCCTACAATAGTTTTACACACCTACCACAATCCACCACCACTTACTTTGCCTAAGTCCTTGCTAGTTATTAATAGTAGACCCGATTCTTATTTATTAATTATAGATTTAAACTATTTTGTAAAATATTAGTTCATTGTTAAGGATCCTAGCTTTAGTTTACTTCATTTATTGTATGTATTTTTTTGGGGAGACCTCCGTAAACGTCATTCCAGATGTGTACCCCCACCAACCACAACCAACAGATACATCTTTATACTTTGTAAACCTTGTTTTTTCTTTACTCATGCTATATCCCAATAGTGTCTAGGTTTTTCTAAGTAGTCCTCTGAATTGGTCCCAGTCTGTAGAACTAGGATTTCTATAGAAAACTGTCTGTGGAGGTGCGTCCTCAACACAGAACTGAATGTGTCAGTGATCCAAAAGAGATTCTTTTTGGTCCACTTTCCACTTCTTTACTCTGCACATTATATCTTGTGTGAATAGTGATAATTAATAGTTAAAAGGAAGTCTGTTAAATCAGACTTTCTATTTTATAGAGATGCGATCATAACCTCTGAAAATAGCATTGTCTACTTTACTTGTTTGCAGGGGTGCAAAATATTCTTCATCCCCAAAATTTTCTCCAGAACATGTACTTAGTAAGGGGTAATTTCCCCTATATATATTGCTGATTATGAACCTTTGTTTCTGAAGTAGTAAAGCTTTCATTTAAAGGCCCTTCTTAGAGCAAATGTGGAATAGTGCCTAGGCTATTATTTGAAAGGTTCGAAGAGGATTTTTTTTATTAGAGACATGGGTTGGCGCATTGTGTGCACAAAAAAGAAATGCGAGAATAATAAACCCTCACTCTACCCTACCACTAGAGACCTCTAAAACAGACGAAACAGTCTGCTTTGATTATTGCTTCGTTCTGCATTGTTTTGCCGTGTTTATTTGTCTTGGTGCACTGTATACACCGCATCCGTGCCACCATGTCCGATAGAGAAATTATGCCTTCCTGTCAATATTTTTTGGTTTTGCATGAGTTGTCGGATTAGAATGATGGTTGTGAGGAGTAATCTTAGGACTTTGACAACTAAAAATAATTAATTAAGGTTGAAAGCCCGGTACTAAGTGAGAACGCTGAAGGAGTAATTACTGATTTTTATAGTAATTTTATTTTTTTAATTAAAGATATCATTGAGAAGATTAAGAGCGCCAGTGGAGTTGATATCAATACAATACAATACAATCCTTTATTTGTACATTCTAAAATATGTTTTTGTCCATATACATGCAGTTATTGTACAAAATCAGCACTAGGCTGAGGATTATTGAGTTCGAATTTGTTGTTACTTATTTATATTATAATAGTAGGTTTATTATGTTCATTCATATACGTATATACACACACATACATACTCATACACATATAAATATATATACATACACACACACATGCATACATCCACACATTTTAATTTTGTTTTTGCTCTTTAATTTATTTATTTTCTACTTTAAAGTTCACATGTACCTCTTATATTCCACATACATACTTGATTTACTTTTTAGTTAGTATTATATATTTATTTTTTTAATGTTTCTTGGAAGTAAACTTCATAGTGGGCTCTGCCCAACCTCTTCCACTCCTGCCTCTCGATAGCTACTCTTGCCCAGGTTGCTTCTCCACATGTTCTCCACATCTCTTCATTCCAGTTTCTCTCGGGTCTCCCTCATTTCCTATTGTTCTCCCAAGGTGTCCACTCCATTAAAGCTTTAGTCCAGCTGTCCTGTTTTCTCCTTATGACACGACCAGCCCAATTCCACTTCTTGCTGTGCACCCTTTCCACTATGTCTACGAGTCCAGAATGGGTTCGAAGCCAACTTTTTCTCTTCCTATCTTTCCGAGTTTCGTTCCACCACTCTCAGCTTGGCTACTACTCTGCTGCTTAATCTCCAGGTCTCACATCCATAGGTAATCACCGGTAGTACTGTTGATTCACACAGTTTTTTCTTTAAATCATTGATATCAATAGAATAATGCAAAATAGACTGCCAATTAGTGTGGCACATAGCTTCCTCGCATCCTATCATCATGGTGATAACAGTGATAACAGATTGATTAAGTTCGTGCTCCAATTTTTAAGCTATTTTCATATTGTTTGAGACAATGGATAAGAGTAAAAAGTGTTTGGTTTGTGAACTAGACCTTAATAACAAAACTGGTTGTGTTACCTGTGATTTCTGTGAAGGAAAAATCCACGAAAAATGTTCGGGACTCTCTTGCACTGAACTCAAAAGTGTAGCACTTAAAGGTAAACGATCTTTGCGTTTCTTTTGTCCCAACTGTCCTTTCATAAATTTTACGACTATAATTAGCCATCTAATTGATATTAAAATGGAACTTAAGGATTTTAAGGCATCCCGCACAACATGTGTTTCTGACGAAAATAACGCAGGAAATGGCACTGTTTTTAACATTAAAAACACGGAATACGGCACTAAATCTGTTGGAAATGACAATAATGGTTATAAACTATTAGATGATGACGAAAAGACTACAGAGATTTTTGAAAAAGACAGTGGAAATGTAAATGACATTCCGGCATTGACACCTGTTGTTGATATGACTGATAACCTGGAGGTTATAACCTCCAACTCTAAGGATGAAGCAAAAAATTTACCTGGAAATCAAGGGCCTAATTCCTTTTCAGTTAATGATGAGTCAGATAACAAAAATGATTCTTGGAAAGTTGTTGAATCAAAAAATAAAAGGAAAGAAGGTAAAACTCCAAAACCAGAAGTTAAATCCAATAATCGAAATTCTGACCAACAATCAGAAAGAAAAAATATTATGAAAGTTATTGGAAGCAATAAATCGAATAATGCAGAATTTTCTTTTAAGGGAATACCCAAAAAGTCTTTTTTGTATGTCGGTAGGGTTGCAAAGGGCACAGATATAAACCTAATAACAAGTCATTTAAATAAACTTTTTCCAAATAATGAATTTGATGTAGAAGATATCTCTAATGAGAAGAGTTTAAGTTGTAGTTACAAGCTGACTGTTGATGCAGATATCAAAGATCTTCTATTGAAGGAAGACGTGTGGCCGGAAAATGTTCTTGTAAGAATATATTTTTTAAAGAGGGCGAGGCCAGGAACTTTCAAAACATGAGTGCTAATGGTGGTACCATTAAAGAAAATGCTAATGAAGAGAAAGGAAAACGGACTTCAGTGAGGAAGCAGGCAGAGAGTCTAAGACTTTATTATGTTAACGCGCAGTGTTTGAACAACAAAACAGATGAGATAGAAGTCATTTTGGAAAGAGAGAAAATTGATGTTCTTTTGGTGGTTGAACATTGGATGACCGAAGAAGAACTTAAAGTTTTAATTATTGCTAATTTTACTCTGAAGTCTTGGTTCTGTAGGACTGAATATCAGCATGGAGGTACAGCTGTGTTTACCAGGGACAATCTAGAGTCTAAAGCTTTAATCATAGAATCAATTGAAATGGATTGCGAACTGGCCGGCATTGAAGTTAAAGAAACAGATACAGTAATTATTGTTACTTACAGATCTAATAGAGGCTGTAAAGTTAAATTTTATGATAACATGGCTAAAGCATTGGAGAAAGCCTGTGTCGGTAAGAAGAATGTTAACGTAGTCGGTGATTTTAACTATCACTTTAACACCGATGCAGATGAAGTTAATAAGTTAGTTAATCTCTTCAGAGAATACAATATGCGCCAACTAGTATCTGTTCCCACTCGTGGAGAAAATTGTCTGGACAATATCTTTAGTAATGACGATAATATAGCGTACCAGATAGCCGGTAGTCTTGCTGATCACAAGGATTTTAAGATAGAAATTAATAATGGAAAAGCAAAAACAGAGCGTAGGTATCATTACTCCAGACCGATTACAGAAGAGGGTACGCAGTTATTTCTACAACATCTTACAGCTATAAATTGGGAATCATTTTTCTTGAGAGGAAGTATAAATGAGCAAGTTACCAACTTTATGAACACCCTTAATGATATTTTGGATTTTAGTTTTCCTATGAAGAAAAAACCTTGTAAAACTAATGATTGTAAGCGTCACCCGTGGTACTCTCCTGGTCTATTGGAAATGAGGGATAGACTGCTAAAGTTGTTCGATCTTTGGCAAGGTTTTGGAGAACCTTTTGAAAAGGCTTATAAAATACAAAAAATTAAGTACAGAGCAGCTATTACAAAGGCAAAAAAAGACTTCTTCGGTGAAAAAATGGCATTATCGAGTAATAAGACTAAGGAGTCCTGGAATATTATTAATTCGTTTCGGCATTCAAAAAAAAATAAGCTTAATAATTTCAGTCCCGAGGAGGTGAATCAGTATTTTTTGGAGTCTATTGAACAATTGTCGAATAATATCAATACGAATAAAGACAATGCCATTGATGCAGCAAAAAATAACTTACCCGATCCAGAAATACAATTATGTACTTTTGGAAAGGAAGGAGTGACAAGTCAAGATATTAGGAAAATAGTAGCAAATCTTTCTAACTCTGCAAGTAGAGATTACTATGGTTTCTCTAATAAGTTTTTAAAAAGTATTTTTGATTTCATTAGTGAGCCGCTGACTTTTTTAGTCAATCGCTGCTTAAGAGAAGGAATTTTTCCAGACGCTTTCAAGATTACAAGGATAGTACCTGTGTTTAAGAAAGGTGACAGTGACACACTCGACAACTACCGTCCGGTAGCAATCATACCTGTGATTTCTAAAATATTAGAAGTAGTAATAAATAGAGACATTAAAGCTTATTTTGAAAAGAATAATTTATTTACTGAGTCACAATATGGTTACAGAGAAGGTAAAAGTACAGTTGATGCTGTTCAGTCTGCTGTCGAGTTCATAGTTGATGGTTTCGAGGATAAAACAGAAACATTATTAGCCTGCTGTGACCTGAGCAAAGCTTTTGATCTCGTACCTCACTCACTTCTACTTCTTAAGCTCGAGCAATATAATATTAAAGCTGCTGCTTTACAAATGCTCAAAAGCTATCTTGAAAATAGACTTCAATACGTAGGCAGTGAAGATGAAAGATCGCAGATGCTACCTGTCAGGTTAGGAGTGCCTCAGGGCTCAAATTTAGGACCGACCCTTTTTTTAATTGCTATTAACGACTTCCCAGGTTACCTAGAACAGAAAGAAAAAGATAATAGAGTTAATAAAGCTATTATGTATTGCGACGACTCAAATCTAATGACTAAAAGTAAAAGTAATCAAGAAAATAAAATTAAGCTAACAGAGGAGCTAGCCTTAGCTCAGTCATGGTTTGAAATGAACGGTTTCTGTCTAAATACAGATAAAACTCAGATAATAAATTTTACATTAAAAAGATCTGAGGAAGATGAAAACATAAATAATAGTATTAAATTCCTAGGAATTAATTTAGATAGTAAACTTAACTGGAAGAAGCATATTACAGAGCTAGAGAAGAAACTTTCTACTAAAGTCTTTCTGTTCAGGAAACTGAAAAACTATCTGGACGATGATTCCCTTAAATCGGCGTATCACGCTATATTTGAGAGCCATATTAGTTATGGACTTATTCTATGGGGCCATGCTGAATCGACAGAGATATTTCTGAAACAGAAAAAAGTAATAAGAATATTGGCAGGAGCAAAAAACACAGAGCACTGCAAACCACTTTTTATTAAATTAAGAATATTAACTATGTATAATTTATTTATATATCAATGTTTAAGATATGTGAAAGTGAATTTAAATAGTTTTATTACATATAAAAATATTCATACTTATGATACAAGAAATAAAGATAACTTGGTACTTACCAGTTGTAGATTAAATAAGTCATGCACAGGACACAGAAATTTAGGTTTTAAGTTTTACAATAAGTTAAGCAGCTACACTAGAAAGTTACCATTAGTTAACTATTGTTTACGAATTAAAGAATTTTTATTAGAGAATCCATGTTATAGTATTAATGAATTTTTAAATTTAAATAGTTATTGTTAATTAGTTGTTTTTGTGTTTTTGTTTGTAATTATTAGTTATTAACTGTTGACTGTGATATTCGTGTAATATCTTATTGTTATTTTTATTTATTTATTTATTTTTTTGATGTACAAAATTAGATTTGACTATTGTATACTGAAATGTCTCAAACAATAAAATATATTTATTTATTATTATTATATCATGTACTTTATTGTTATATTTACTTTATAGTTTTATGTTTTTAGCGATCTTTAACACTTCATAGCGGTGTCGCTGTTGGTTTTACAAAAAAATATTTTTTGAAAAAAATGTTTGTCTCATTAAATAGATGAAGTTTGATTTTTCTCCCGACCTAAAATTCCAATTTTAAATTTGAGGTTCACGTTTACGCGAGCGTTGCCTGTAAACTCTTGAACGGATAATGTTGTCCAATGAACTCGTCCTGGGCATTGGTAAAATGAACAGGCCTACCAAATTTCATCAAAATCGGTCTACATTTACTCAAGTTATCGTCGCACGTTTCAGGATTCGCGACACACAGACCGACAGAGAGACAGACAGACAGACAGACACGAGACAAAAAATGTTCCCTGATGTCTGAAACGGATTTCTGTCTTGTAATTTTTAAAATCGGAGACATAAAACTTTTTCGTTCTCAAAAGTGAACACAATGCTTCCGTTACCTTCAGTAAGCTCGGAAGCAATAAATATGCAATACATTAATTGACTTTTTAGTTCAACATTTCCAAAACGTAATCTAGATAATCTGGATTTGACCTATATATGGTATGTAAATGCATTGCATAAAGTACGCCGCCCGTGCCTCATTGTTTGTCACTATAGCCGGGCCACTAAGGTTAAGATGTTAACCCAGATTGCTGTTATGTAGGTTAAAAACATTTTGAAATCAAGCAAAAACACATCATTTGGCTAATAGGTTATCCTTCATCATGTGTACACTTTCACCAACATAAAATTTTGGTTTTTCGATTTTGTCACCATCTCAAAAGAAAGTAAAGGTTGACATTTTTCATTTCCTCTACTGTTGTGGTACTATCAAGCCGAGGCCACACATTGGCTGACCTTTGCCTAATACCTTGCAAGGTTCCAAGTTGTTGATTGTATCAGATCACAGCTTTTGCTCAAGGAACCTGGCATGATGAGTGCTTTAAGAATTAGAAAAGATAAGCAGGTATGTATAGCTTTCCGGATCTTGCAGTCATATAGGAGAAAGAGTCTGAGCTTTGTCAGTCTTGAAATTGCTTTATTTTTCCACACAGAGTACAGTTATACGAACGTTCTATTGGCCTTTTTAACTCTGACATCCTCTTCGGATGCCCGCTCTTTGCCCTAGAGGTGAAAGAGTTCACCTTCTCGATGTTGTTTCCTTCAATGGCTAGGGGTGTGTCTACTGTAGCATTCACCCTTTTTCTTTAGTTTGAGCAAGAATACATAATGTGTCATCCACCAAATTGAGGACTTGATGTCTCTCGTCTAAAGCTTATTGTAGTCCTCTCTTTCTTAACTCCACAGCTTGTTTCATCACTCTGTTTAAGACAAGCAAGAAATTCCATTACCGTTGTCTATTGTTATTATCAGCTCATTGATGATGATGATATTTACAGTGAAAACTCTTACAGATTCTATCATAGTTTTCATTAAAGAATTGGAAAACCTTAACATCATAAGTGAGCTGACATCATATTGAGCATAGTGAGCTTTTTACATCCACGTTCAAAAGAATATGCATCGTGCCTGTGTGTCAGTAACGTTCATGTGCCACCACTTGAGACGCATCCTCACATGACTGGGATATTAAAGCAAGCTGGATGTATTTAATGTACAGTATAAGCTAGAAAAATTAAACAGTTTTTTAATTTTGTCTAGGGCGTTACTGGTTATCTTAAATATTTTATTGAAGTTTTTTATTAATACAATGTTAACTTAAGGTCAAGGAGTTCTGGTTAGAAAAAAATTGGATCTCATTAAATATATATTAAGTTCACACTGCAATGAGGTGCACAATTTGTGTAGTGAGAGACACCAAGGGATGTGCCACGCATGCGTGACACATAGAAACTATTCCAACATCAGACATTACAATATCTTTTCTATTCCAGAGGACTTTTATACCCAAAGACGCAGGCCAATTAGGTCGGCCCATTGAACAAACCCGGGTTAGGGACCAACTCTTCACATTAGAGTGAAGTGTCGGTCGTTAACCATGACTCTCATTCGATATGACTTGAACCGATAGTATAGATCATGGTTTCCAGGCCGAAACCTGGTGGCGCTACTCTTTCGAGCAGCTACCCATTTGTTTAAACAATGCTGAGTGAACATTGAGTTGGGGGCCCGGTTCAGGAATTAAACCTAGAGCTCAAGTTGAAGTGGACACCCCGTCCTACTACCACTGCTTCACTTGCCCGATTGAAAGGCAAGCACTCTCTACTCCGGGCTACCCAGGCCCCCTTACTTTTGCCGATAACTTAAGTAAAAGTTTAACGATTTAGTTGAAATTTGGTATGCATGTTCCTTTTATCAATGCTCTGGCTATGTTAGTTGAACAGCGAGTGCAACACTCATGCAAGCGTGAGCTGGAGATTTAAAAAAGCTATTATAGGACGGGGAGGGAAAGACCTGCTCCATCTATTCTATGAGAAAAATTTTTAAAGATATAAAAGTTTTAAAGAGAGATATCGTTTGTAACAATATTTTACGTTCTATTCAATGGATTTGAATAAAAAAAAGAAATATAAATATCGTCTATAGTACTATTGAAATAGACAAGTAAAATTTCAACTTGATGAAAGCTTAAGTTTTTGTGTAGTGAAGTGATATATTTTATAATAGTTTAAAAGGATGGATGGTTGAAGTAGTTGAAAAATGTAGGGAGATTTGGCTCATTCCGCTACCTCCTGTCCTCCTTAATATTTCATACTCAAGCCCCAATTTGTAACTGGGCTATAGCCCAGGGCGCTGGATTTTTTTTGGGGGGGGGGGGGCGCGCAAAATTTCCGCAGACAACTTTTTTACTAACAATAAATAAAAAAAAGTCGGTCAAACACTACTCAGACAAACTTTTTCATATACGAGTTCATAAATTACTTGGCCCAGTGTTTTCCATTTATTAGGTTTCGTTGAAGCATTTAATTATTATTGAACATTTTATCAAAATATATCATAAAAATAACTTCGGTCAAACACTACTCAGACAAACTTTTTCATATACGAGTTCATAAATTACTTGGCCCAGTGTTTTCCATTTATTAGGTTTCGTTGAAGCATTTAATTATTATTGAACATTTTATCAAAATATATCATAAAAATAACTTCTCCTCCTAGTGTTTTCCTTTAATTAGTTTACGAGTTTTCCTAGGTACATATTTAATAATTATAATTGAACATTATCATTAAAATAACTTCTCTTCGGTGGGGAATCGAACCTGGGCTCTCTCCCTCTGCGTTTAAAGCTATTTTCTCAGGAACTAGGGTTTTCCCGAGAAACCAGCTTATATTGTTACATTTGTATTTAAATGGACTACATTTTAGAATTTTTTAATCAAAACCGTCGGAACCGTTTTCAAGAAATAATTTTTTTCACGTTTATTCAAAGTTTTAGGGGGGGTTAGCCCCCAAATTTGGAGGTAAAATTCATTTTTCGATTCATCTTGGGATATGATTTTTCTGAACGTGTATGCCAATTTCGTCAAAATTAAGTCAATAAAAAAAAAATCGTGTTTGAGTACCCTATTGTGCGTATGCCGGTATGCATAAAATACCGGGGGGGGGGGGGGGGGGGGGAAGTTGTTAGCAGCCCAGCCACTTAAAATCCGTGCCTGTTCATACTTAATATCTTTAACTTTTTATGATATATCGTCATAAACTAATGTTTAAATATTCAATTTTTGTAAAGTATGCATTCCATGCTTTCTTAGAATAGATTACAGTTATAGAATTTATATATACTCGTAAGTGTATAGTTTGATTAGTAGCGATTAGGAAGGGGTGTTGATGGGGGGGGGGGGGGGGGGAGCAACATCCCCGTCCTGTAACAAGGTCAAAACACCGACATTTGGTGAGTTCGAATCCCAGAGAGGTGAAACAGGTTTCACACAGGTAAATCTCATCGGATATGAGTAAATTGACCGGATCCCTCGTCTTGTAACAACCTAAAGACGGACCCCTATGCGATATTCGCCGAATACCGAGCACCGATTCGCCAAATACCTAGTAGTGTGGACTGTGGACGGCTTCCCCCTTCCGAATATTCGGTATTCAGCTTTTCCCGAACTTTTGGATGTATTACTCGGTTAATATCTCATGTGTGGATTCGCCCTATCAAGGCACAATAAAGAGACTAGAAATAAAAAATTAATAAATATAACAATAATAATTCAATTGAATTATAACAAAAGAAAAACCTCAGTCAACATTTTGCGAACCACCTTCTGTACCAATTTAGGTATCTTCAAAACTACTCTTGTTCAGGCTGGGTGGTATTTTGCATCGGATTCCTCCCATGTTTACTTGACCCAAAGTATCCAATCAACTAAACGACACTTAGTGGTGAGCGGTGGACATTATTCGCCCAGACGCTCAAGCTTATCGTAGTACTATTGTACTACGATCTATTGTACTCAGTGTAAATATAAACGTAAGCGGCACCGCTCACCGCTTGTATTGTACCCGAGGCCCTTATAGAACAGTTTGACAGTAAAAAAATAAAGAAAAATCGCTCAATACCCAAATTACCAGGTTCCATAGTTATTTAGACACCAAGGCCAAGGGCCTCGGCTCCACCTCGGGAGTTAATTATCGCTGGGGCACAATTCATTTTTACTCCTGTGGTACATTGATCCCAGTCCCCTTATAAACTGTTTTTTGACAAAGAAAAACTATTTTTTCGTTGCTTTACAAAGTAGAGGGGACACGACGTATGGCGCAAAGATAAATTTGTACAAAAAAACACACAATTATATATATATATATATATATATATATATATATATATATATATATATATATATATATATATATATGTATGTGTACTCAGGCAACCATATTTATTCCAATAAAAATAAATTTTTGTTTTGATTTGTTAGTCTTCAAATAGGTATAATAACTTGTATAAATTAATTTATATCAAATTATAATTATTATTAACAAAGGGAGACAGACAGAGAAAAATAGGCTCCAGCGCCGGGACTTGAACCACGGGCCTCTATATTTCCAGTAAGCGCTATACTGGAAATATAGAGGCCCGTGGTTCAAGTCCCGGTGCTGGAGTCTATTTTTCTCTGTCTGTCACCCTTTGTTAATAACAATTATAATTTGATTTAAATTAAAATTTAAACTTTCCGTAGTATGAATACTACCTAAAACTTAAAAATGAAAAAAAAAAAATTACTTAATTTTACTTTTTAGGGTTTCCTTGGTAAAACCAAAAAAATAAACCCCTATAGTTTCGTTCCTGTGTCTGTCTGGCACTCAGTACGGTCCCAATGACTTTTGAATTAAATGAGATATTTTGTCAAAACATTTTGTCAAAAAACAACATTTTGTCAAAAAGTTTCCTTGGTAAAACCAAAAAAATAAACCCCTATAGTTTCGTTCCTGTGTCTGTCTGGCACTCAGTACGGTCCCAATGACTTTTGAATTAAATGAGATAAAAACATGAAAACTTTGCAGTATTAAAGATTTTTTTGACGCGCACACAGGAAAAATGGAGCGAACTTAAAATTATTAGCTACTCAAATTCAAAATAGCGGATAATTCATGTCATGCCATTTTTTTTTAAATTTGAATTGGGTATCAAATGAAAAGTATTAAAGAGTAGATTACACAAATATATAGGACTAGTGGACAGTTTTTAATTTTTCATGCCATTTAGTTAAAAATACATCAAAATGTTTCATGCCCCCAAAATGTTTCATGCCCCCAAAATGTTTCATGTTTTAAAACTATATTTCTGCTGTGACTATAAATATTTAAAAAATATGCAAAATGTGCGGTCTGCTGGGCCATAGGAAAAATTTGTTGTTTATGTGAACTCGGGCCTCCTGTTTCAAGGTTTTCCTTCTTGGAGGCTTTTGGATCTTTATATTAATTTGTTATATTCTAATTATTTATGTAAGCAAGTGTAATTTATAATTATTTTATGTGAATTGGAAAAATGTTTTAAAATAAAAAAAAAAAAAAAAAAAATATAAATATATTTGAATAGCAATTTGATCCGATTAACTGGGAATCTAAATGACGGATAATTCATGTTACGGGGAATTTTTTATTAATTTTTAGTGGGGTTTCAAATGAAAGGTATTAAAGCGTAGATTACAAACTTATAAAAACTTGTGGAAAGTGTTTAATTTTCCACGCCATTTTGTCAAAAAGTTCACAATACCAACGAAACCCTTTTTGCGTGAGACTTCACGCTCAACCATTTTATTATTCTAAATATGTATAAAATTCTAACGGCTCGTAGTATATAATAAAATAATGTCGCAATATAAAAAGAGGCTTAGAACATACAATTTAGGAAAATCACACCCTTTAGGGACATTGTCCGTAACCCGGCTTAAGTTGTATAAATGTCCGATTTGAAAATAATGGAAATACAAATGTATAATGACAAAGCCTCTGTTTTACTTGTGGATGGTTGGTGCTTCAAATCAAAGATTGCAAGTATACGGCTAAAGGGTAAATAGACTGTTACGGCTCTATGTATCCACCGAGATAATACAATTAAATTGTTCATCTATGTGTATATAGACAGGCCATAGATATGTTTACCACGTTCCTTTTCAATTATTTACTCATTTGATTATCAGTGATCTGAGCCCGCTCTTCCCCCTCGAGACTAGATAGTCCCATGTTGCTTTACACGATTACGTGTTTATCCATGCCAATCCACCCGTAATTATTACCATCTGTTTTTAATTACAAACTATCTGCTCTCTCTACTAAAATTATTCTCTAATTTAGTACTCGGTTAAATGGATTATGCTAATCCTGGATTAATTCCTGGTCATTTAATATTGCCGTTTAATAACGATAAACGATAATAGAAATACTATAGTAGTAATATATTTAATATGTTGGTGTGTATGTATTTATTAGGATAAGGGAAGCGAATCAAATTATAAAAGAAATTTATTTACTTTTCTATTTTTAAATATACTTAAACATAACTTCTTTCCTGTTCCTTATTTTTACACCCGAAGATGCAGGCCACTTAGGTGGGCCCATTCATCAAACCCGGGTTAGGGACCGAAATCTTCACACTGTCGTGTGATATGGTCGTCTCCTAGTTATATTACAACCAGGAGTGTCATCGTCATGGTTTCCAGGCCGAAACCTGGTGGCGCCACTCTTTCGAGGAGCCTCCCACTTGTTTAAACAATGCTGGGAGGACATTGAGCGGGGGGCCTGGTCCGGGAATCGAACCCAGAGCTGCGGTCACCTTCTGACCCGGCTCGATGCTGCTTAACTTGCCTTATCGCAAGGCGAGCGCTCTAGCTTCCGAGCCACCCAGGCCCCATTATTATTATTTAATTACTGTTATCATTATACAGGGTGATCCAAAAGTTCGGCAACGGCTTAATATCTCCGGTTATAATTGAGATATTAAGTTCCCGTTTGTGGGTATCTTAATCATTTGTAAAAAACTACTTTTTTGGTGGGTAATAATTTTTTTGGTTGCCGCCATATTGGATTCAACTCTGAAATTTTAAATTGGAACACCCATAAAGTGATACATTTTTGGAAAGGTCTTGAAAAAAGAAAACATTTACCGCAAACCCGAGCTTTCTATCTACTTCCGTTTCAAAATGGCGGACACTCAAAGATAAAAAACTCACTCTTTTTTTCTTATTCTCAATAGTTTTTGTTAGAAATAAAAAAATCGGTCCGAGACAACTCAGACTCACTTTCTCATACAATCTCTGTCCCAGATCCCAGAAAACCTAGTTCGTTATCAAGTCATAGTTTCCGAGATATTGATGAAAATAAATCTCATTTGGTTGAAAATCGAAAACGAAAAGTAAACAACCACCTGTTGAACACATTTTAAATAATTTAAATTAACTAAGCATCACGTAGGTTTATCATTGAAGCGAGCTTAATGCAATAAATATTTAATTTTATATTCATGTTTCCTGGGATCTGGGGCCGAGATTATATGAGAAAGTTTGTCTGAGTTGTCTTGGACCGATTTTTTTTTTATCTAACTAAACTATTCAAAATAAAAAATAAAATCATTTTTTAAACTTTGAGTGTCCGCCATTTTGGAACGGGAGTAGATAGAAAGCTCGGGTTTGCGGCAAATGTTTTTTTTTTTCAAGACCTTTCCAAAAATGTATCACTTTATGGGTGTTCCAATTTAAAATTTCATAGTTGAATCCAATACGGCGGCAACCAATATGGCGGAAAAAATGATTACCCACCGAAAAAGTAGTTTTTTACAAATGATTAAGATACCCGCAAACGGGAACTTAATATCTCAATTATAACCGAAGATATTAAGCCGTTGCCGAAATTTTGGATCACCCTGTATTATAAATTTATTCCAAATATTGCACTTAGTCGCTTGTTACGAATGTTAAATTGTAGGAGTGACTTAAGAACTAAAGAATAAAAAAGTTTAAAATAATAATAAACAAGGACCAATATAATTTGCAACTTCGTAGATTTAAAATATGCATTGTTTAAATCAGAATAAGATTCCTAAAGTTAAAGGGTTTTTTTGGATAAAAAAATAAAGTGTGTATATAATAAGTGAAACAAAATTGTTCGGTATTCGCCGATTACCGAACATCTCGCAGATTAGTTCGGCTAACCTCCATCCCTGTCTGTCCACACAAGTAGGTATTTGCCGAGCACCCACTCAATATGGGAACAGCGAAATCTACTTCTTACCTAGACTGTTAACGTTTATTAGTATTCTTTTATATTTAATTGACTTTTATTATATTTTTATTAATTTTGTAAATATGGAACAATATCTATGGAATTTTAACTATTTTAAAATCAATCTGCTTGTTCTTAGACTTCAATTCGAATCTCTGTTGACTCTACCTTAAAGGAACGCTTCAAAGTAGAAATATTCCATTACAGATTAAAGTGTAGTACTCAATCAATTAATTAATTTATCTTTATTAATATTTGTGTCTGTGTCCTATTTTGATGTAACAAAGATGCGACTTTTTTACCAACAAAATAACAAATACATATTTGTCGCTTTATAGTTCTAATACCTCGTAACCCAACACTTCTAATTCTTCCTAATTTCTAAATTATGAGCTACATTTACTTTTATGTTAAGAAAACACACTTGACTCTATTAAAACACCGTTTTAAGCCTCTATAAATATGTCCAATGTTATTGTTTTATTTTTAAAAATCTAAAACATGTTATGTATTTTACTTTAAAACTATAATATATATCTTTTTTTTATAAATTAATTTACTACCACTTATTACTATGTATATAATATACTTTAACAGATGTTTAATAAAATATTGCTATTATATTTATATAGCTATTATTGCTACATTTAATTATTATTGAACATTTTATCAAAATGTATCATAAAAAAAGAACTCCTCGGGGGTGAATCGAACCCGGCCTCTCTCCATCCGCGTTTAAAGCTATTTTCTCAGGAACTAGATTTTTCCCCGGGAAAACAGCTTATATCGTTAGATTCGTATTTAAATGGACTACATTTTAGAATTTTTAATCAAAATCGTCGGAACCGTTTTCGAGAAATAATTTTTACTCAGAGTTTTTGTGGGGTATCGCCCTCTAATTTGGAGCTAAAATTAATTTCTCGATTTAGTCTCGGGGTATGATCTTTCTGAAACATGCAACTATATTCTAAAATGCTACACAAATATATACAAAAATGCAATATTCTTTAAAGATACACAGTAATTTTTAACGTTAGAGTAAAAAGTGAATTATTGAAATACTAATAACTTATATAGTCGAGTAGTGTCCCGTCGACTCACCTCGAAATAAATTGTTATTGCTAAGCTAAGGCAACCACATTTATTCCAATAAAAATAAATGTTTGTTTTGATTTTTTGGCCTTCAAATAGATTTAATAACTTATCTAAATACATATATTTAAATAACTTATCCTAAAAAGATGTAATAACTTATTTAAATTAATTTACTTTTTTTCTAAATTTAACATTAAGCCTGATGCCACGGGCTTAACAGGTCGTATTTATTTATAATTAAATAATAATTGCTTAATTAATATAAAGATAAGGTGAATTAAGTTTAACGAATTATTAAATATTGAAGTAATTTTATTGTTAACCCATAATGGGTTAACAATAAAATTATAAAATTACTCCAATATTTAATAATTCGTCGTTATTGGAACTAAATTTATTTCATAATCTAATTGTTGAATATTAACAAAAATAAATAGGTAATAATAATAATTCATAGTAAATACAAATAATGATAATACTAAAAAAAAAAAAAAAATCTCAAAAACGGTTCCGACGATTTTGATGAAAGTTCTTAAAAGTAGTCATATTTAAATACGAATCTAACCATATAAGTAGTTTTCCCCGTAAAAATCTAGTTTCTGAGAAAATTATTGAAAAGGGTGAAGATCTGGTTCGAATCCCCGCCGGGAAGGAATTATTTTTATTTTACATTTTGATAAAATGTACTTGTTCAATAATAATTAATTGTAACCACAAATACCCGAAACAATTAACAAATGGAAATCATTGGACCAAGTAATTATTAATATCAGACAGTTTATTCAACATGAGATGTTTCGCAATTTTTTTAACTGAAGTGAACGTTTTGGTTGCTAATGTTCACCATGTTTAATAAAACATTACTTTTACATCTCTCCTACTATGTATGCCCCTACTGTATGCTTCTACTAAGTATGCCCCTACTATGTATGCTTCTACTATTTATGCAATTTACTGATTTTGCGTTTCTATATAAACGACACAAATAGAGAAGTATCGCTGTATTCAAAAAGAGGTAAACATTTAATAAAATATTCATTCGTAAAACGCAATTGCAATATCTGATTATTATTGGCTTAAACTGAAGTGACATTATTTTAGTTAATTTTATGTTTGGCAACCTTCTTTGTTTTTTTACCGATAAATCTATAAATATAAAATTAAAGTTTTGTCTGCACATTGGTCAGAATTGAAAATAAAATGTTGGTTACTTTTTCATTTCATACATTCTGAAAAGCGAATCCGGCCTTAACTTTTTTCGAGTATGTATGTTATGTGTTCTGTCGCCACCTGGCGCAAAACTGGCTAAACGAAATCCATTAATTTTTTTCTGATGTGAGCGCAAATATGTTGCGCAGGTTGTAGGCTTGGTTTCATCGAAAAATATTGAGTAACAAACAATTTTATAAAAAAAAAAAAAAATTAAAAAAATAACCCACTGGCTCGCTCATCAAAATGTTTGGGTACATCTAGAGAGTCGCGGTTTTTTGCGTTTGGTCGGAAATTAGTCCAAACCGAGTGGAAAAATCCGAAAAATTAAATAAATATATTATTACCCCCTTAAAAAATGTATAATGCCGGACGCAACTTTAAAGTTTTATTGGAGGCATATTGCGGCTAAATGCGGTTAGTTTTATCGAAAAGCAGATTGCACCACCAGTAACTGATTTTAATAGATTTACAATGCCATCGGTTCTACCTTAAATAGAGCTAAATTTGACATAAGAAAAATGACTTTGATCTCTTATGGCGTCCGTAATTGTTGACCGATTTAATTTCTGATTGGGGTACTTACTCCTCACACTAATGCTCTTTAAATCGAGTATTTATTATTTTATTAATTTGTCCTAGAATTAGAGTTATTAAATATTTACTGGTGCAACTGCTGTATTGAGAGAAGAGGCTGGTAATTAAATTAATGCACAAATGGCTGATGATTGTTCAATGACTTCCCAGTCTAATTGGTTTTGACTACGTTAATTTTCTCATTTATTATATCTTTTTTAGGGTCCGTAGGCAAAACCAAGGACCCTTATATTTTCCTGCGTGTGTCTGTCCGTCCGTACGGTTGCCTGCTCTCACGGCTACACCTTTCGTCCGATCACTTTGAAATTTGGCATGTATGTGTCTTGTACCTACACACATATTTTAAAAATATAGCGACTTAAAAAATATATTTTTCAAAAATATAATAGGGTAAAAAACCTAAGGGTTAAAATTTTTTAATTTTTTTCGACACCGTGAGGGGTATCATATGAAAGGGTACGTCGAGCTGATTACAAAAATATATAATTCTTTGGTTATAACTTTGATAGGGTGAGCGTAGGCAAGTTTGAAGTAGGGTTGAAAAGTGCCCCCCCCCCCCCTCTATCTCGCTTACGTGAAGTGCAAAAAATCTGAACAAATTCCTGAACATTCTTCGGGCAAAAGTAGAGATACCACTTTTTGGAAATTTCAAAAAAAGATTATTTTATTTTTTATTGACAAAATACGTTTTTTTATAACTATGGTCTTTTCGATGTATTTATATGGTTGTAGTCCAGTTCAGTGGCACAAAATACTTTATCAGAAGTTTGTTTATGTGTTTTGAGAGTATCAGACCCATAGGATAGTTCAAAGTAAGCAGCTTTTTAGCATTTTAAAAAACACCATCAATAGGGTACTACTTAAACTATACAGGGTTGCCTACAGACCCTCGCTGTGTGCTGACTAGCACACACTTGACCTGTTTATTTAACATTGTTGTTTATTACTATATTACTTAGTTTTGATTGCCTATTTTTTTATATGTATAAATAGACTCCAAACTACGATTTGGAGAGTATTATATTCTTAGTAATGGCATGAATGATGTATAATATACTCCTGATTCTAATCCTAGAAGGCTTTGGAAACAAAACTATTTAGGCATTTCATTTAATTGCTATGGCTACATGATAATAGGAAACATAGCCACTAAATACCTATATTATAAGAGTGAAGGCTAGAAAAATATTAAACTGTTTTTAGACAGATTAACTCGTGAGTGTTTGTCGAACAAAAGGCATAAAATGAAATGCGACAAAACCAGTTTGCAACATATGCTCTGGCATAAAAAAAGTCGCTAGGAATGGAAGTTGGAATGTTAGCGGTAATACAGGAGTTACCATAGAAGCCACAAGGGGTTGGTTGCAGGCGTCTCCCTGTACCCTCCCCCTGCCAAAAAACAACAACCAAATTACCTATGACTAATTACCCTTATATCAGTTTAAAAATAACAAATGGGTTTCAGTTTCGTTAAGGGAGGGGGGGGGATTTAACTTAACACCCACATGTAAACAATAATTGTATTTTAGTATGATTTATTGTGAAGTTATAGATACCTCTCTCTCACTCTCTCGCTACATATATATATATATATATATATATATATATATATATATATATATATATATATATATATATATATATATATATATATATATATATATATATATATTTATATAAAATAAATTAAATAATATTTACTGGTAAATTTAATTAAAATTAAAATGTATTGGTTAAATATTATTACAAATTATCACAATATTTGTTCGTATATATCATATTCGTTTTAATTTCTTTTAGCGATTAATGTCGTTTAAGAAAAGAAGAGGGGCAATTTTATACATATAAGTAAATCCAATGAAAAATTATTGATTAAATATTACAAGCCGTTAAGCCCGTACACATACTTAATTTTATACTTAATTTACCGCAACATACTTAATTTTATATTTAGATAAAAAAAATTAAAATCAAGAAAAATAATTTAGATAAGTTATTATATCTATTTAAAGACCAACAAATCAAAACAAACATTTATTTTTATTAGAATAAATGTGTTTGCCTTAGCTTAGCAATACCAAATCATTTCGAGGTACGCGGCGCCGACGCCGTCGGGACACTACTCGATTGTATACGTATACATGATTAATTATCACGTTTAAAATGAGTTTTATTGTAATAATTCACTAGTTATTATTAAACATAACATTACGTGGGGGGGTATTTTTTGACGAAATGTCTCTTAATGTATTAAATAGTTTAATTTTAAATTTCTTATTATATGCTATTTTTTTTCAATAATAATTATTACTACTTACAATTAAATATTTTAATTTTTATATTTATTTATATGTATATATTTTTTAATTAAAATAAGATTTTTTGGTTGTTGAAAGTTTAAAATCACAAACCTAAAAAAAAGAATTATGTATTTAATTTTTAATAACTAAGTATTAATTTTTACATAGTTTAAAATGTTTGTATTTAATTTTATGATGTTTTGTTTAACATTTTTTCCAAAAGCTTTCATGAAATGTTAAATCATTGATTGATTTTTTTTTTTTTTTTTTTTTAAATCTTTAAATATTGGAAATTTTAAATCTAATTCATTTTATTGTAAATTGGATCATATTTTTTCCCAAAAAGAAATTTATATTTAATTTAGTTACTAAATTAATATTAACGATTTTTTAATTCAATTTATACTTTTTTTTTTCTTAATTACCTATTATTTCTGTTAATGTATGGATTAGGTGTAATAATAATAACAATTATTATCTTTCTTTCTTGTTAATATTATTACACCCTATCCATCCGTCAACAAAAATAATGATAAAAATAAAATATTTAAAATAGAAGGGTGTTGATCTGAACGTTTTGCTTAATGAAATTGAATAAAGAAAAGATGTGAGTCTAACAGGGATATGACTCATTTTACTTTTACTACATGTAATTATAAAATTAATTTACCTTGTAACGTTCTCATCGTATTTAATTTAACTATTAATTTGTTATTTAAGAGGATCTGCGGCCCGTCGGGCCAGCAAAATACCCAATGCTATAGCCCGACGGAACCTAGAACCTAGCCTCTAGGATATTTCTCAAAATTAAAATTAATTTACTTTTACACTGTCATGAAACAAATATATTTAAATATTAAATTATCATTAAATTAAACGTATTATTTAATTAATTACAAAGTAACGCAATGATTAATACACAAAGATTGGTGAAAACCTATGTATTTACTAGCTCATGTATTCACTTGACTAGATCATGTATTCAGCCGATATATTCATCATAATATGCTTTCATTTTCTCTTTTACAATTATAATTCAATATATCATCTGAATTAAGTTAAAATTTACTTTTTATTCTAAAATTATTATCATTTTATTATTATCACCTTAAAATAGTTAAATTTATTATTGTGAAAAATCAACATTAGGTAAATATTTTTTTACTTTTTTTTTATTGTTAAATGAAGAAAAAAGTTTTTTTAAATTTTGAAATAAAATAAACGTTTTTTTCTATTTTGGCATCAATGTGCTATTATAAATTTATTCAATATATTTGAACAATAGAATAAAGTAAAAGTACTTACCTGTCGTTTCCATTTATGCCTTGAACCGCATTTCTGTTTTGTCGTACAGCTAGTAGTAATAATTTAATAATTAATTTACTTTTAGTAATAATTTAATTTTAGTAATAATTTAATTTAGTAAATTAATAGGTACACTGTAGTTCGGTGTAATTGGCTTTTCTAATAAAAATCTTATCTGAAAGAAAGGAAGGAATTTCGGGGGAAAAATAATTCGACTTAAAAACAATCTTATATTCTTACAATAATATGTACATGGTATTTGTAACACGTTCCGTATTAGTCTTATATTAGCTATGCTCGTTTAAAAAAATAACTAGAGAAATTCGGAAGAAGATATGGTAGGTTGACTCGGTGTGTCGGGAAGGATATGTTCGTGAGTTCAGGTGATTTGTCGGTTTTACGATGTCTGCGAACACTCCGACGGCGGTTGTTCCGGGTGACAGAGTTTTCTATGTTTGTGGACGAAATAGTACGAGGGAAACTTGGACCCGCACGTCTTGCACGGGTAATACTGTACGTTCTTGTCGAGGGGTTTCGGACTCGGCGGAGGTGGACTCCTGTCGGGGGCCGCTTGCACCGGGTGGAGGTGCCTCTTGGCGTGTTTCCTGTAACAGTAGTGGCTTTTGAACGTGTGCTTACAATGTCGGCATACGAACTGTCGGCCTTTGTCCGCGGGCCCGGCCTCTTCCGCCGAGTAATTGGCGTTGAGCACTCGTTTGAACCTCACCGGTCCGTCGCAGCAGGCCACGTCTCTGACCACTTTGGTTTTGGGTCTTTCCGACGACGGGGAAGAGGGTTCGGGCACGGAGACGGCCGCGTCCGAGGGTGTAGGAGAAGCCCTCGGAGGCGGCGAGGTCCTGGAAGTCGAGGCCCTCGGAGACGGTACCGGTGCCGGCGGAGCGGGAGGCGTCTCCGTGGGTAAGGGGTCCGCTCGTCCGTAGAGCCACGGAGGAGGAAAGCAGAGTCTCGGTACAGGCTTGACCAATGGAGGAGGACAAGTCCTGAGAAGATACGCCCTGCAAGCGTCTACTGCCCTCGGCATGTGTAACAAGTGAGTGGCCAGAAGTACGGCGTAGACGTTGTCCGGCCTCAGTTCCAAATAGCCGGTGTACATGAAGCCGAGGAGAGGAGAGAACACTTCCGGAGAGACGTTGGGCACACAAATCTCCGGAGCACCTCCGGCTAACAGGGACTTGATGTAGCCGGAGTGCTCGGCCAACACGGACCTGTGGCCCAAGAACCTCCGCTGAGCGCCCCCCCATCCGACGTGTACAATCACGTGGGCCGCTTCTTCCCATGCTCCGTATCCGGCTCCTCCAGCCGTTGCCGCCGCGAACATAACTCTACTTCTGAATGCCGCCTCCTTCTAGTTCTCCCCTAGTAGGATTCCCGCCCCCACTGGGCGCACGCGCCCCCTTCCACCCAGACCGCCCCCTTGCTGCCCATACAATCTACACCACGATGATGGCCACTTACCTTTTTAAACGGTTATCTTTTAAACATTCTTCGTCTTCGACACCTTTATCACCCGTTTTACATTTTATTTTTTAAAAAAGGAAACAACTTGGTATCGAAATAAAAAACTTGGTATCGATAGTTATTGTTTTAATAATTAATTGTTTTAATAATGTCTTTATAACTTTAAAATAGAAACTTTGAAATACTACATCCTAAACAACTATCACCTTTATAGGAAAATACAACTACATGAATTAATTACACAAAATACAACTAATGAATTAATGTCATCATAATCATAAGAGAAATACGCACTTACATACAGGAAGTTTATTAATTTTTTTCTGTATTTATTAAGGCCAGTATAAAACACCACAATCTCTATATATATAAAATTAAAGCTTTGTCTGTACATTGGTCAGAATTAAAAAATTTTATGGATACTTTTTCATTTCACACATTCCGAAAACCGAATCCGGCCTTAACTTTTTTCGTGTGTGTGTGGATGTGTGTATGTCTGTCACCCCAGTCAGACTTTATAGGCGCAAAACTGGCTAAATGAAATCGATTAATTTTTTTTCAGGGGTGTGCGCAATTTGTAGGCTGGGTTTCATCTACAAATATTGAGTAGAACCAAAGTTATTAACAATTTTATAAAAAGAAGTATATAAAACATAACCTAAAAAAAAAGGTTGACCCACCGTAAACAAACCCCACAGACTCGATATTCAAAATGTTTGGCTACTTCTAGACTCTAGACCGCCTTGAGACTCGCGGTTTTTTGCGTTTGGTCGGAAATTGGTCCAAACCCACTGGAAAAATCCGAAAAGTTAAAAAAATATATTTTTACCCCCCTTAAAAAATTAAAGATGGCGGACGCACTTTAAAGTTTTTTTGGAGGCTTATTGTGGCTGAATGGTAAATCGTATCGACAAGCTGATTGCGCCAGCGGTAACTAATTTTAAAAGATCTACAACTTTGGACCTATGACTTTTTGTCGTACCTTTATCAGTTCTACCTTAAATAGAGCTAAATTTTATTTTTTTTAAAAGAAATTTGACTTTGAGCGCTTATGGCGTCCGTAATTGTTGACAGATTTAATTTCTGATTGGGGTGCTTAATCCTCACACTAATGCTCTTTAAATCGAGTATTTATTATTTTATTAATTTGTGCTAGAACTAGAGTTATTAAATATTTACTGGTGCAACTGCCGTATTGAGAGAAGAGGCTGGTAATTAAATTAATGCACCATCATGGTTGATGATTGTTCAATGACTTCCCAGTCTAATTGGTTTTGTCTACATTTATTTTCTTAGTTATTTTACCCTTTTTTTCATTGTTAGTTATTACTATACTACTTAGTTTCTATTGACTGTTTTTTAAATATATAGATTGACTCCAAACTACGATTTAGTAATGGAATTAATGATGTATAATGTAGTCCTGATTTTATTCCTAGAAGGCTTTAGAAACAAATCTATTCAGGAATTTAATTTATTTACAGGGCCTACATGATTACAGGAAACATAGCCACTAATACCTAGCACGAGCCCCGCATGGAGCGCGGGGAGAAAGCTAGTTATGACATAAAAGCCAAAAATGATGAAACCGTCCGTGCCACTCACACACACACAAAGTAGTAATCACAAAATAGACCATGACAATGATGTAATACTAGATACGGAAACACACGAAACGAAACAAAAATATTTAGAAGCCGCATATACAGCCATGACTAATAACGCCGTAAACTACAAATCTGACATATCGATGGCAAAGTTTGCCATCGAGGTTGGCAACCTTCGCCATCGATGTATTAGTAACGTAACAAATAAAATGATGTTTCACGCACTTAATTGCCTCGGAGAAATGCGAAATATAGCCAAGATTCGACAAAACTTTACACTTTGAAAGACCCCCAACTATAACAGTTGAAACTGTCTGTCCAGTACACGCTCAATCCAAGTTACCTTCCTTAAATAAAAATAACCATAAGGATTGTCTAAACTCTGGTTTTTTAAACACCGTATAAATAAAAATTAAGTGGTATTTTTATTTTTTTAAATTACAATCTGCGTCACTAATTACAAGTACTGAACATTAATGCTTGTATTGGATTGCGCGTTATAGTTAAACGAACTTATTACGATTTATCTCAAGTTGGTTCACATTGGATGTTTTGAATATTTTATTGCTATTTGACGATAAGGCTGATAAGTTAACTTATAAGTTTATGGATCTGCTTATGAGTGTGGAGGACAATGCCACATTTTTATTATTTTTACATTGAATATTGTTTTGACGCTATTACGCAAGTTACAGCGTTTATTGTAAACAAGTTGATTTGGTTGGCGACATGTTCGTATATTTCGGTAGACAAATAAAATGTATAACACACAAATAGAACTCATTTTATTGAACAATAAATAAACAAATAGAAAGCCATCCAAGACCTATTAGTCAAATAATTCGAGTGCTTGTTCTTAAAAGATCGCAGGAATAGTGCTTGCGTTGATTTTAAAATAACCTCTTCAAAATTAAAAGAACCCAGAAGGCCTTTTCTTATTTTAAATCCAGAGTTTTTTTTTAAAACGAGTACGTAAGTAGAGTTTTGAATATTTTATTATTACGCTCGGTAACATTTTTCCCATGTAACAAAGTGTTATCCTAGGACAAATATGATTTTGGACTTGGAGAATGCAGGACTTAAAGGGATTATGTAACGAAGCTTACCCCCTTTTCTCCGTACGCAAAACCTTTTGAAAAGAGTCCTTTCCTCCCACCCCCTTGTTTCTTTTTTATCGTCATTGTAAATTATATCCGGGTGCTTAGTCCTCGAGTCAGGCAAAGAAGAATCAAAACGAACAAAACAAACGGAGACGTATTTTTAATTATTCACTTGAAACCGACGTGGTTTTGTCGGCGTCCAAGGATTGCCCGCCCGTGTCGAGTAGGAGGTAGTTAATTTTTCAGAAGAAAAACTGTCGGCAGTAGTTATACGGGGAATAGGAGGGGTACGCAGGTCCCCGGAGACAGCTCCCATCCCACAAAGCTTTGTGTTTAACATCTCCACTCTCCACAAAGCCTCGCTCTCCCTCGCCTTTTCATCGCTTCGCCGTTTCATCTCTTGTCGTTTTCATTAAGCGGCATCGATCGCCTTTGTTTCTTTTGTGTCCGGTTGTCACCTTTTAAGGGTGTAGGTACTACCCGAGGCCGTGGTCGAAGAAGCTTTGAAATAAGCCCTTTCCCTTCGAAAATCGCGGTGATTTTGTCGATCGGTACCGCTGTCGTTAGCGGATATCTCCGAAGAATATCTTTCTAAAGCCACCTGTCATTTATACGATAATAGGTCTTATCACGTGGTGGACGATCACTTCTTGGATTGTCGTTGAAAAATATAACTCGAATGTTATTAACTCTAAATGGTCCTTTATTTATTAAAATTTAATTCGTTTTTCAATTCGGCGAATGAAAAAGTAGGTATAAACAGAGGGCACGGGACTAAGCAACGAAGCTTAATTCCCCCTCCCAAATTGTATCCTATTACGGATTCTCGACCTAAAACGATCTTCGAAACCTTTTTAATATCCGTTTATATAACTTGTGCCGAGTAGGAATTTAAAAATTCATCAAAACGCATGGGAAATTAAGTGAATTTAAAACCCCCCTTTTTAAACTGTAACTGTACGAGCTACCTCGTTTTAAAATTCACTAAAACAAAAACGAAACGGATCGTGTCGAAAGGACGGGGAATTAAAAGATTTTACTGCTGACGGGATAAAAACTGCTGAAAGGGAACAATACGGTAATTAACTAAACGACGTATAAATATAGAAGGGTGTTAAAGGTGTCAAAAGGCTCGGACTAGCGACTGCATGTTTAATAATTTAGCACTGGTTCCTCCATCTGCTACACCAAGGCTTGCTACTGGAAACTTTTAACCCTTCTCTCCTGTTTTACATCTACTTGGCTGTCGATTGTTTCTGTTAAACCACCTGTCTTGGTCGTAGTCTCCATCTCATAATTTAAAATCCCCTTGCATGCTTCGCACCGTATTACAGCTCGACCATTTTAGGTGTCCGCAGACAAAACCGAGGCCCTATATATTTACCTGCGTTTGCCTGTCTATCTTTCAACGACGTACCTCATCTCCCAAAGTACCTGGAAGTAACATTTAAAACTTTGAGCTGTTTTGTGTTATAACCCTAAACACAGGAAAAATACTGACAATTCCAAAACCAATCGCCCCTCAAAAAAGGGTTGAAATTTAAGGGGTTGCATTTTTTCCATCATTTAGGGTATTAAATGAGCTTATTGAGAAAAAAATATATATATTTGGTTTCGTTTTTGTACTAATTCATCTTTGCAATTATTAAAAAAAACCTTAAGAATAGTTTGAGTTGGAGAATTCGAAGTAATTTTACTGTCATCAGTAGTATGTACCTTAGAAAAGAAATTTTACGAATATAAATACTTATAAAACATATCATCTTGACCTTTCCATAGTCAAATACACGCACTCTGGCAACGAATAAAAAAATTAAAATACTTGACTGCTTAAATCTTGCAAAACTCTATCTATAATATTTATTCAAGTCCTTTGAAAACACTAATTTATATATGTCGAAAGCTCGACGTGGTCGGGGTGTAAAGGAATTAAATAAAAGGTTTTAATTTTCCAAACAAATCCTATGTAAAGACGTGCTCCGTTTTTATCACATCAAACCCGAAAAGACGGTAAAACAAATAAATATTCGGCGAATGTAAATTGAAAATAAAATATCTAACAGGTATTTAAAAAAGTCCGAATATCAAGCTAATTAATTACATTTTTAAATTAATAATATCCTTCTGTAAAAGAAGCAAAGAAATGTTTCTTTGCTTTTTTACTAAAATCATTATTAAACCAAGTGGAAGAATATCTAATTAACCGAAATTCAACAGAAGTCTTTTTCTCCTTTTTTTTAGAAAAAATAAAAAGATAAATATATGTAATAAATTAATTTTTCCTTTTTTCCACTTACTAGCTGTTTTTAGAAAAGGGTTTTATGGCGAGGGGGGTAAGTAATTAAATTATTTTACCTCAAACCCCATCATGTTAATATTTGAAATATATTAACCGGATTAAGAGGATTAATTCATTTATTTTTCTCTTTGTTTTTTTTTCTTTTCTTTTTTGTAAAATGAGTTAATAAAATAATTAGTCTGAAAAGCGAACATTCAAAAAGCTAACATATAGTAAAGTGGTGTTTTGAAGCTAATCAGTTGCAGCTCAAAATATATAAAATTATTGGCTCGTCCAATAGATTATGTATTTATAATGATATGATGGATAATTATGTTACAACAAAATCTAGCATTGAAATAAAAATTGTTTACTTTCTCAAAACATGGTAAATATTTAAAGAGAGGGAGCATTATTTCGGTGACGCGAAAATGACATTCATGGATTTACACGACTGGATTTGCAACTTCTGTGTAGAAGTCTAATCAGCAGGATTGAACGAAAAAAATCGCTCTAATTTATTGGGCTATGAAATATCACTTTCAGAATTTTAGTGCGCTTTGCAATACCCCTAGGGAAGAAGCAAAGCGCGACTTGCTCTCACTCAACTCTTGCCGAGACCGTGTCGCTGCACATCGCACATACTTATAACGCCAAGGTAGTTTTTGATAAAAAATAATTCATTTTAGTAAGGCATCGGAGTTTTTTTTGTCGGAGAATTAATTCCATTTAAGATGTGTGTATATGTTGACTATACGCAGTTATTTAATTTGGTTTGCATTGATGGGCAGGATTGTTCCATCGTAATTATTGTATGCCATCGATGAGCAGAATTGTTCCGTCGTCAATATAGTACGCTATCGATGAGCAGGATTGTTCGGTCGTCACTATAGTATGCTATCGATGAGCAGGATTGTTCTGACGGTCACTATAGTGTGCCATCGATGGTCAGGTCAGGATTGTTTCGTCGTCACTATAGTATGTCATCGATGGTCAGAATTGTTCCGTCGTCACTATAGTGTGCCATCGATGGGCAGGATTGTTCCGTCGTCACTATAGTATGCCATCGATGGGCAGGATTGTTCCGTCGTCACTATAGTATGCCATCGATGGGGTGGATTGTTTCATCGTGATAATAATGTGGTATTGATAAATACGAGAAAAGGATTCGTCCCTTTAAGCACTAGTATCAAGCAGATTTAAGTTCTATAAGGAATCTAGACCAATAAATGTCTGTCTTTAGACAGGTTTTATAGTCTTGGTTCGAGATTGCTAGAAACGTTAATCCCTGCGGTCCGCAATATGTTTTCCATTTTATTAAGCATTTATTATTATTATATTATTTTCCTTTTCTGTAAGTTTCCTGTGCGGTGTACGATAATTAAAAAAAACGTTCAGTTGGTCCACGGTGTTTTATTGGGAAAGATGTACACGATGGTGGTTCTGTTGGAATCGTTACTGGCACCGGTTTAGTCAGATGAATAAATGATAATCTGCAGTACGTAGCGGGCCATGACTGGTCGTAGCAGTCGGCGGTTATTAGTCAATGCTTTGGTAATTGTTGGAACGAGATTAAGGCGGACTGCCTCGGGCCGGCACGGTGTCCCCCGCGTCGTTAATCCACGTCACATTCCACTTGGGAGCCGTCAAATCCCAGTACCACCTCACTCACCCCACCTCAATATACATTTGAATTTCACAAAGCCATCAAGCCTCTGTTTTTACTCTTCCATTCAGTCCTTGCCCACTCTTCTTGCCGGACTGCAAAGCGATTCTACGAAAAAATAAAACTGATAATGGACAAATTCCCATGTGACGTCACTAAAACACTCCTTGTGGCAAGAACCTCAACTAAAACAACAAACAAATCTCATTTTCCATTGTTTTTTCAAAGGCGCCCCTTGTTTTGTCCCTTTTTCACATTTTATTGTAATTTTATTTACATTTATTGTTATTATTAATTAGTTTATAATTTTTAAATATAGTGTTAGTTTAGTTTATTCGTATATTGTGTTTATTTAAGGACAATTTAAAGCCGTGTGTAGGATAGGATAG
Organism: Gerris lacustris; assembly: GCA_951217055.1. Classification (NCBI taxonomy): domain Eukaryota; kingdom Metazoa; phylum Arthropoda; class Insecta; order Hemiptera; family Gerridae; genus Gerris; species Gerris lacustris. The sequence continues at coordinate 49,234,939 of OX578285.1, forward strand.
GGTTAGGTCATTGTTGTTTTGTGACCTTTTTTTCTGTATCATTTTTGTTTTTATAAACTGTCAATGTAAATAAATAAAAGCAAGATTCTAAAATTTCTTCTATCCTTCCTATGAAAAATAAGAGTTTGCTTGTTGTTTTAGTTCTTGAAACTGCCCGGTGAGCGCGCCACCTTCGATTTTCTATGAGAATTCGTCCATTATCGAAACTAAATCCTTTTTTAGTTTGAAAGCAATTGCCTCAGCTTACTTTTAGGTTTCTTAGAGATTCTAAGAAACCCAGAATTCTAAATGTCAAACATTTTATCGACACTTTGCCCGTATGCAATTTGTTCTTGATTAGTCTTCGTCGGTTCTGACCTTATACTCTCCGCCGTTCTTTTGTCGTATCTTCGTTTATCCTTCCGAATTTAAAAAAAAAAAAAAAAAAAAAAAAAAAAAAAAAAAAATACACAACAAATTAATTTTGTAGGAAAAGACATAGTTGAGATAATGTGAATGACAGGCCAGTGGAGAATTAAAGCGTTGATATTTCGGGAAGAAAAGCGTTCTAAGTGGAGTGCTTCTGTCCCGCGAGAATCCTGGAGGAAAGATTCCCTCTAGACAAATAATAAAAGAAAGAAACGGGAGAAGACTGCGGGGCGGAGTCGGCCGACCCTCTAATTAAATGGACCGTCTAGATAATGTAGAGTGAATTTTAAATGTTGCCGCCAATTCATCAGGATATTTAAAGCCTCCCCCGTCCGTATAATTATAAAACAACTTTTATACTGGTCTTGTTTTATTTAACCTCGTCAAAAGCAAAGGAATTTACTTAGCCGCCCCTTTCCTCCAGTTTACCCTCGCTCTCACCGACTAGATTCTTTTAAAATTTTACTTTAATTTCTCCGCCGGAGAAGGCCCTCCTTGATTATATTGCTTCCTTTCCGATTTTTCCATTTTTTTCCTTCCTCCATCGATTTTTATTAGCAAACCGAGCCAGCTCTTTCTACTTCTTTTTTCCATCTCGGAAAATATTAATTTCCGATTGATTCGGATATTAATTTGTTCTGCGAACGGGAATATTTCGGTTTCAGATCGGCTTTCTTTTCCGTCGCTCTAGAATCTCATTAAGAGAGAGTTGTTGTCTTTCTTGGCCGTAATGTAAACGGTCTGACGACGACAGTTTCCTCGGTTTATTTACCCTAGGAGCTTTAGAACCTCCTTCTTCCTTTTCAATATACGTAAATCGTTTTTTTTATTTCTCGTAAGAGCTAAAAGTCGAGTCGTCGGATACTCGAGCCTTATTATTATCATTATCGTGGTAATCGAGCTCGTTTCGATAATGTGTTTATTCTGCCGAGGGGGTGGGCTCCCGTTGCCGAAATCTCCGAGTAGAGAATTTCACAAATGTTTAATTTATGAAATTATCCGTGTGTAAACTGCTCGTGTGTAGCGTGTAAGAGGCGGTGGTGTTTAGTGCTGGCTCAGCTCGGCGGAGCTTCCCCTGCCGAGCCCCTATGTTTGTTCTAGACAATCCGTATAATTGCCGCGCTTCAACTCCCGCCCACGGTTAACAACTCTTTTTCCCTCGATTGTTGACCGCGTTACTTACCTTACACTGTTTGCACTGCTCGTGCTCTAGAGCGTTTTTAACCGGCAGTTCAGACTCCAATCTCGGATCCCGTCTCCCCGACTTATAACTTATTTCGAGACGGTATTTTCTGCCAACTTTATCAACTTAATCTCGCCGACTTGCATATTTCGCTTTTAAATTGTAAATCCGATTTTATTTAAATATAATAGAAACCGCCGATTATAAAAAGAAACTAAGGACAAAATGAGGTATGGCAGTGGCCTCTTTTTGCAAACGCCATGTGAGTTTATCTGCGAGTGGGCTTAAAGTGGAAAGATGTTTCGTCTTGTGGGGCTGCTTAAGTTTCTCTCGTTGTCTGCGTCTAGCACACGAGTTTCGATCCTTCCTAATTTATCTTCAGGGATAAAATACAAATGGGTTTACTTACGACAATTGATATTCAATTAATAAGTAATACTTGTTTTTAGAAAGGAAATCATTAAGTGAAGATTGGGCAGTGGCGGATTAAGGGTGTCATCTAGGGGGTGGCGATCTGACCCTCCAAGGGGTTTCGGGAGTATGGAAAGTAAGGAAAGGGGGGGGGGGGGGGGTTCTCAGGATTCCCTTTTTATATTTAGAAAAAAATAGTTAAATTAAGTAAATTAATTTATTATATCTATCTTGTTATTATATCTATTTGAAGACCATCGAATCAAAGCAAATACTCGTACTTATTTTTATTGGAATAAATGCGGTTGACTCAGATTGGCAATAACAAACATTTTGCTAAATCTACGCATCTATAAATTATTTTATAAAATAAATTATCAGAATATGTGGATTTGTTTAAACGAATTAATCTATTATCGGCGTCTCTATTGAAAACTAGGACATTTTGGCGTCAAGTTCGGGATTTAAAGTCCAAAACCGGGACAACTCCGGGACGCCTGGCGTCGTCAGGACAACTTCGGGACGCCTGGCGTCGTCAGAAGTATATTATTGGGGGGGGGGGGGGGGGAGGATATATTGCGGGGCCGGGGGTCCTCCCTCGGAAAATATTACCTCTCAAAACAGCGCTTTTATGCATTTCTGATATGAAATTTGGTAGTCGTAGGAAAATGGTATAATCCAAGGGGGGGGGGGGGGCGGTCACCACCCCCGCCCCCCCCCCTTTAATCCGCCACTGAGATTGGGATGACTGTAGAACAGGTTACGGCTAAGTAAAAGTAAACGGACGAAAGGCCCCATTTGTAATAACGCGGCTCCGGATTCCATATTAGTTGGGACTACCTTGTCTAATCTGCTCACTTCTTTTAGGTTTTTCGATCGGCTAAATTTAACAACTTGAACGGTTTGGCTTACGAAAGCCTCCCTTGCAGCTCTAATTTTACTCAATTTAGTTGCAATAATTAACATCGTCTAGGACCTAGGACACTCGACACCGATAAATATCCCCAGGTTTTCATCTCTTAAATTAAAAAAAGAGATAGATAGACAATTCTATATTATATATTTTACACGTAGATAAATTACCTTTACATTTTATTCGAATAGACGTCGATGTTGAAAATGATTTTTAGATTTTTGCGTGGTCGGTTCATTTATCCGCTTGGGCTAGCCGCCGTACCGGCTTCGTCGCATGTCACGGCGGAAAAGTTGATATTCGACCGGAGATAAAATAAAATCTCTCCGATCCTCTGTATATCACATGATAAAGGCGATTCTACTCGGATTCAATATTGTCAGAGGGGAAGAACCGTTTAACCGATTTATTTTTCTTTTTCTCCCGTCCCAGGTCCAGATGGAGTCGGAGACGACCCCCCCCCCTCCCCGCTATCCTTTACAGATTAATTTGCCAAATGTTAAAGTCAACAAGCGGCTATCCCTCGGGCCCGCCCTCTCCCTTTCCTAACAACCAATTAAAATAAAACTTCTGGCCTCCTCCTATTCCTTCGGTTTTTTATTTGGATAGGAGGCGGGGAAAGAATTTTTTGCGACTCCGCCGCACTCTTCACGAAAATTTTATCTGCGGGATCGATTCTTTTTTTTGCCGACGATTTAAAGAGATTAAAAGAATCTTGTTATATCGCCCGTTTTAAAATTCCATTTTATTTCGGTAATTAAAGATGAAAAAAGGGGTTTTATCGAGTAAAAATGTGATTTATTTATATTAATTATAAGTGGAAGTTGTGTTTTAGTTGCGGAGCGAGTAATTAGTGTGATGCAGGTGAGTTTGATCCGAGATGTTTACTCTGAGAGATTGCTGTCGCCCCGCTCCAGTTTGCCGCTTTATTAAATTAACATAATAAGCGCTGTGAGCTATTAGACTCTTTATGTACACTGCCAGCTCATCTAACCGCTAACCCGGCTGTAAGTTAGCCTTAAATCCTGTTTACACTAGCCTAATTAATTAAAGGGATTCGATCGAGAGATTCGAGCTCGGCTAAACGTTTACTTGCGCTTCGATTCCTTCAACACACTTTGCAGCTTCTATCTCCGCGCCGTCCCCCGTTTCTTACTCCTCTTCACCCGTTTAACTAATTATAATTCTACCCCGAATCCGGCCCTTTTCCATTCGCAATCTCTTTCGTCTCGTTTGGCTTTTCTCTCGAAACTCTTAAATCTGCCGCCTTACTTAACACACTCGTGCTTAAAGCGAGTGGAATTTCGCTTTTATTTATTTATTTATCATTGTTTGAGATTTTCATTTTAAAATTAACCCTTAACTATTTTTGAGATCTTGACATTTATAAGATTGGCCCCTTTTTAATAAGACATTTTTATAAATCGCGTTATTATTAATCTATACCATCGTGTAAAATATGTCTACGTCTATTATTGGAAATAATCTCAAAATATACTGCAACTATTTTAACATTTTACTTTTCCATACCTAAAGTCTAAAGGAAAAGTATTGTTTTAACCCAAAAAATCCGAAACCGATATTTAAACGGAATTATCCGTTTTTGGGTGTTGTTAAGACGGGTCGAGTGGATGTCTGTCTGTCTGCTTGTGAGTGTCTGTCTGTACCACGCACAAATCCCACTGCTTTTAAGGTAGAGGGTTGAAACTTGGTAGAAAAATCAGTTCTTAAATGTAGTTGCGCCGTCGTTAACTGAATCTGCAAAAAATCGAAAAAAATCCAATTGCAAATTATACCAATTATACCTCTTTAACACAAATATTTCCACCGAATTTAGTTTTGATATCTGCCACCATTTTGAAAATATCGACTTTTGAACTTTGAAACTTGAACGCTATTTCGCCGATTGAGCTGAAATTTATACCTTTCTATTAGATGAAAAAAATTCTTTCATATTTTATAACTTAATATCTGCCGCCACCTTGGAATTATCGGGTATGGAAAAGTTCCGTGATGCCCCGCGTCCGATTTTTTATGGTGTGCTTGTATAACCTTTTGGGGATCTTAAAAATCGTCGTGTTCATGTGATTCTAATTAAGTTAGTTCATTAAGAAAATGTAGTGTGTAGCTGCTACCTACTTACCTACCTTCCTTATCCTTAGTTATTCTGAGGCAACATTTTATAAAGGCATTAGCTTAATGTGGGACAGCCCCATTACACGCTTCAATAATACATGATTATGTGTTCAATGCCCACTTGGGCCACTTACTTCTTATCTTCTTACTACGTTAAGCGTTTAACTTCTCGTTTAAACCTGGGAAAAAAGCTGACCAAAAAATATTTCTAGGTTTCAGGGTACCTTAATTTAAACACCTTTAAATTAATTTAGTCACTGAAACATGTTTAAGCGAGATGATATAGCGTAGTTGTTAGTCTTTCGGATCCCATTTTAAATTTTGTTGAATATACTATTTCACCTTTAGTAATACGTTTGTCCCTTGAGCAGATGCCTGGCTAATAAAATTAATTAGTTGGTTTTTAGTCATCCCTATAACCTGTGATAACAGTTTTACCTTCATATTTATATTTAGAAGCCTTAGGAGTTCTGGATGCGATAGCATTCTTCTTAAGATGTTTAGGATCCAGGGTTACATTTCATCAATTTTATCGAAACAGATTCACTCGACTGCTATTCTATATGATAAAAACATCGATATACTAGTGTTATATTTCATCGATTTTATCGAAACAGATTCACTCGACTGCTGTAACATCTATATGATAAAAACATCGATATACTAGTGTTACATTTCATCAATTTTATCGAAACAGATTCACTCGACTGCTGTAACATCTATTATGATAAAAACATCGATATACTAGTGTAGGACATTAAAACATTGATTGTAAGGATTTCATGATATAAAGGTAAGACTTAAAGAAATCGGTGTACAGGCCTTCAAAACATCGATTTATAGGACATTAATAAACACTTTTATTAATCCGCTTTTTTTCGCTACTATTTCTATTACACGCGTCCTTCTAGTTAGACATTTGCTTGTTTATTTGGTTTATTATAATTATTTTACTATTACATCAATATGTAGGATTAAGTAATATCGATGTGTAACTCTAAAAACACCGATACATTTAACATCAAAACATCGATACAGCGGACTTATAAAAATTGATTTACAGGACTTTCAACAGCGGGCTCGTACATTTATTGGACATTAATCTACTTATTTTTTCATCAATTCTATTACATGTTTTCTTTTCTCCTATGGTAAGATATTTGCTTAATGTCTGTTCAGTTTATAAAGATCGATGTGACAGATTAATATAGCGATGTATAGTATAAAACTAGAAGCGTCGATACATCGGACTCTATAACATTTATTTATAGGAATTTAAACCATTAATGCTCATATTAAGAATAGCTCTGTTATTTGTTCATTTTCGTAAATTAATTTTAAATTTTCGCCACTTTGACCGAGGCTGTCCTCACTTGCTCCTAGGAGGCCTACATCTCAATCAGCACTCCTAGGTATTTAACTGATTTCTTGACCTGAATGGTTGCGTCCCCGACCGGACCACTGGGCTCCCCTATGCTCTTCTCCCTGTCAAAATGGTGATTTCCGTCTTGCTGGTAGCAAGCTGCAAGCTGTGGGTCTTTAACCATGTTGTGATCCTGGTCCTCATAGACTGGTTCAGCTTAATCTGAGCAAGATTTTCGTTTCTCTCCAGGATCATCTCAAGTGATTCTGGTCCTTGTTTGGTATGTACTGATCCTGAACCTGGTATGTACTCAAAATTGGTACATACCTACACAATGTGGACTTAAAAAAAAAAAAAAAAATCACTGTATGCAGTCACTGAGGTAAATAGAAATGTTATGATTAATTTATTTGTTTAATTTTCAGTTTCAGGCAGTGAGTTAAGCAGTTCAAGTCAGCCTTGTGCAGTTTGTAAAGCAGAAGCAGTTTGCTCTCGTAAACTACCACGATCTCAAGCGAGTCAGTATGGCTTAAGTGAGGACCAGATTACACCTGATGCCAGAGTTTGCAACCTTTGTCGGTGTAAAGCTGTGCGATCCAGGTAAAGTACCTAAATATTTTACTTAGTTGTTATTAGCCTCATAGGAAAAAAGACAAGACAAGTACAAGACAGATACACCCGTATCTGTCTAGATAAATTGATACTTCGCCCTACCTTTTGCACTCCTGTGTTGCTAACGTTTTTCTTTTTATATTTTAAAGGTATACCAACTGTCCTCTGCCGACTTGCCCTAATGCCAAAGGTCATAGAGTTAAACGACTGCGCCATTTGCCTTGTAAATGGCTTGATCTACCACCAGCTGTGAAGGACCCTATAGCAGCTGAATTCCGTAAGTATTTATTTTTTTATTTTTTCTCCTTTTTAAAGTTAAAACAATTATATCAACTATAAAATTGACATGATCTAAGCTTGATGTATTTCATTTTCATTTTATTGTCACTCTAGGTCTTGTCTCAGCAGGATTTAGCATACCTGTGTAAAGAAAGACAAATGTATATATAAATATTAGGACCCCGTTAATTCGGACAAATTCAGGACAAGGCCCTGATTAGTGGGATTTCCGGATTAGCGAGGTTTTTTTTTTAAAAAAAATAATGTAAAATATTTTATATATAAATGTATGTATAGGTACTGTACTTGTATTAACATTATCCAAGTTGTCATTTTGCACAGGGTAAGCGAGAACGATGGTTTGTGATTTGGTTATAATTTTTATTGTTGTGCTTGAATTCTCTATGGTGGATTGTCCGGATTACCGAGGGTTCCGGATTACCACATGTCCGGATTAACGGGGTCCTCCTGTATATATATGTATATTTTAAAACACTTGGTTTGCTTTTAGTAGACCAAGTGTATGCATAAAGCTTCTATGTATAATAATTTTTTTAAATCTTGCTTTGCAGAAATAGACAGTTCTATTACAAAATGCTGCTCGGCATGCTTCAACAGGATTGTACGGCGCATCGGTTCATCAGTGGATAGTAATACAACATCTGCAAATGCTTCTTCAACAAATGTAAGTGCTTCTAATGCAAGTTCAACTACTTCTGCAAGCACCTCTTCTGGTGCTGTTGCAAGGAGTGAAGCTTCCCATACTACTCAGGCTACTCATCTTTTAAGATGGACTGAGGAAGAAACAAAAGCTCTGAAAAAGGGACTTCGTACTTATGGCACTGTGTGGTCTGAAATATGTCAACTAGTTGGACCTACTAAATCCCAGCATCAGTGCAAAAATTTTTATTTTAACTATAGAAAGAAACTTGGACTTGATCAGTTACTGCAAGAGTTCAAGGTAACTTTTTTCTAATTTTTTACGAGCCCTTAATCCAGTATCTGTTGTAAAAGATCATAAAGTAGATAAAACTCTCTGATTATTTTTAGTCTAAAAATGGGAATTAAAAAAAAAAAAAAAAAAAAATTAAAAAAAAAAAAAGATCATAATATTATAACTTTGGTTTCTAATATATTGGATATGTTTTTTGTTTTGGTTTTGTTTTTCCAGAATCATATGAATGAAGATAGAAAACCTACTTTGACTGATGAAGAAGAGTCAGGTTCCAGTACATCAAGTTGTGATGAAATGGGCCCAGTGGCTGAGTGTGCTCCCGCCCCCACTGCTGCTAATGATAGTGACACAGCTAGTGCTCCATCCCCGTCTAATAATGCCAGTATGTATACATGTTGTCTTTTCAAACGACACTTAATGATTACCAAAGATTATGTTGGATAATATTCAATATCTAGTTATAATAAAAATGGGCGAATAAAGCCTCCAAGCTGATACATTACAAAGAGTTATCAAGACTTTTATTTCTCAGTAAGCTAAATAACACCTTAATATAATACGTATAACACTCTCTATTGTGTTTTCTGTCGAGATTTATTTATTTCTTTCTTCTTTTTGTGTGGTCTCATGATAAACTGAGTGAATCAAGATAAACATCACCTTCTCTGTCGTTGATAAGACATTCCAAACTATGAATACCAGCGGCCTTTCAAAAATCACCAATTTTTTATTCAATTGCTATCTGTAGTTTCAGTAGCGTGGTTGAAACAATGCTTGCAAGCCAAAGGGTTAAACTGATACAGAAGTATTTGAAACTACTATTTTATAATGTTACTTAATAACTTTACTCTGCAAATTGAGCAAATATAAATCATCTTATTTATTGCAGTGTGGGATTTTTTGGTTCAATATAATTGTTCTTGTTAAGTATTAGAACAGGAAGGAAGGCCTCTTGTTCACTAACCCCGTATGGAGTTGAGCAACTTAACACACCAATCCAATATACTGCTGAAGGAAATACGGTGTGATCAATAGTTAGCCATGTATGGGATCGATCCTGTGATTTATACATGGCCGAGCAGATGTCGCTATTGACTTAAGCACCACGGCTACTCTGAATCCCTTTTGTTTTTTGTTTAACTTCAGCAAATATTGTTTTCAGGAGATGAAGCACCAGCTGTAGAAAAAGCGGAACCAGAACCGATCGGCGAAAGTGTTCAAAACACTGAAGACTCGGAGAAAAAGCTACTGGATAATAGTAGTGAAGCGAATGATTCCGAATCGGCTCCGATTTTAGAACCCCAAGTCGAAATCCTACCTTCTACGAGCCAGATTAAACCTACTGCAGTTGTCGCCCCATCGACCAAAGAGGATTACGACAGTTCTGCAACGGTCAGTAACTTGACAAGATTATTTTGTATTATTTATCATGTGACACTGTTATATTAAAAATGTATTATCTTAGTGTTGATGCTAAACAATGACTTAGGGGCACATTATTCTCGAGTTCAACTGTTACTTTACTCTTAAATTGATTGACTTTCTCTTCCGTGTCAACTTTTTTGTTTGAAGAGTGAAGAAGTTTGAATTTTGAATGCACACACCTATACATTTTACCTATTTAAATTATCCAAAAAGGACCATGTTTCTAAGTGTTATGTTGTATGGTGACAGGAGACAGCAGACGAGGGGCAAGGTGGTGGTGAAAGTGAACCTCCTCGACCTCCTACGCCGAAGCAGCAAGATGAGGATCCATCCTCTCCTCTCACTGTCAAGGATCTCATGTTAGGAGTTATCGAAATGACTTTGAAGAAGAACCCTGGTATATTCATTTTTCTCTAATAATTTTCAAGTATTCCAACTACAGTTAAAAACTTGTTTTATGGATAAAATCTTGAATTTTTGCACAATTTTTTTAATTGAACATGTTTTGGTTTGTTTTCAATTTTTATTTTAGGTCAAGCACCTAAGGTTTCTACCTCGTCGTCCGGTCAAGTCAACATTTCGTCCATATTGAAAACAGACAACGCTTTAAATTTTTCCCAAAAAGATAAGGTCGGATCAAGATCATCAGAGGGCAACAATTCATTGGCAACTGTCTCTATAGTGAGTTCTCATCATTCTCATTCTCAGCCACCTGATATCTCGCCCAATGACAGCCTTGTTGTTTCTCAGGTATACTTAACATTCAACTCAGGTTCCCTTCATTTTTTAGTTAAGCTTATAAAAAAAAAAAAAAAAAAAAAATCATTTAGCAATTTATTTGTCTTGTTCATGTTAAATACGATTGTTTTAGGTACAGCCAGTATCGAGAGAATCTCGAGAGCCTGAACCCATCACTCTTGATTTAAGCATAAAAAAGCCTCGTGAATCAGCCAGCCCTGGTGTTAGTAAAGCATTGTCTCAACCAGGTCCTCCTCATGCTCATTCGGTAGTTTACAGAATGCAAGCTCATTCAAACCGTGAATCCCAACAACAATATTATGCTCAGGTAGTCACTGTTTTATTTGTACGGTCAGCATTTACTGCAAAGGGTTAACCCTCCCTCAAGGGGTACTTGCGGGTACTTGCTTTGGGAGGGGGGGGGGGGGGGGGGTAAAGTGTTTGGTATGTCCATATTTTAATTAAACCTTCTTTTATTATGGACATCTTGTAAGCGTCCTGACTCTATCTACCCCGACAGAAAAATTACGAGTAGTAGTTGACTCTAGCGTAAGACTACGCAAAAATTCAAGTCTTCTATCTCCATATTCGAGTTTTTAATTCCATTTATTATGAAAGTGTTTAAACGGCTAATGTTCATCATGTAAAACAACTATGCTATGCACATTTGTCTAAAACATCAACTCAACATTTTGTTTTATTTTAAATGTCAATGAGATCAGGTTAACCGGTTTGTTGATGAGAAGTATAAGTATTCGACTAAACAACAACATTTTTCTAATGCAATTGGCTTATCTTTATTCTCCAACTCCTCTAGCCACTTGGGGTCACTACTTCGACTAATACTAATAAAAACAATAAGATAAACTTGGAGTGTGTACCCCATGTGAGTACTTGAGGGTTAACCGTAATTTAATAAATATATATTTATGGGAATATGGCTAGTGTTAGAGCTTTATTTATTATTTTATTTTTGAGAATATGTGTATATATTTCACAAAATATCGTATAAAATAAATGCTGTATAAAATTGTTATAGTGCATTTTGCATATTATTTTAACGAAGGCGTTTGATTGTTTCAGGTGAGCCAGGTCACTCCCCCTTCTCTGCCTCCGAAGCTCTCCCCTAAATTACCCACTAATATGCACACACCTGTGAGTGTTAGCAGTCAGTCTTCTTCACAAAATATCGGAGGTAGTAAATCATCTTGTGGTTCTATTATCAGAGGAACGCCTGTCTCTTCTCCCAACATTTACAATCAAAACCGATATGATCCACCTCCACCTACATTGATTAGGCAGCAGCTAACTCCACCTCACAAAGAGTCCGGATCTATCACACAGGGTTGGTTTTTATCTTCCAATGTTTTACAAACTATTAAACTTCTATTCATTAGTTTGTCTCACATACATTTTGCTAGTTTTAATAATTTTGATGCCCTAACATTAAGTTTCTCATTTGTGGTTCATATTACAACTCGAAATGCCTTGTATTGTACTGCATTGTTTTTGGCCGAAATATTAAATACAACTCATTATTTTTCTCTTACCTCTGTTCTGCTAAACGGTCTCAATTTGTGATTTTTTTCAGGTACCCCTATGCATCAGCGTAGTCCCATGTACATTCCACCTAATGCCGATTTTTATAATAAGAGAGGTGGAATACCCTCGAATTTCTATCAAGCTCAGAGACCACCTGCTTACGCCGTCGAACAAAGGCAAATAATAATGAACGATTACATCACCTCTCAGCAAATGCATGGAGCCAGTGCGGCGTCTGCTTCGAGACGTGAAAAAGTAAAGGAAACACATTCGATGCATTACTTTACTAGTACGACGAGGCAAGGAGTTATTCAAAGGCACAACCCTAAGCCCCCGAGCCCAGGACATTATCCGACACAACCTCCTCCTGGTCACGAGGCGTTTTCATCTCTGGTCGATGTCGCCGTTCGACAGCCTAGTCTCCCTGTACCTCCACCAATATCTTTACCCATTCCCGAACACAAAACCTCCCAACAAGAAGATAAAAGACATTTGCATGAAGGCTTGGGTGAACGCTTTAATAGAGAAAGTCCACATGACAGGTCAGTTACAAATTTTACTAAGCTCTTTTTTAATGGTCACATTTTGGGAAATAGCTTTATTAAGTTAATGATACCACATATATAAACACACATTTATCAAATGCTATGTGATTTATTCCAAAATGGGATTGGGCATATTGATCTGAAGTTTTTTTTTTTCAAAAGCACCCCTCCCCACCCCAGGACCACAGGTCTTTGGCATATTAAGTACAGCTTGTAAATCAAAATGAATGCCAGATTTCAAAATCATTCTGTGCACAGCATGTCCTCGTCTCGTGACTGATAAGCTAAAGTTTTATTTCTTAGGGTTTTCTGTGGTGTAACTCTGCACATTCAGGTCTTTCATCATGGTTTAGTATTTTTGCTTCTTTCCAGACCCATGAAAGTGCCACATTTGTGTTTTTTGCATAACTATGTGCAGGCCCGTTTTAGACGTTCACTGCACCCTGGGCACCCCATCACGATGCCCCCCCCCTGATCATCTTGCCTTGTCTTAAGGCGGATCCGCACATACGATTATGAACTACTTTTATGTTAGAATCATGCTTGAATCTATGAAAACACCTATGTTTGGTATATTTTATGTAGAATATAAATATTTTTTAATAAATCGATTTATTACAAATATTATTTATTTATAATATACTTATACATATCTCCACAAAAAAACCTAACCGTAAAAAAGGGCCAAGTTCCAGACCCTCTCCCAAAATGGTCAGCCTATCAAAGTAGTGATATCTACTTTTGGCCAAGTCTGCTCTATTTTAGTATATTAGCCTCACTTCACTCCTACTTTCCTGAGCAAGACTGATCTTTTCTTTTTATTGCTAACACTTGGCCAGTTTCTGAATGAGGCATTAAACTAACTTGGCCGCAATGTAGATATCACTACTTTGATAGGATGACTTTTTTGGGTGGGGGTCCTGAAGTTTTTCCTTTTCTTCTGAGTGCTCTCCTTCCCATTACCCACATAACTCATATAAAGTAATTAAGCGTAATTATTAACATTGGAGTAAAAAGATAGTTATTAAAATACCAATAAATTGATATGCTAAGTTATGTATAAGGGATATTTGGTTTACTTTTAACATATTCCCACTTTTATTTTTTGCCCTTGCAAAGTTTAGCCATGCAATCTTTATCTTTGCAATTTTGTTCAGTTATTCTCAGTATGAGATATTCTGCAAACTTGTTCTGTTGTTATTGTCTAAATTTTACATTAGTTTGATTTTTGTTAATAATGAATTAGCTGTTGGAGATATTTCAATGTTTTTGTATTGTTTATTTTTAGATATCGGGAACAAGAAAGATACAGCAGGGAGAGTCATAAGCAGTCACGTGATAGTCATCATCAACAGATGAGAGAGCACCAGTCCAGAGACATGTATATCAGGGAACAACAACAGCAGTATCAACTGAGAGAGATAAGGGATCAGCATATTAGGGAGCATCAACTAAGAGAACATCAAATAAGAGAACAGCAGATAAGAGAACACCAGATTAGAGACCATCAAATCCAACAACAGATCAGGGATAATCACCATCAGATTCAAAGGGAGCGAGAATTGCAGCAACAATATCAACAACAGCCAATCCCTAGGGACCGAGAAATCAAAATCAGAGAAAATCACATTCTTCAACAAAGGGAAATTGAGAGGACATCGAGACATATGGCTGGATTTCAAATCAGTAGAATCCACGAGACCCATTCTCTAATACAAATTTATCCTAGAGATCAACCTCCGCCGCAATTAACCCCCCACCAGTCATCTAGATCTCATTCTAACCAAGAGCAACAAAGGTGTGCTTACAAGTTTTAACTATTCCTAGTTTTTAATTACCTTTTAGTTCTTGAAATTATGTTGTTTTTTTTTTTTTGTTGGGAAGTATTTCATATTATATTTTTCAGTGTGGTAATTTTTTAATTTTTATTTCTGTTTAGCCAAGAGGTGGGTAGAGCCAGAAGTTGTGACACATCGTTTACTGCCGCTAGTTTAATTGATGCGATTATCACTCATCAAATAAACCAAAGCTCAGATGCTCAAGGTACTCCTGTGCCCCCTGGAGCAAACATTGCGCCACAACCTCAGTCGACTCGTCCTGGTGATCGTCTCTTTCAAGTAATTTAATATTATTATTTATTTTCATCGGATGAATACATATTTTGCACTACTTGAGAAAGTATTTTTATCCATTAACTTGTGCTAACTTATAACTTAAATTTTAATTTTGATGGATTTATAAATTTTGAGGTCCCTTGAGGCTGAAAATGTGTTTTTTAAAAATAATTAGCATGTAGTCTTGTCGTCTGTGTAGACAACTGGAACATAATGTTCAGAAAAATCATACCCTGAGGTGAAATTGAGAAATGAATTTAAGCTATCAATTTGGGGGCTCCACTACACAAAATCTCAGAAAAAAATGATCGATAAATATATCGACAAAGGTTTTGATGATTTAGATATAAAAGTTCTAAAATGTAGTTGTTTTCCCTGGAAAAATTTTTCCTGAGTAAATAGCTACAAATGCTGACTGTGAGAGGCCAAATTCTATTCCCTGCCGAAGAAGAGTTATTTTTATGGTTTATTTCTCCTTAGATGTTCATTACAACTACTACTTGTAGTTCTACGACAACTTGAAACAACTAAAAGGAAAACACTGGACCAAGTAATTTTGTACTCGTAAATGAGAAAGTTTAGTTCAAGTTTTGTTAGACACATTACTTTTTAATACTTGTGCTTTATAACTTTATTTATTTATTTTTAGGGTTTCCACAGGGAAACACCCGAACCTAATGGAAAAATTTCTCCTAAAAAGCCATCTAGCACTCCTGAAATCAAGGTTGTTCATACTGACCAAGGAGTTACGAATCCTGCACACCCTCAAAACATGAGAGGAGAGCAACCTATGGATTTATTTAATAATTCACAAACTCAAAGTTCAAGGGCAGCACCGTACCAGACTTACGACCCCCATACTTGGAAACTTAGAAGAGCTTTACAACCCAAAGAAGAACAGCCTCCTCCACAGCAGGTCAGAGAAAAAACCGAAGACAGAAACATAGTCCGTTACTACACGGAACCTCCTGTGTCACTGTCACCTTTGGACTACGTCAAGAATCGAATAGCGGAAGTGATGCGGACTTCTGAAGAAGAAGGAGTGTCGAAAACTAGTGACAGCCCTAACCCAGAGATGGTTATCGATGAAGCCGATCAGCAGCAGCAGCAGCAGCAGCAGCAGCCGGCTGCAGCTTCCGTTTCATTCATATCTACTTCTCATACATACACTTACCCTTTCAGTGCTCTTAGTATTAACGCTGCTACAGCACCACCTCCTCTTCCCTTATCCACTCCTACTGTTGTCAAAGCGGGATCCGATCCTATTCCTGAGACTACTCCGGTTTTATCTTCCCAGTACGATCCTTTGTCTGATGAAGATTAGTACCTACGAAAATCTGATATATGTATAAAAACTAACTGTTACTGTCCTCCTAGTTTCTTCATTGGTGTCTTTTTTATCGACTTGAATTATTTAAAAAAAATCAATAATTTAAAGAAAAATAATTATTGTATATTATTATATGAAAAGTTTTGATGATACATCAACTATCAGTTGTTAAAATTTAGTTAATTTATTATTTTTATAATTGTTATCGGTGTCTACACCGATGGATAATAGTAGCTGTGACGGGAAGGACGGATCTTCTAATACAGCTTCTTCTTATCATTTAATGCTTCAACAACTATAAAATTGACTTACAATTATTTTTATTTTATTTTAATTGTCGGTTATCAATTTATACTTATTTTCTTTATAATTTTTAATTCTTATTCTATAATATTTCTCTTATTGTTATTAGAAATTCAATGTTCTCTCATAATATTAATTGTCTATAAGGATCAATTCCATTAAAAAATACTCGTCATAAATTTTTATAGCAATTACTAAGTGTTATCGTAGTCTAAGTGTTGGTGTATTAATCTTAACTTTCAATTTATATTTTTTGCGAATTTTCATCAGCAAATGGTTGACTGTTTTTTTTTTTTGTTTTTTTTTACTATATTTTATATTTATTTATTCTATAGATGATACATTGACCAACATAAAATTTAAATTAATTTCTTTTATAGTTTTTACACAGTTATTAGTATGGCACTATCAGTTTTTCTTCACTTTAAAATTTGTGAAGACTTTTTCAAATATGGTAGAATGTTTAAAAATTCCTCCAAACCATAATTAATAATATATATTTTTAAAAAGTCCATTGTTATGTCCTTAATTTTATAAAAATCCTCAACTTCTTTCATGAAGTAAGTTGCTTGCCATATTTAATTTACATTCAGCTTTATTTAAGGCTATAACTGAGCCCAAATTTGTGCTAGTATTATCTATATTCGTCTTGCTTGTCTTTAATTTAATTATCGGAATCAGTCGTTGATTTGTTGCTGGAAATTCGAAAAAATTACATGTATTTCTTGATTAGAAATATTTGTTAAATGTTCTCTTTTATATTATTGTAAATGAATTTGTGTTATTGAAGAGACGAATGAGATTTGTTTGGCTACTCGGACATGCTTTGCCACAAAATCTTGGATGCAATAGTTTTGTAAATAAGAAAATATTGGATTAACTTTTGATCTCGGCAAAACTCGTGCACTTTCCTCCCTGGAAAGTAGCGGAACTGTCAATGGGTTAACATTTAGGACCTTATAGGCTGAGGAAGACCCTTGTACTTAGACTGTCATCCTTTAGGACACAAAATGCCCTTATGTTACACTTACTGTTAACAGATTTTATACAGTTGTTTGTGTTATCTATGGCTACGCCCGTAGAATTAATTAAATATTGCTGAATAGAATGAAATCTGTATTTTATTTTTTATGACATTGTCAGATCTTTTTTTAAAAAATTGTTTATTTATTTGCAGTTGTTATGTTATGAGATTTTACTTATCAATTAATGCAAAAATATTAAATGATTTTAATGTGAAATGTGATTTAATTTTAAAACAATGAAATGCATTAAGTTTATTTTAATGGTATTCTTTTAATTTTTTAAAATAAAATAGTGAATGAGCTGGCCTATAAAGGTCCGTCTAATCATCAAATTCTATATACGGCATTTATCAGTATTTATGAAATTATTGAGATGATTAAGGTTATTGTGTGATATAATTTTTTTATTACTAATAAAGTGATGAACTGGATATGGAATGTGGCAAATGTATATAATGTACGTATAAATTTAAGAATTGTATTAATTATGTAAAAGAAAATCAATTAAATATTGTTATTATTACATTCGTGTGATTATGTAATATATATGTTTTGGCACTAAAATTACTCCTCTCACTGTAAAGTTAATGTAAAATTAGGGAAAAGGATTTTTGACTGCTTCACCTGAACACTCTGGATTTGTTTATGTTGTTAATAAGCATTCGGTGTTTACTAAAGTGGGTTATCTGGTCCCTGCTATTTTCAGATTGATGTATGATAAAGAGATTCTTCTGAGGGATTTAATTACTTGAATTTTTTTAATTTAAAAAGAAACTTTCTTTTAGTATTAATAATAAAATCTTGCTTTTTCAATGGAGGAAAAACAAAACTAGAAAAACAGCAAAATGTGTGACAACACTGATTTTATTATTAGTTTTTATTAGTACATAAATTTAGCAAGGTGTCTATGTGCTCATCTTAGGCAGCACATAGTTTATTTTATGTCTCTTGTTTGAGAAATATTATTTATTTTTTGATTATTTTTATTATTATTCAAGTCTGCGTCGGCAGAAGGGGAACTTAATGGAAATTTTGTAATGTTTAAAATGTTGTATTTCACTTACATTGTGGTGATTGCTGTGATCTAGCAAGGTGTTTTTATTTAGTTTATTGATGATTACGATAACGTTGCAATCTCTTTATCGTACATAGGACAATAAACGGAGTGAGGGAATCAATATACTTGTGTAAAATATTAAGAGGAGTAATAGGTATAAAGCTGAAGAGCCACTATGTAAATAAAATCTATTGCTTGCTTTTGCAGGTTATTTTCTTTTTTTTTTTCTTCTTTTTTATTCATTAGAGTTAGATTAAGTTTGTATATAAATTTTCAAATCATGGAAAAGGACTGGTGGATTAATCATTATTCTATACATATTATAATAATACCATTGAACTCGCATTCTGTAATGTTGTACATATTTCCATCCTCAGACGAGTTATACTTATGCTGTGTTAAATTTTTTAAGAGTTAGTTTTATAGTAGCTTGTTCAGTGGTTTGATTTTATATATTTCTGTAGTACCTTTGCAGTTTCCTGTGAACTGCTGTTTCATTGTTTGAACTGAATTATTATCGAACTGACTGAGGAAATTTTGTATTTTATTTTAAAAAAAAAGATATAATATTTCAGATGTGAACCACAGAACACGCTTATATTTATAATTTTTCAAAACATGTATATCTATTATTTTTGTTGTTATTGGCAAGTTAAAAAAAAAAAAACAACATTCGTTAAAAAGAATTCCTTTATCGTTAAATGCACTATTCTATGTGAACTACTTGATGGATTCCTGTTAATTTTCATCCTGTCATTAAAAATTCAATAAACTATTATGTGTTCAATGTTCTATATGTACATCCTTATTGATTTTTTTTTTTTTTTTTAATTATTTATGTGAGCCAATAAAAAAGAAGAGAAATCTTAACTTATTGAATCCAACCTGTTTATCTTGTACTTTCACTCTAGAGGTCAAGTGGAAAAGGTTGGAGTGGCATCAATAAACAAAAAAATACCCTTTTCTTGCTTACAATAGCCTGTGGGCACCTTGAACCTCCCAAACAGCTAACACAATCCTGTACTAATGGATGACACAGTGTCGGCGTCCTCACTCAATTATAGAGGGGTGCCTTTTCTCTTAAGTAGCTACATATTTATTTCATTATAATAGGTGAATGCAAAATGTGGATATGTGGGTTCCTTTAGCCACAGTCAGGAATCCAACCTAAACCTCGTGTGCACTAAGAACATACAGTAAAAATTATTTATATACAGTAGAGCGTCGATTATCCGAACGTCGGTTATCTGAACGTTCAATTATCCAAACTAGCTTCATGGAAAAAAAAAAAAAAAAAAAAAAAAAAAAATCAAAAGCCACCGCTAAATTAATTCTTTGAATGAGCGGTGTTAGCTGTATTAAAGGGAAACCAGATTTCGATGAATTCAGTTTAACGGGGCAGATATTAACATTTGTTTACTAAAAACTAACTTTTGTTTGTCTATATAATTTGTGGAATCATTTGCAGCATTTTTCCATTTAATACCTTTCTATTCTGTTGGTTGGTTATGTCAATGGTCTCAGTTTCAAATCATTCATTGTGAGGTATACAGTGAATTAGTTAATGGTCTGATATTTTTAATTTAAATCAAATTATAAATATTAGTATATAATATATATTTTTAGTAAAACTTACATGTCGACATTAAAAGATAAAATGGAAATTATTATGCAGCTGAAGAAAGGTGAAACAGGTCAGGCATTAGCTATCAAGTTCGGTGTTGGTATATCAACGATTACGGGAATAAAAAATAATTCTGATTCAATCACTAAGTATGCATTTAATATTGACAGTGAGGAGGGCAGTTTAAATTGGAAAACTATGTTTAAAGAAAAGATATCCGAATTGTTGGAAGATGCTGCATTCATTTGGTTTTTGCAAAAACGGGTCTCTGGACAGCCCATATCTGGACCCATTTTGTGTGAAAAAGCAATGGGATTAAACATGAAGTGTTGAACTTTATGAATAAGGTGGTGACTCTTTATTCATTCCCAGTTCTGAGTGGCTGAAAAATTTCAAATTACGACATGGGATTCGACTAATCGAGGTTCATAGTGAAAAATTAAGTAGATGAGCATTACCTACAACTTTCTTAATGACAAATTAATCTTAAGTGATAACCTACATGTTTTGTACTAGATAAATAAAAAAAACATGCTTTTTGCATAAACATGGTTATTTTTGCATCTTCCCTTTCAATTTTGTAGTGAATTTTGATTATAGAATTTTTGATTATCCGAACCACCCCAAAAAACATTAGTTGGGATAATCGACGCTTTACTGCACTATATATTTAATGTTACAATGTTAAACTTACCCAAATACCTATTATGTAATTAGAGGGAGAGCTGAGTTTTTACATATTTAAAGGGGTGATTCAGAAAAAAAGGCTATTGCTTTGATAGGAATTTACACGATGATGGGAAATACCTAAAACTTGCAATTAAACCTCTCCAAAACCTAGAAATTAAATAGTTACTGATAAAATGTAATAGTATTAGATTATTAATTAACAACGTTATAGGTAGCAGTGAGACTCAAGGGCTCAAATCCCTTAATGTAAAACTTAATTTTATTTTTTATCTGGGGGCATAAAGAAAAACTGATAATTTGATAAGATAAACCATTGTAGTAGACAACAACCCTGATTAGCTGTTTCAGCAATATAATTTTTATCTTGATTTCACTAGATTAAAGCTTCTGTTTGAGCTTGTTTCCATAATGCAATATTTTAGAGAGATTGGTGTGCAGTAGGTAAGTATACATAAAATAAACAGGTCAAGTGTGTGCTAGTCAGCACTCAGCGAGGCTCCGTATTGTATAAGTAGTACCTATTGATGGTGCTTTTTCAAATGTTATAAAGCCTACTTTGAAGTATCCTATGGGTCTGATATTCTCAAAACAAATCAACAAACTTCTGATAAAGTATTTTTTGCCAGTGAACTGATCTATAAACATAAATACACCGAAAAGAGCATAATTATATATAAAAAAAACAACACTATTTTTTCAATAAAAACTTTTTTTTTCAAAATTTCCAAGAAGTGGCATCTTAACTTTTGGTAGAAGAACACGACACGAAAAGAAGGGGGGACACTTTTCACACGAACTTCAAAGTCACCTACACTTGCCCTATCAAAGCATATAACCAAAAAATTATATATTTTTGTTATCAGCTTGACATACCCTATCATATGATACCCCTCACGGTCTCCAAAAAAACAAAAAAAAACCCTAACAGTGAGAGCAGGCGACAGATGGAGGGACAGACAGACACACACACAGGAAAATATAAGGGTCCTTGGTTTTGCCTACGGACCCTAAAAATACTTTTTTGCTCAACCCCTGCACCTCTAAAAACATGTATACATATGAAATTGACTTGTATTTCATCCTTGATGAAGGCTCAGGGTAAACTAGTAAAAAGAAACTAAGGTTACAAAAAGGGAGGGGGTTGGTGGGGAGAAAAGTGTCCGGGTGTGGAAAGCAATGTGAAGGGACTATCAAAAAGTGGCAAGCTGAGGAGTTGAATCGTGTGAAAGGTCTCCCTCTTGAGAGGTGAAGTTTCTAATAAAAACTAAACAATATATATTTATGAGTGGGATCTTTTCTTTTTTAACACTTTTACTACACAATTTAAATATATGTGCATATGTCCACTGTTAATTTACTTAAACAAAATTAGAAATCTACAAAATATTATTTTTTCATTAACTATCGAGTACATACATGCAGCAGGCAACACTTGTTTTAACTCCTATCTTGTTTTTGGACCTTTTTAGCTGGGAACATTCAATTTTATTACTATTTTCTGAAAATATATATATATATATATATATTTATATATGTCTTAAAACACAAAAATATATGGAATTTAAAATTATATGTTGTTTATTGCTCCTACCTAATCCCCTCTTAAACCCACTTCCACATTTGAAAAAAAAAAAAAATATTCACTAGCATTTCTATTGATTTTTCTTTCAACACATCTCATACATTCATAGCAGTATCTCATGAAATTTACCATTCAGAACCGGGGGGTGTTTTATAGAAAAGGATTTACTTATAATATTTATTATAAGATTGAGGGAAAATCTGAATAAGCAGAAAGACTCATATAAAGAAACAACAAAAATCCTGCCTCTTAACAAATAAGAGAAGAATTTCTATTAATCCTTCAGAGAAATATTACAGGACTAGATCCTCTTAATAGTTCCACACAACTGTATACTGGCTTAAAAGATGCCCTAATAGAAGCCGAATGAATGATCCAACAAGAACCTTGATAACCAAATTACACAAAATGAAACAAAACTGAAAGGGAAAAAAATAATTTAAATAAATAATACCAGCCCATAAAAACCAAGTTTTTATTATAAATCCTTTATATTTTTGCATTTTGGTTGGGAGGGGGAAGTATTGGTAGAGAGTCTATGTGCCAAGTTTTAGCTCGATTGGACGACTGGAAGAGGGTTAACTAGCCCTATAAAGATTTTATATATACCTACCAATTAATTAATTAATTAAATAAATTTTTATTACTTAATTTTTAAATATTAATTAATCCATTCATTTTTAAAAAGATAATTAATTAAATTGAGAAATTAATTTATTAATTAATTAATTAATTTGTTAAAATGTTTTTGTATTGGTAGAGAGTCTATGTGCCAAATTTCAGCTCGATCGGATAAGTAGAAGAGGGTTAACTAGCCTTCCAAAGATTTTATATACCAACCAATTAATTAATTAATTAATTTTTTATTTTACTTTTAATACTAAATGTTTTAAAATTTATTTAATCCATTCATTTTTAAAAAAAAATTAATTAAATTGAAAAATTAATTAATTAATTAATTAATTAATTTAATTTAATTAATTAATTAATTTGTTAAAATGTTTTTGTATTGGTAGAGAGTCTATGTGCCAAGTTTCAGCTCGATCGGATAAGTAGAAGAGGGTTAACTAGCCTTCCAAATATTTTATATACCAACCAATTAATTAATTAATTAATTTTTTATTTTACTTTTAATACTAAATTTTTTAAAATTTATTTAATCCATTCATTTTTTAAAAAAAATTAATTAAATTGAAAAATTAATTAATTAATTAATTAATTAAATTTAATTAATTAATTAATTTGTTAAAATGTTGTTTTATTGGTAGAGAGTCTATGTGCCAAGTTTCAGCTCGATCGGATAAGTAGAATAGGGTTAACTAGCCTTCCAAAAATGTTGACGCCAGGCACCCAGGCACTCCCCCAGGCACCCAGGCACAAAAGTGAAGTTAATATAAAGGATTTAAAAAAGGCAAAACCAATGAATAAAAAATAGAACTGAACCTATTATGTAAGTTAGTTCAAAGACAGATCCGCCAAGACATAAATCATTACAACAATGCAATTATTCGAAATTGTATAAAAGACTCTAATTCCATCAATAAATTTCTTAGGGGGAGGTAAAAAATTTGATCCCAGGCATAAAAAATCTGAAAACGTATTAAAACGAATTACAAATTTCTAAAAAACTTTGTACCAAAACTTAGATTACCAATTTGAAAACCTTAGTCAAACTAACAAAAAATAAAAACCTGTTCGTTACTCCTATATCAGAGAAAGAAGTGCTTCATGTTATAAACTAGTTTAAAAAAATAAAACCCCAGGAGAAGACTAATTAACAAACGAGATGCTCAACATAGCTCCCCTTACAACTCCTTTAATAAAATTCTTGATGGAGACCATATTCCTCCTAATTGTCCCAGTCAAAATAAAGCCGGGTTCCCACGGGGAGTGAAGACTCTAGAGTGGCTCTCTGTAGAGTGAACTCTCCTCTGACGTGACCGGGAGTGAGGATAGTTCACTACCGCTCACTCTCCAAATCAAACCTGTTTAATTTTCAGGAGTGAATACTCCTGTTGCCAGCCGTTTCATAGAGGCAGCACTTTATTTTTTTTTATCTCTCCTCCACCCGCGGCTAAAACCTTTAACCTTTGCTTGTTTTATTATTACTTATTATATATTATACTATATTATATACTATTTTAATTTTATATATTATACTATATTTATACTATATTATATTATACACTATATTATTATACTATATTATGCTATATGTACTATATTATATATTATACTATAATATTATATTTCTTGTTAGTTTGCGTGATATTATACTATATTTAGACTATATTATTATACTATATTACATTTCTTGTTATAGTATGCGTGATATTATACTATATTATTATACTATATTACATTTCTTGTTATAGTATGCGTGATGTTATACTATATTATTATACTATATTATATTTCTTGTTAGTATGCGTGATATTATACTATATTCTTCACGTTGTTTTAAATGGTAGTAGGTAACTATGTCTGAGCCTTCGGCGTCGGCTCGTATTCTTAAATTGCAAGACGGTGAAACTATGAAGTTTCTAAAGTTGTATTCCAGTGAGTCAGTTTTAAATGATTCGAGCTGTTCAAATTTTAAAAATAGAGATTTTAGAGAAGCTCGCTTTTCTACGAGAAGCTCGTTCATGGTTGGCTCCCTGGGATAAACTGAGAAGCGTGAGCACTACCCTGTGTGAACTCTCCACTGTTCTCCGCTAGTTTCACTCTTCTTCCCCCTCCAGGCGTGGGTCACAAGAGTCTTTACTCTAGCGTGGCACTGTAGAGTCTTCACTCCCCGTGGGAACCCGGCTTTAGACAGGTGAAAAGGCCAACCTCAATATATATTTTTGCTCCCTGGTTCTGGTTGTCAACCATCATAGTAACATGGTGTGGTTCTATAGCCTCCATATCTTGAGCAGTTCCTACAGACATAAGCTCTGCTGCTGTGATGTATTCGGCTTCGGTAGAAGACAGTGAAACATATTTCTGCTTTCTTGAAAACCAAGCGTTTAAATTTCCATGGTAATAAATGACTGATCTACTAACACTTTCCCGATTTGCTGTCTGCCCAATCTGCATCAGCATAGGCTTCTAGAATTTGTTTTCTTTTTTAAAAATTTACTTAGATACAACACCGAGTAAGTACTTGAGACTTCCAATGATTTCTCTGTAAGAGACATCAATAATTTCTGCATTTAAGTTCATTTGTCAATTAACGCCCATAAGCCTTTTGAATCTATCTAAAATGTTGTCAATAATTTTCTTTTGAGATATTTCTAAAATATGATTTTCTTGATTTTCCTTCCATTTTTATCTTTAAAATTTTAATTAAAATGTCTACATTAAACTAGTGCTAATGCCTTGTTTATAATGTATAAGCAAAAGTTATTCTTTGATCTTATAAAATTGTTTTTTCCTAAAATGTATTAAATCTTTCGTTCCAGCATCTAGGAGTTCCTTTTAATCTGTATAATAACTGAATGGTCTGGAATTGCAATGATCTAATTTATATATTTCCTTTCTATCTAGTAAACCTTTAGGAGCTTTAATGTATAAGTCCTTACCTAAATATCCACTGAAAAACACTGTTGGTGCAAAGATTTTCTAATTCTTTATGAAACGAGCTACTAGCAAATACTCATTTTCCTCACATTTCCTGGCATTATCTTGCAACCAATCTGGCCTTGTTTAAGCCTGTCTTTAAGCCTAAATGCCCATCTTGTGTCGAACCCTTTCTGTTGTTAAGGTTACTGTGCCTCTTCCCATGTTCCTCATCTTTGATGCGAGTGTGCTATTAAGCAAAAGGCTGAGTAAAGTTCATAGTTATTAAATTTAACAGGTTTATTAATGTTTCTTTGTGGTCTGTCCGTTTTACAATTGTTTCCTATTTCTTCATTATTTATCTTGGAGTTCATGGTCTTCACTTTTTGTTTCTGATTTTACATTAATTTTATACAAATATTCATTGTCATCATCCCACGACATTATATTTTTAGATTCTGTCTTGATTTAAGTCTAATTTACTACACCACTTTCCTGCTAGTACTCCACCATTCAAGGCTTCTGTTGGGCTCCAATTTAGTTGATAAGCTGCAGATTGAATTACATCACTCCATACTTGGGCCTAGCGGAAAAATTCAGCCCCCCCCCCCGCAAGATGAGAAAATGGGGCCCAAAACCACACACACATATATATAATTATTTCACAAATATAAATTAAAAATGAAGCAAAAAGGGGGGGGGGGGGGGGGGGAGGACACAATTTTATTTACTTTCTCCTATTGAGATATAGAGAAAAAGTATTGCTTTACCCCTCAAAAACTTGGAAAAATATTTTAAAACTAATCTAGCTTTAATTTGGTGAATTATTTCAACCCCTCCTTGGGTCATTATCAAGCTAAAAAATACATCATTTTTATATTATAATTTACAAAAATTTATAAATAATATACAACTTTATACACAACCTTAAGAAGCATAATTGTAACTGTAACATGTAAACTCTACCTGTTTGTCCTACATTATTATTATTATTATTATATATAAAATGGCTAATCAGCTGATCGGGTTATCAAAATGTTTCGGCACTTCCAGACCACCAAGAGACTCGCGGTTTTTTGCGTTTGGTCCCAAATCGGCCCAAACCGACTAGAAAAATCTGAAAAGTCGAAAAAAATTATTTTTACCCCCCTTAAAAAAATAAAAACGGGGGACGCGAATTGAAGGGTTTCTTCGAAGGGCTATAGCGGCTAAACGATAAGTCGTATCGAAAAGCGGATAGCACCAACGGTAACTGATTTTAAAAGATCTACAATTTTGGTTCTATGACTTTTTGTCGTACGACCATCGGTTCTACCTTAAATCGAGTAAATTTGGTCATTTTTGGTCAAATTTTGACTTTGAGCTCTCATGGGGTCCGCGATTATTGGCCGATTTTATTTTCGATTGGGGTATTTAAACCTCACACTAATGCTCTTTAAAACGAGTATTTACTATTTAAATTATTTGTATTTTTTGCCGAGAAAAATGAGTATTTATAAAGCAAAATCGAGTTTATAATTACGTAAATCGTCATGTTTACGTTTTTAACACATACTCTTTTTTATAAGCTCATGTTTATTTTATTATATAGTTAAAAACAAGAATACAAAAATATATAAACAAATATTGAATATTAAAGTTTGTTGTTCGAAAGGTAAAAGATAATAAATACATTAGTTTCCACGTAAACACACTTTGGATCCAAGATGTAAACAAACGCCCGCCCCCACTCTTTCACCTTCTACTCTCTTTGCCTTTAGTGTATCGTCTACTTCCGTGGGGCACACCTCGCTATCTTTTCTTATACTAGCGGCATTTATTAAGGTACAATTTTATTCTTATTTTAACTATTTATTTAATTGTTTTTATTACCATATTATTGTTATTAGAATTTTTTTTAATAGGTTGTTTAATTCTATACTAAGTAAATGTTTTAGTTTAATTAAATGAATGTTTTACATTAATTAAATACATATTTATTTTATTACATTGATTTATTTATTACATAATTATTTTTATAAGCTTATATATTATAAATATATATATTATAAATATATTTATTATTATTATAGAGTTATATTGTATAGTTAGAAACAAGTATAAAGAAAATATTGAACAATAAAGTTTTTTCTATAGGTTAATGATAATAAATAAATAAATTAGTTTCCACATAAACACACCTTGAAACCTAGATTTAAACCAATATTCCCTCTCCCGGGCAAAATATCCCCTCATCTTTTCTTATAGCATAGAGATGATTAGTGTGACGTCACAAAAGCTTTCGAAAATTTAACTCAGTTTGTTAGGTTCCTTTTTCTTATCACCTCTTATCAATCCCATGTAAAATGAATGGGAGAATTTTCTCAACTTTTTAAATAATTAATTATTAAATTATTATTGATTTATAAGAGTTTTCACCCTTTGAACATTGTTGTACCAAGTCTTTTTTAACGAGTGTAACAAAGAAAACATTAAAAACTTTCGTTTCAGTTATTTAAAATGAGTATTTGTGTGAAGGGTCATAACATCGAAAAAGCTATTTGAGTTAATAATCTTTATACTTGATTTTTTGTATTTCCTGTTGCCATAAAAATTCACAGGGTGTGTTCGTGTTCATATTGTGTGTCCGAAAATAAATTTTTCTCAAGTTTTGAAACTCAATGAAGTATACTCAGGGTACAGGTACAGGACTTGTAGAAAGATAGTGATACTTAATCTGCTAGGTAATAAAAGATTATTTGCTAATAATAGTTTGTTCCTGGTTACTTACAATGTGCATTATATTTAACCGATGTTGGAACATAATTATATACTTTACAATAGATTAATAGATCACTGACCATCATAGGAAAAAGACGTTGATGACGAGACAATGAGCAGACTGTTATTACTATTATTATTTGTGTATTTTTTGTTATCTATATTAACGAGTATAATAATATAAGATATGAGTGTCTCGCATGTATACTTGTTTAAAATTTTGATTAAAAAACTAATTTAATACATTAATTTAATATTACTTAAGTACTCTGACATACTTTTACGAAGAATAGCTTAGTCCTCCGAAAAAAATGAAGTATAGATGAAATTTTCATAACGCTCGAGAAGGTTCAACCCTTATTAGGGTCTAGATAATAAATATTGACACAGTGTAGATGGAGAATTTAAACGACATACAACAGTTTATTATACAATCATGTTTCTTCTCTTTTTCTTTCTATATTATATACTTATTTATCATTAAGAAATTATTCATTCATACATACAACCTGGATTAACCGATTTCTTTTCTTGCTAGCTTCATGAGTATAGACAACTAAGCTTCCAATTCGTCTAAACTACTTTAACAACTGGTGCTTATTTATCAAAGCAGTAGGACCAAACTAATTAGTTCTGTTGAGTTGATATGATGAATAAGAACTGATGAAGTCAAGCTTATCCTTCTTCTCTCCAGTAAATCATGCTCCACAAACTCTCTCTTTATCATTTCTCTTTGGTTTGTCACAAATATCCAGCAATCCACATCTTATCCTGAAAAGCCGTCTTACCTATGTCATGTCATCACCTTTTCCTTAACCCTTAGAGACACGGGGTGGCGCATTGAGTGCGCCACAAGTAAAACAGTTTCTGTAAATCACAGATTCACGATGCAAGAATAATAAACCCTTACTCTATCCTACCACTAGAGACCCCTAAAACGGATGAAACAGTCTGCTTTAATTATTGCTTCGTTCTGCATTGTTTATTTGTCTTGGTACACTGTATACGCTGTGCCACCATGTCCGGTAGAGAAATGATGCCTTCCGATCAATATTTTTCGGTTTTGTATGAGTTGTCGGATCAGGATGATGGTTGTGAATTGTTATCTTAGGTTGAAGGCCCGATACTAAGTTAGAACGCTGAAGGAGTAATTACTGATTTTTTATTTTTATAATTAAATATATCATAGAGAAATAAATATATAATACATTAATTTACTTTTTAGTTCAACATTTCCAAATTCAATCTAGATAATCTGGATTTGACCTATTTATGGCTTGAAAAATGCATTGGCGCATAAAGTACGCCGCCCGTGACTCCTTGTTTATCCACTTTAGCCGTGCCACTAAGGTTTCCTCTAATAAGTATATCCACCTTTGGCTGGATAGTCAGCTGATTAGAATAAGAGTTAAATCTAGTATTTTCCCCTGCTTCCTCCAAATCTTTTGCCTCTTCAATTCTTATTTTCTCTATAGCCTTTTCCATCTGTCCTATCCATTGTTTCCTATCCTCTCATGAGCCTGATAAATGTTCACCTTGGTTTTTACATATTTTCATCTATTCTGCAAACCATCCTAGGGCTAAATTAAAAAGTTAAACCACTTTAATGAACAAAATTGACAGAGCTTATGTACTCGTGTTGCAGCTAAAAGCCTACTATAGTGCAATCTGTAGTTATTGCTATAATGCGCTGGGTAATCTCTCTTAGATTACTGAGATTACCCTCTGCGAGTGTAATCTCAGTCTTTTTATTTTCAAAGGTTTTATTTTATGTGACAGGTTTTAAATTTGAGATATTATTATTATTTTAATAGTGTCTGGTTCTGTAACATAAAGAATGTGAGAATTTAAAGCAATAGTGGAACTGACTTTATTTATAAATTAAATTAAAAATATATATATTACATGTAACAAATATGTATAAATATATATAACAAGTTACATTCAAAAATAAGTTACGTCAAATGTGAATTTTAAACATTTATACGTACATTTGTTTTTTACGTTATCTCATTCTTATAATAAAGAAAGAATTGTTTACAAGCAGTATAATTACATACTATTGGCTTTATTTTGCCAAAAATAATTATTTTATTAATAAATATGTCAGATATAGTAAAAAAAAACCCTATTATTTTTTAATCATGGACCATCAAAGGACTTACTGATGTGTGAGACTCTTAATCTCTGAAACCCCCTCCTATTGAGGCCCTGAACACCACTTGGCATTACTTCAGAGTGGAGTCCTTGCACTATGCTCTGTACGGGCTTTATCTTCTTTTTCTTTTCCATCCAGGGCCGTACCCAGGTGCTCCTGCGTACATGGCTAACCTGTAAAAGTGCGCTCTACCGGGGGGTCCGGGACTCCCCCAGACATTTAAGAAATTTTAACGTCAGTTAAACACATTTTTAAGAAAATAATAATAATAAAAAAATTAATAATAACAATAATAATAATAATAATAATAATAATAAGCATGTATTGTAATTATGTAAGCTATTATGTTGATATTTATTATTTATAGATTGATTAAAATATATTGCATGTTTTAGTTTAAAAAAAAAGGTATTTTCTATTAAGATTTGCTATAAGCCAATCAATTATTACATGTGAATGATACCTTAAACTGTTATTTTAGATTTTTTGTGAGTGTTAATACTTTTTTACTTTGTGTATAATAATACTTTGTGATTGTTAATACTTTTTTCGTTTATTGTTTTTTGATTTTTTGTTAATTACTGTTATAGTTATCACCATCTTATAATTATAACATTCCATGTTAATTTAAGATAGTTATTTTCAAGTAGAACTCTGTACCTAAAATACTTATACCAGCTGTAATTATGCTCAACTCTCTGTATACATATATAATAAATACAGTTTCTAACTAAAAAAACACATTTTTAAGCAATACTGGCTCTTAAATTTTAAAGAAATGTTTCATTTTTAGTTACTAAAAACTCAAATTTAACTCCATGCTACACTATAATAACTCCTTTTTTTACGGTTCAAGATTAAATAGTTGATATAAATAAATTGGTTGTGCGTGAAGTCTCACGTAAAAAGGGTTTCGTTGGTATTGCAAACATGAAATTTGTTAGTATAAGGGGGGGGGGGGGGGGGCAATTTTTGATAGACAAAATGGCATGCAAAATTAACACAATTATTGGAACCGTACAGAGTGACACACAGACAGACAGAGGAACGAAACTATAAGGGTTTCTTTTTTTGGATTTACCAACAAAACACTAAAAACGTTAATTTCTAACAATATTTTTCATTTTGCCATTGTTATATAAGTACTATTTTTCCCTCTTCTCTATTTTGCGCCCTCATCAAACCTGCGCCCTTGGCTGAGGCCACCTTCGCCACAGCCTCGGTACGGCCCTGTTTCCATCCTTTACTAATTTTTTTTCTTTTTGTAACTTGAACCCTTCCTTATCATTTTTGTAAATTATATTCTTCTTTATAGGTTTATTTATTTTTCTTTTATAAAAAAAACTTTCTTTTTTAAAAAAGCTATATTTCGCCTTCCACATTTGGGCCTCTTCAGGTAACAACATTAACAAATAACTAACTGTGTACCGATAAGTATGACATTAACAGTTAATAAATGTTTGTTTACTTGATGACAACTAAAAATCAATTAAGTTTAATAATTGTTAATGTTGTAGACTGAAGAAACGAACATGTAGGCGAAATATAGCTTTTAAAAAATGTTCTTTTTATATATTTATAAAAGACAGTTTCTACATCTTTAGGTAGAAGATACCTTAGGATGGAATTAGTTAAGGGGGCAGGGTAAACTTGTGTTTTTCAATAGGGTAAACTTGTGTTTTTCAATGGAAAACATGCTAACTTAATATGCACTTTTTTCCAAAAACCACTTGACGGATTTCAGTAATTCTTTTTTTTATTTTGTTTGGCTTAAAAGGAAGATAACTTTGATCGCTTTGTTTTAAAATATGATAACCCTGAAATTTTGGGTGACAGTGTAAAAAAAATAACCAATTTTTTTACTGCCTATTTATTCCTTCACTGTACCCGTAATAATAATGTTTTATAAATAAAAAATGATTAAACTGAGCAGTAAATATCTACAAAAAAAAATCATTGTATTTGGCCTGCTAGTTTTGGAGAAAAGTGCAGGTGAATGTCTAAAAATGTGATTTTACAGGAGAGCGCTCATAGACAAGGCACCACCCAAGACAGTGACTCACATATTCCTGTCTTACATTTCTACTTCTTGTTGACAAATATATATATATATATATATATATATATATATATATATATATTTTTTCAGTTAGAATGTAACACTGAATTTAGAAGAGGTTTCTAGACTGCATTATTATTTCTAAACAGCTTGCTTTATGAATTTGCAGTATTTCTTGTTTTTTAGTTCTCTGTTTTAGTGGTACCAGGCGGCTATTAGAGTACCTACATTTTATTTTATTTTTATGATTTCCTGACGTTTCAAAACTGTCGGATTGATAGAAAAATGTTCGTTATAATATGTAGTTAGAAATAAAAAATAAAAAATTTTAAGTTACCCTACCCCCTTAATAAGTATTAAGGTGGGCACATCCCTCCCTGTACCTATTCCACTGTTAGGAGTGGTAATTCTTATTCTCTATAACAGGAATTAAGTGAAAGAAACCTCTGAAATACCCTAAAGATATGGTGGCCAAAGAGGATATATCACCAAAAGGTATGAAGAAAAACAGGTCAATGAAACTCAAACAAATATATTTAAGGAATTGGCATTGGATAGGCTACTATTTTAAAAGAGAGGAATACTGCTTGGAAACATAGATACTAGATTGGAACCCCTAGGGAAATCTGGAAAAGTGCCAGAGAGGGGAAAAAACCATTGGCAGGATGTGGAACCATGTTAAGGAGGTTTCCTGGAATTGGGAGTCATAGAGGAATCTTCTTGCGGCCCTATGATCCACCTATGGAATTAATAGAACTTAAGGAAGTCATACAATTGTAAAATAGAGGAATTAATGGATTTTAGGAAAATTTGGAGAATACCCAACCCTGAAGAGGTAAAATCATAAGTTTCTAATCTTAACTGGCTCTTTTATAAGCTGATAGATTAAAATATAAAGTAGCCTATTTTCCACTATTTTATAAAAAAAAAATGCTAAATTTGATTACATCTTTACATATATTCATCCAACTAGCTGGTTTCAGAAGAGATCACGGTTGTGTAGACAATATTTTCGTTCTTCAGTCGGCTGTTAATTCTCAACTTAGGAAGAAAGGAGGCAAACTTTTCGGGATCTTCGTAGACTTTCGATTCAATTATACGAAGCAAGTTATGGTGCAAGCTGCAAGAAGTAGGAGTGAGCCCTAAACTAATTAGGATTATAAGAGTATGGTATGAAGCAGCTAAGGCATTTCTGGGGACAGATAATTCAAATTTGTACTCAATGGACTTGACTAACGGACTTATGCAAGGAGATTCCTTAAGTCCTCTATTGTTTTTGCTTTTTTTGTAGGACATTGTAAAGTTCTTCGAAAAGAAAGGAGTAGGCGGAATAAATATCGGTTGGCACTAAGTCTTGTTGATGTTATTATACTGTGACGATCTGGTTCTCCTAGCCCTCACTTGGATACAGGCACAAGATATGCTCATAGCTTTATCTGAATATTGCGACTTAAACGTGCTAGAAGTAAACATAGACAAGACTAAAGTCGTCGTTTTCTCACCTGGTGGCCGAAGAAAGAACTTTAAAAAAAGAAAGTAGTGGATGAATATGAATACCTAGGCGTAAAATTTCCCACTTCAGGTGTCTTTCTGAAATCAGCGAATGCTTTTGTCAGTAAAGCAGCTCTTGCGTCGGCAAAAGTGCTAGATATCTTACGTACAGCAAAATCAAACAGCCTAGAAACCAAACTGACACTTTTTTATTGTCTAATTAAAGCAACGCTGTTCTACAGTGCTGAAGTATGGGCACCTAGATATACAAATAAGTTAGAGCGAATCCAAGTAAAATATTATAAAAACATCTATCTGTGGCCCAGGAATACCCCAGACCATTTTGTAAGATTGGAGACTGGGACAACAAAAATTGAAGTTGATGTATTGAAAAGCATGGTGTTATGGTGGATAAAACTCCTAGATATGCCGGATACCAGGTTACCTAAAGCTTGTTATAACAGATTTACCAAGTGGGATGAATCAAACCAGTCCAAATTGGAGTTTAACTGGGTTAGTCAACTGAAGTGCACCCTCTTTAAAAACAATGCCGAATATTTGTGGAGCCTCCAATCTTCCAAAGATGTAAGTCGAGAATTAAAAAATGTAATTGAGAAAGCAAAAAATAAATCGATCAGTGACGACGTAGAGGCTACGCTTATATCTAAGTACAATCCGCATTACAAATATTATAGTTCACTAGGAATTGGAGAAGAGTATCTGTCCCTCCGAATATGTATAAAGAAACATAAGCTTGTAAGCCAACTACGAATGGCAAATGCTATTAGCTGTCATCTAATTTTGGAGCGTAACAGATATATTTTAGATGGAGCTAATAATTGCACTTTATGTGATCTCCAAGAAGTCGAGGATCTCGAACACTTCCTGCTCAGATGTCCCCAGTACCAAAGCCTAAGAGAACACAGATTTAGCCACAAGAACAATATTAAAATATTTTCTTTAGAAAACATATTATCAATAGCAGATAACAAAGCCTTGAACTCAGTTTATTATTATACAGTCGAAGCTCTGAAATTACGTTCTTTTATATTAAACGAATAAGAAAAAGGCCTTTATGAATAAATATGAATGATGATGCCTTTATTATTTATTTATATACTTACCCAGAGTGTTGTTTAGTAGTATTTATTATGTTGATGATTCTTCGGCCAAATTATGTTAGAGTTTAGAAAAAAAAAAAAAATAAATAAATAAATGGGGCATGCATTTTTATTTATTTTTTTAAATTTAACATTATTAGTTATTACTTGCATTGCTTTGTTATGGCTATTTCTATCTAGCTTTCTTGTGATTTTTTTTATGTAATTAAAATAAGTTTTTTTAAGTAATAAAATATTACTTACTTACTATTCATCCAACTTGGTTTCGATGCTTACCTTTAACTCCATATTTATTTGATCAAACACCACAACTTTGGATGCCTTCCTGAGCCAGCCTCATGATCCAGCGTTTCCTTATTCCTTTTGTAATAAGGATTATTTTTATATTCAAACTTCCACTCTAATTTTAAAATAATGCTTATTAATTGTTAACACTAATTGCACGCAAGCAGTTTATGAGCACTTAAAAATATTACAAGAAATCCAAAGATACTTTTAGAGACTTAAGGAATAATAAAACTCTCCAAGTAAATTCAAACTTTTTATTAGCCAAAGCAGCTTTCAGCCTGTTAAGGTTTATGAAGGCTGAAAGCTGCTTTGGCTAGTAAAAAGTTTGAATTTACGTGGAGTTTTATTATTCCAGTAATTATCAATATTTTTAATCCAACTTAAGTTGTTCCCTTTAAAAATTGTGAGTAGACAATTTTATTTACCAAATAAGATTATGAACTGATTATAGAAAGGAAAGAAAAGCTCCAAGAATAACTTTGTCATATAATCTCTGTTTAAATTAAGGAGAGTAAAGTTGGCATCTAGGCATTGTTATACAGACTATTCTCGTTCAAATTGCACATATTAACATCCTTGGCCTTGATTTTTTGAAAAAAAAATAAAAAAAAATTGCCTAATTATTTTCGAATGAAGCTTTTTTACACCCTATGTTCCAATTATAATGATTGTACTAGGTACAGGTACTAATTGGGTACTTAATAATTATAAGCGCTATTTCTCGGTCTAGTTCTATTATCGTACAAGTTGATTCTATTAGTTCTATTCTATTCTATTAGTTCTATTATCGTACAATTTTGTGGGAAAATTGAAAGCTTAATTCGGGACTAGGTATCATTAACGACAGAGGAAATTATTCTCCAGTGTAGCTTAGTTGGTTAGAGCTTCTGTACTGGAAATATAGGAGACCCGTGGTTCGAATCCCGGCGTTGGAGTCTATTTTTCTCTGTCTGTCTCCCATTGTTAATAATAATTATAATTTGATTTAAATTAAAATTTAAACTTCCCGTAGTATGAATACTACCAAAAACTTAAAAATTGAATTTATAATATAATCTAGGCTTTACCCGGTTTTCCCTACCCTTGTTATATACATGCTTTTTACTTATTTATACCAGGGCTGTACCGAGGCTGTGGTGAAGGTGGCCCTTGCCAAGGGCGCAGGTTTGAGAAGGGCGCAAAATGGAGAAGAGGAAAAACATTTTTTGATTGGTAAGATTGGTCAAAATGAAAACTTTACACTTAGGTATCATTTCGGTTGTGTGAGCTGTCAATTCGTGTTTTTATGATGAACATTAATCACATTGTGACATTGCGCTTAGCGCGGTGGCGTACGATTCATGTTTATATTGGCAACGCTAGGGCCTAGCGTTGCCGCGAGGCGCATCCGCCCCACCCCCTAGCAGCTAGGGCAGTGTTTTTCAACCTTTTTCTAATGGTGGCACCCCAACTTGGTTAATTGTTTCTCGCGGCACCCTTATTTCTTAATACTAGTTTAAACAAGTAAAGTGTGAAAAAACATGTAATTAATAAACTCAATGCACTCACCCATATCGAAAATTACTCAATTTATTAACACCATCTTAAATTATTTAAACAGTAAGAACACTTATGATACCGAAAATACGAAAGAAAAAAACGTTTAATAGTTTTTACATATAAAAAATAATCAAATAAAGGGTTCACAACCAACAAGTGTTGAATTTTTTTTTAATAAAATTATTAAAAAGGTATGGAATATTCTTTTTTGAAAATTGTAATTACATTTGTATGTATTCAGTAACAACCCTTATGAATAACAATACAATATAATTATATAAATGCCCTAAAAAAAATGTAATTCTACTTATTATATTTTTAAAGTACTCATTGTGTAAAAAGTATTTTTTACTTAAGAAATAAAGTTAAGATGTCAATATTGTATATATCAACTTATTTTTTGTAATATTGTAAATATTTTTCCGTTCAGTATTGTACTTAATTAAATTATAATTTCATATTTGCTGTGGTGAAAAGTGAAATGACAGTTGATGTTTTATCTAAATATACTTTTTATATCAACCATTTAACCTTGAACCGAAAAAGGAGTTATTTTAGTATAGCAAGGTGTTAAATAGTACTTTTTTTTTAAATAATACTTAAATGGCACTTTTTTACGTGTTAAATAGTACTTTCTAGAGTAGCGAAAACTAAAAAATTACTTTAACTTTTAGAGCCAGAATTGCTTAAAAATTTGTTTTACTGACGTTAAAATTCCAAAAATTTTCCGGGAGGGCCTCCGGACCCCCCTCTCCCCTGGGGGGTATTCCATACCCCCCAGTGGGGCGCACTTTTACGGGTTTGCCATGTACGCAGGAGCACCTAGGTACGCCCCTGATTTATACACGTTTTTATGTTTGTACTATATATATATATATATATATATATATATATTCATTTAGCGACTATAATTTTTATAAAAGTATTACTATAAAATAGGGTTTACAAATTGTCTTTGGGGGTATAAATTAGCTTAATTACAGGCAGTGAAAACAGATGACGTCTTAAAAAAAAAGTGTGATAGATTTAGTGAGTAAGATTGAAAACACCTCAGGGCAGGGGAACAACCTTACAATATATACCTCAGTCCTGAAAAGGTTTTAAAGGGGGGAGGGTGCGACTTTCCAAAATGCACTTACCCCCTTCACTCTAATACTGTTGCTAATGCTCCTTGCTAATGAATGACCAAAGTAAATTGAAATAATAATGACCAAGTAAATTGAAAAAGTAGTTATTTGGAATAGAAGGGTTGAATAAGAAAACAAATATAAAACAGTAACTGTTGGCCATTTATAACAAGTTTTAAATAAAAATAATGAGCGGTAAAGGAACAGAACAAAATGATCGAATAGAGTTAAAGCAGAATACAGCTCACAATTAACACAAATAAATAGAGTACACAGTAAATAGAATAAATAATGGTGATAAAATACATAAACACTGAATGAATTCAATTTATTAAATTCTTTTTTTTAACATGTAATACTTATAATACTGGGTAAAATTGTTAGGTGATAATAATATAAGTTTTAACAGATTATACTGAATAAATTTAAATTAACATTTTTATAAAGATGGCTTTAGTTTGAGTAAAGAACCAAAATAAAAATCTATATATGACTGGATTGGCAGTCATTGTTTGTACTCGGAAGCCTTACGGAGTAAATCAGTTCTAAGCCCCCATCAGTATAATACAATAAACAGTCTGTACAACCTTCACAATATATTTAAGAGTTTAAACACTCAATTGTCTACTGTTTAAATACTAAATTTACAAATAAATACTTGTGACACTTCATTCTCTCAGGACTCTAATAGTAACTAGAGTGTTTATTAATGAACAGAACATATACTGATTTTTTCAATGCTATTTATAATATTTACATAATAGAGAAATGCATCCTGTTTATGTGAAAAATAATTCATTCATTAGATACTTAGACATTCATAACATAAACAATATAACATCGAATACTATTAAACTGAATAACATTTATTAGAGTTTTAACTCATTATGTTCAATATTTAATTTTTTTTTTTAAATTTTCTTTGTAATAATAATTATCATTTATTTTTTTAATCCAACAAATTATCGATAACAAGAACATAACAAGTTTA
Organism: Gerris lacustris; assembly: GCA_951217055.1. Lineage (NCBI taxonomy): Eukaryota > Metazoa > Arthropoda > Insecta > Hemiptera > Gerridae > Gerris > Gerris lacustris. The sequence goes on from OX578285.1 coordinate 49,274,248, forward strand.
ACAAAAGATAATGACTAATAGAGATTATATACAAAATTATATATATATATATATATATATATATATATATATATATATATATATATATATATATATATATATATATATATATATATATATACAACATATATATAAATATAAATATATATATATATATATATATATATATATATATATATATATATATATATATATATATATATATGTATATACATAAAATAAATAAATAGAGTCATACATTTTGTTAAATAAAATATTATTCACTCCAACGGAATAAAAAATAACATATCATGAACCAGTGATACTTGAATATGGTGTTTATTTTTTATTACCATTGCAATTAACAAGACAACAAACAGCAAATAGAGTAAACATAAATAATGTTTCTATGCCACTGGTTCAACATAATTTGCAGGGTATAGCCCAACTCTACCCTCTTTTCTTCCTTTGCACCATCCTTGTTCATCTTCATCTTCCAGTTTCTCAAACAGATCACCTAAAATATTTTAAACAATTAATTTAATAGTCATATTGTTATTTTAATTAATCACTTGAATTTGCACAAAAAAGTAAAATTTAAGAGACAGTCATTTCATATTTATTATTTAATTACGATGTTATCAGCTTGTTCATAAAGTATATATATTTTATTTTAATTGTATTTCTGCATCTACTTATCTTAATATTATATTATCTGTAATAAAGGTTTTCAGAAAATATCAATCAATAATGTATAGTCAAACAATTTTTGAAAAACAGCTTGCTACACCTTGTAATCTACATTATATGTTTTAAATCAATGATTTCTTGAATACTTGTTTTTTCTTTAGATCAAATCTAATAAAAAAAGAGTTGATATACCTTAGGAGGAAGTTTTAGAAACAAAAGAGATAGAATCTAGGGTATTATGTAAATAACAGGAAAATATAGGGGTAAGTGGTTAGGGTCCTCCCTTGAAACCAATTCCCTAAGACTGTGAAAAAACCTGTACCTGTTTCTTCAACGGTGCAAATTCCAAAGAAGAGAGAAATGTTTCAAATGAATGATCAGATGATATTGTCAAACCTAAACAAAAGGAAAACCTAATGGCTCATAGGACTGAGTAGACCCAAACTGAGAAACCTGGTTGGGGGTCTTAATTAGACATTGATAACTCAAGAGACATGTGCCATTATTATATACGAAGACCCCACCTGCCCTGTGTGCAGCAAAGAAGAAGAGGCAGCAAACCACTTTACAGAGTACGTGAAGGATACGGAAGACAACGCTTTCACAAAAGAGGAGTGGGAGAAATCAGGAAAGAGGAGCTTGCTGCACTTAAGTGGCAAGACATCTCCTTTATAATCCAAACTAAGACTTGAGGGTAAGACTGAGGTGGTTTGATGGTCCAAATGTGGTCTAGTTGCTAGTGCCCGCCACCTAACAACTACTACAACACATTTTGAGATCCCCTAAATCCGTGCCTTCAGTAGTATGTGCAGTCATGTGAACACAAAACTGCTGGGCCGATTTCGATGACAGTTCGAATACATGCTCTGAAAAATCATAGCCCAAGGCGAAATCAAGAAATAAATTTTAGCTTCAAATTTAAAGAAGCCACCTCCAAAAAACTCTGAAAAAACATTTAAAAAATTATTTCTCAAAAATGGTTCTGATGATTATGATTAAAAAATTCTAAAATAGCCATTAAATTATGAACCTAACCATTTAAGTCGTTCTCCAGACAAAATCTAGCTTCTGAGAGGCCAGATTCGCTTCCTCACCAGGAACATTTTTTTAATGGTGAAATTGGAGAAAAATGTTGAATAATAATTAAATGTAAGCATGAAAACTTGAAATAAATGAAAAATACGGAGTCAAGAAATACTCTTATATGAGAAAGTTTTAATCAACAGATTGTTTATTATAGCGATGTAACAGAAACACCAAAAATAAATTACATTAAAAATCACAAAACCTCTCATAGGTTAAAAATATCAATACCTTGTTTAAAAGACAGTTCATCACTTTCGGCACCATCGTAGTCATAAAGCGCTCTTACAGGAATACCAGGCTCGCCATGATCAATTAAAGCATCATTACCCTCTTCGTCCCAATCATCGTCTCCTTCATCAAATGGATTATCTCCCGGTCGAGCCCCGTTCCTACAAGAAAGCAAAATTTTGTACAATGGACTAATTTATCAGTACTATACAATTACATTTTTAGCAGTAAATAAAACACACTATAAGTTCACAAAGTGACAAATATTTACAGAAAAGCAAAGATATTAGCAAGAAAAAAAAGGAAATTTAAAAAGGACATGATTACTTCTTTAAATATTCAGAACATTAAACAAATAATTAAGGAATGACAACAGTTTCTAGAACAGGGTTTAACATCTCATGAAGTCAGTAAAATTACTCTTGTTTTGAAAGTAAAGTGTACAAAATTTCATCAACCTCGGAATAAAACTGTATCTACAGTGATATATATATTTTATATATATAAACACCTATTTATTTTTCTATACTGGAAACAAATGAGAAGTAGAAACTGTTTGCTGCAGAAACAATACTGCACGGACATAAAATACATACAGGGTGGCACAAAAGTATGGAATGGTACCCCTAAATAACTCTTCAGAAATGCATTTTTTTGAAAAAAGTTTCAGGATTTTTCCTTAGCTATTCAATGGTGACCTTGGATTTGACCTTAACCTTGCCCTTCAAGGTCATGTGGCTGTTGAAGGGAAAATTCAGCTATTTCGCAATCCACAATACAAATTAGAGGTTCCCATTGGAAAAACAATTTTGACCCTGGAATGACCTTAAACGTCATGCTCAAGGACATGGTCAAATTTTATGTAAGATTTCCTTCAAATGACCTTGAAGGGCAAGGCTAAGGTCAAATCCAAGGTCACCATTGAATAGCTAAGGAAAAATCCTGAAACTTTTGTATGAAACTTGCTTTTTTTTTAAATGCATTTCTGACGAGTAATTTAGAGGTTACCATACTTTTGAGAGCCAGCCTGTATAATATAAATAAATAAATACTGACTGTGTATTGGTTGGAGTAGAATCAGATTTGTCAGGAGATTTTCTAGCTTCTGTTTTTAAATCGGGTGTTTCGTTCTCACTTGGTGCAGGACCAGTGCTGGCTACTTTCTTCTGAGTTGCCGGTTTCGAATTTGGAGGTGAATAATCCTAAAATAAATCATCACAATAAATAACAGACTTACATAATAATTTGTTGATTTTTTAAAAAAAGAGAAGTAAGTTAATTCTTTTAATCGGAGATTATTTACTTTGTTCAAGTATCGCAACTAAATTAAAATCAATTAAATACATCGTCTAAGTAAGTAAGTGTATTTATGTAATGTTCAAGTGTTTCAAGAAAAAAAAAATTAATATCCTACGAATTATGGGAAAAATATTATTCACAAAAGAAGAAGACAACTATAAAATGTTAAAAATTATTTGTTAACAATCAAAAAAAATTTGAAAGAAAAAAAAGTGAGTTGAAAATTAAAAGTGTATAATCAGTGCTGAACAATATGATTTTCAATTAAAAAAACAAAAAAAACTATTGTTACATATTTAATTAAATGAGTACAGTGTAATGTAATAATAGTGCAGATTTTATATGATAAATAAAATTTAAAAATTATAAACATTTAAAAAGTAGTAGCAATTAAGATGGCCCAACTGTGTAAAATTAGCTAACTTTGTTATTATTAATAGGTATTACTTTTTCATCATCCTACTAAAAAATATCTTATTGTCCTGAAAAAGAGGAAATAAGACTGATATACTTTATAAATGTCTTTAAACTTAAAATGTTAAATTATTTTTAGTCTTCTATTCATAAACCTCTGTCCTTTTGACTTGTATTGATTTTAAGGACTAATGGTGTTTTTGTTTGTAATTTTCTATGTTTTATTAAACAATAATAATACGAAACAATTTAAGGATGTAATACAGGGGCCAATTTAACAGACTTGTCTTAATACTTTCTACTATTTGAATGTAACAATTAAATATGGTTTGTTATTAAAATTAATATTGTTGTAACAACTGGAGACTGACTAACGGGTTATTGATGCATCGAGGGGCTTAGGTGTAGCAGCAAACAGTATACAACCATTATCAGCAATTACCTTTTAGTACAACAAAGTCATCTTTTTAACACAAAATTATAAGATAAACAATGTACTTTTTAGGTTTCTGTACGAAGTAAAAAAAAGAAACCTTATATAACGGCTCTGTCTGTCTGTCTGTTGGTGTCTGTCTATTGGCTTGTTTCAATTCATAAACTACTACAGCTAGGAACATTAAATTCGGTAAACAGGTGCATCTTGACATTTGAGGCAACTGTACACATTTTGGAGTTTTCACACTTAATATTTTCAAGACGGCGACTAATATGGAGGGCGGCCAAAAAAAAAGTTTTTAGTCAGCATGACATGTTATACATCAATTTAAAGGTCTTGAAGTGTAGAAAAAGAATAACCAACTATTAAAATTTTACACTTATAATTTTAACTTAATCTTACAGAAACCGGCGATTATCGCCTCACGTACTTACGAGAAGCGCGCCTTACTTTTTTCACATTGAAATTAAACATGATAAAAGTTAATGAAAGGGAAACAATTAGTAGCATTCATTTACCAGCCATATTAGCATTAACAAAATAGTAAAATCCGTAAATTTGTTGCATGCAGAAAAAATAAATAACACAAATTATATTTCATGCATCTCGGGTAATAATAGGAATCAGGATGATAAACATAGTTCAACTAATTTTTAACTCCGTAAAAATCTGTTACGGTTTAATAACCTATACATTGTAATAATAATATATTGTTAATAATATTGAGATTGAAGATTTACCAGCATAAAAGTAGTGACAGAACTGCATTGACATATTAAAAAATCGGCCCAAGACAACTCAGACTGACTTTGTCATAAAAAATCTGTTACGGTTTAATAATCTATACATTGTAATAATAATATATTGTTAATAATATTGAGATTGAAGATTTACGAGTATAAAAGTAGTGACAGAACTGCATTGACATATTAAAAAATCGGCCCAAGACAACTCAGACTGACTTTGTCATAAAAAATCTGTTACGGTTTAATAACCTATACATTGTAATAATAATATATTGTTAATAATATTGAGATTGAAGATTTACCAGCATAAAAGTAGTGACAGAACTGCATTGACATATTAAAAAATCGGCCCAAGACAACTCAGACTGACTTTGTCATAAAAAATCTCAGTCCCAGATCCCCGAAAATATGAATATATTGTTATCTACACAGACAGATAGAAGTGTCGATTTGCTAGCTGTGACTGTGAACTCACCTTTAGGAGGGTTCCTACAGAACCTTCCAAGTCAAGTGAGAGTCCCACCCGCCACTACCGTCTACACCAATCATCCTTTTAAACTATAAACTCATCATGATTTACTACTAATTTGCTTAATATTAAATATTTATTGCATTAAGCTCGCTTCAATGATAAACCTACGCGATGCTTAGTTAGTATATATTATTTAAAATGCGTTCAACAGGTGGTAGTTTACTTTTTATTTTCGATTTTCAACAAAATCAGATTTATTTTCATCAATATCTTGTAAACTAGATTTTTTTTCTGGGAAAACGCCTTATATAGATTTGTATTTAAATAGACTACATTTTAGAATTTTTTAATCAAAATAATCATTGGAACCGTTTTCGAGAAATTTTTTTTTTCAGAGTTTGTGGGGGGTAGCACCCCTCTGTGCTTCTGCAGAGACGAAAGAAAGAAATTTTTTAAAAACCACTTTTTAGGACTCAGGGGATCTTAAAATGTGTAAATCCATCAAAATCTCAAAATTGAATTTTCACGCTGTCACAATACTTTCTCTTTATATGAGAAAATAAAAAGTAATATCAAATTATTAATGTTGCAGAATGGTGGTCTAAATACTGGGATAAATTAAAATAAACCAAGAAACACATTTAATTAAAACCTCGTCCTTCTTAAGCGTAAAACCAACGTCAATAAATTTCCATGATAGAATTAAGATAAGAACAAATAATTCCATTAATTAGAAAATATTTAACAAGAATATATATTTTTTTAAGGAGACTCAAAATAGGGATTTAACAGTTATTTACGTACCAAGGGAGTGAAGTTAGGCATAATTCCCTGAGCAATCAAGTTGATTCCTAAGACGAAAGCCGAAGGAATCATGAATTTTAAGTCGACTTAAATGTTGGTTCCCGAGGCGTAGCCGAGGTAACCATAAATTAAGTATTGGTCTGGGAATTATGCCTTTCTCCTCTTGTGATGCGTACAAGATTTTACCTTCAGAAGAGAGAAAAAAAATTACAAATTTATAACACAATATATTCCTTATTTATCTATTTTACGTAACTTTATATTTAAATATAAACGAGCAAATGTAAAAAATAACTAATAAATTTAACTAAAAACAACACAATTAATAGAACATTTACTCAAAACACAGAGCGTTTAAAAAAAAAGAAATATTTAAAAACAGCTGATTGCGAGACATGTTTGTAATAAACAATGTTGCCAACTCAAATCATCGAAATTTCCGTTTAAATGCAGTTCTTTTACTAGAATTAAGTTGGCTGCACTGAATTTACTGGGAGTTATGCCATAACTCCCTGTGGCTTGGCCAGGCAGTTAAATAACACTTAACACCCTAAAAACCAGGCAGTTAAGTTAACTTCTTCTCCCCCCTGGAGGTAAAACTAATTAAATTATGTAAAAAGGTTTATAAAAATAATTATTTTCATAAAAAAATGACTAAAAATGTGGGTTATAAGGCAACTAAAGATAGCTCTAATTAAATTCCTTTATTGTTTCACCCTTCTCACAGAAGTTGATAATTAATATTTTTATTTATACCTTTTTATTTATTTTTTTTTTTTTTAAAAGAAATAAAGATTAGGTGTATTGTTTATACAGTTGATAAAGTAAAATGATGAATTAACTGTGTAATAAGTGAAAGCTGTCAGTGATAATGGAAATAAAATAAAGAGTAAATGTTAGAATATAATTATATAGTATAGTTAAAAAAAATAAAATAAAAGTAAAATAATAAAAGACATACATGAATATCTTCCCTAACTGGCCTCTGGTTGATGAGAGTAATATTTCCAGCTGGAATAGCATCCTTTGATTTTCCTTTAGCAATGTCCCGAAACTCTTCCGTGTATTCCTGACAGGAGAAATTATAACTATTTAAGCATGCTCTAATCTATACACTAATAACGAAAAATATTGGCATCATTTACCAATTAAAGCGACATTAAAAGTTCCTCTTGTTAACAATCATACTAGTTCTATGAAAAAATTGACGTCTTCAAGTTAATATAGATATACGAAATCGTATTTGAAATAGTTTTTTTTCTTTTGATATTAGAATTTATCCGTAAAATAATAGAGTCGATAGTTACTGGATACACAAGACATGTAGGCAAAATCAAAGCTTACATTTCATGCAATAATTTAAACAAGTCTTCTGCTGTTTAGAGAAAGGCAGAATTATACAATCATTAGCACATAATATTAATTCTGCAAATAATAGACTCTTCTTTTTTTTTTGTTTTCGTTTTTGGCATTAACATGTTTGTAGGCTGAACACCAACAATTCAGACAAAAGTAATATTAAAAAAAAATCATATAAACAGCATTAAAAAACAAAAAAAAAAACTATATTAATAATAATAATAAAAATAAAAAAAATGATGCAAATTGCTAAGACAGAGTAACAAAACTCTCATACATAACACAGGATGATGTCAGGCTTTAATAGGAAAATAAATCGATGAAACTTTAAGGTAGAAATGACGGTGAGGTAAGTGTTGCATAAAAAATGACTCACTTCAAACTGAGGCCAGTTCATAGCCATGTTAACGCCATGGTTATTAGACCACCATTTCAAGTCCTTTTCATGGTCAGCGTTATCAACAGTATGCGAGAACTCATCGTAAATTTGAGGAAGTCTAAAAAAAAGGAACATACAGTTTAATAAATGGTTTAACAAAGAGATTCGCCAGCCAGCAGATAAAATATATTTAATGAAAGGCCTAGTAGGTTTAAAAAATCACAGGGAAGTACTTGCGCCCAAGAACTTTTTAGGGTTTTGTAGATGATTAAGCATACCCGTTATGTAATTATGATTTTTTTTTCGATCTCAAGGGTCCCGGGTTCAATCCCCCAATGTTTTTTTATCGGTAATAACGACTAGATAAATTAAATTCAGGAAATTTTCATCGCCCCACCATAAGGTATAACCATGAATTATTTTGAAATTTTAGGACCAGCCATTATATAGTGGTTGGGGGTGGGGGGGATTTATAAAATCAATAAAGAATGCAGAATTTAAAAAAAGCATATATATATTATTTGTGTCCTACTCTTCAGCAGCTTTCATTTGATACCCCACTCAAAATTTAAAAAAAATAAAATGTTGGGCGCACTTCACATTTTCGTGCACAAATTTGTCGGTTTTTAAAAATTGGGGATGCACTCCCGGAATTTTCATTGCCCCACAATAAGGTATTAGCATGAATTATTTCGAAATTTTAGAACCAGACCTCTTCAGAGATTTTATGAATCTTGACATGTGTCATTTGCAACAGTTGCAAATTACCTTGATCCCTAAAATGGGTTTGAAACATAAGGATTGACAACGTCTCTGATTGCAGTCTACTCTGTAATTGTACCAGTAATGCCTCTTAAAAATGATCCCATTTCAATGCTTGACCCTTAAGCTGAATTGGTAATAAATATTAATAAATCGTAAACTTACGTTGGATCACGAGATATATTTAGGCATTTTTGAATAGAAAATAGTGTATCTTTAAAAAATTGCAGTCGCTGAGCCTCCATGATTTGACACTTGTCGAAAACTGCTTTCATTTCTTCCATATACTTGGGATTGTGATTATTTAGTTCCTGCAAAGATATTTCGTATTTTTCTTTTCCTCTTTGTACGTCTTCTTTTGTTTTAGCAACACGATCTTGCATTTTTTTCACCTAAAAAAAAATATAAATATATGTGTTGTTTGACAAAGATGTGACAGAAGAATATAATGTGAAACATAATGAACTAACAATGGTTCAAGTCTTGCACCTCTAAGAAATTGTTGCATAGTCAGTTTAAACTACCTCGTTTGCTAAAATTATTTATTTAGATATCGTCACTTTAAACACGTTTAGATTAAAAATAATAAATTAAATACAAATTTGATGTAAGGTAACTTTTAAGTGAAATGATACGATTCGAGTAAACTTAAAAAAACTGTGGAAATTCGAGGGGTAGAAGTGAAATGCACTAACTGTTCACCATATTACTCTTCTAGCACAGTCTGTTATGACCTTTCAATCCTAAGATGTGCCACTTAGTTTTACCCCCTTTCAATGCAAAAAACTTGATTAGGAAAGCATGATAATTTTGGTATGTTATTAAACAGTCGATAACGTCCACTACAGAAATAGAGTAGCTTCAGTCAGCAGAGTAATATAATAACCTGGTCCAAGGATAAAGAAGAATCTCCACTAGCATTCCGTTCCAAATTAGAAGCCGATCGTTCCACTTTACAAGCGTTGTGATAATCCTGTTTAGCTTTGTTGACTTTGGTGAGCAACTTGGTCCAAGGCTTCTGCGCTTTCTTAAACGCATCTTCCATTTCTTTTCTCTCTTTAATTTGCATCATACTCTGGAAACATTAAAACAAACAAAATAATCAACTTCCGAATCAGAAGAATATGTGGAGAAGAAACTTGACTGAATTATATCTATATAAATTTATTTAACAAATAATACAATATTTACAAATTGGTAACTAAATAATTAAATATGTACGAGGTGTGTACAGAAAATAACAGGAATTTTAAAATTTCGCGGGTTTGGAGAGTCTGATTGTCATTTTTTTAATTTTTATTATGTGCGTATACATGCCCCTGAAGTAAGATAAAATTTTCAGCTGTATTCATGATTTACTTTGTCCGTGACAGCCGCTAAGGTTAGACGTGTTTCTATAAGCTCGGCGATTTTAGTTTGTCAAAAAAATGTTGCGTAAAAAATTAAATAAAAAGTAATAAAGTGTGTGAAATGTTAACGAAGGCCTATGGTGAGTCTGCTATGAGTAAAACAAGAGTTTACGAGTGGCATAATCGTTTCCAAGATGGCTGTGAAAACGTTGAAGATGCAAACGCCCCAGCACATCAATGACCCACAAAAACATGGAAAAAGTGAAAGAAATAGTTATGAACCATCGCCGAATTACAGTCAGAGAAGTCACTGATGATGTTAGCATATCGATTGGCTCAACCCATGAAATTTTTTAGAAAGTTTTGGGTATGAAACGCGTGGCAGCAAAATTTGTTCCGAAATTGTTGAATTTTCAACAAAAACAGCAGTGAATGGAAGTTGCTCAGATGTCACTAAATGAAGTCAACGACGATGTAGAATTACTGAAACATGTTGTAACAAGTGACGAAACATGGGTTTACGGATAAGACGTCGAAATTAAGGCTCAACAAAATTTTATTTAAATTCTTTAATCCGTTTTTTTAACAAACGAAAATTGCCGTGCTCATAAAAACACGTTTAACCTTAGCGGCTGTCACAGAAAAAGTAAACAACGAATATAGCTGAAAATTTTATCATACTTCAGGGACATGTATACCAACATAATAAAAAAAAAATTAAACCCGCGGAATTTAAAGAGTCCTATTATTTTCTGAACACACAACGTAACTTAATTCCCTACAAATAGTGTTGTAGCAAAACAGGAAAGAATTTAATGCATTTTGTACATTTTAAAAAGATCCATGTCAACTTACTTTGTGGTATGTGTCTTTCTGCCACGTTTTAATATTTTGAGTAACTTCGGAACATAAGTTATCTCTAACTTTAATGTGCAAATCTGAGAGTCTATCAGCTTCGGCTAGCATTCCTTTCCAAGCAGCTTCCATTGTACCATATTCAGGACCTAAATGGATTCAATAATAACATTTTAAAATAAATAAATTAAAATAATAATACATTATACAGTTTGGTGCCAGTACTAATAAATGTCATTTTTAAAATTGCTAATTATCATTACACTGTTTGTCGAAATTGAAATTATACCTCACTGTCATAACTCCACTCTATATTGAGGGTCTAGTAGGAGTTAGTTTTTGTTAAATCTGTCCGTTATATTTTATTCTTTAATTTATCAAGTACGTGGTTTTTGGTATATTTAATGTGTTACATTATACAGGGTGGTCCAAAAGTCTCCCCCCTCCCTCTTAACTTTTGAACGGTTTGAGATAAATTAATGAAACTTGGGGGATCTCTACCATGCAAAGGGAAGTTTGTTTTCATGCAATCGCCCACTAGGGGCAACCACCCACTTTGCCCCCAGGCCACCCAACTTCAAAATTTCAAATTGGAATGTATATTTTTGATAGCATATTTGGATTCTACGGTGAATAACCATACATTTATTCTTATTACTATTTTTTATAACATTACAAGTTGCAATTAAACTGAACAAGAGACAAAATAAATCAGTGCGATAGATGAGCTATCATTTTTTTTTCAAGATTCCCTATTCTTGGATGAGGCCCCACGCCCCCCTTGACTTGTCTTTACGCCTCCCTTGGAGGGCGCGCCCCCCACTTTGGGAACCAATGATGTAAAGGGAAGTGTGTATTCATCCATTCGCGTACTAGGGGAAACCACCATTTTGCCCCCAGGCGCTGAAATTTAATATTTTTATTGCCTCTCTACTATACCATTGCCCCCCCCCATAGGGGGCAAAATATTGGAGATAGAAAGAAAAGTTTGAAGTAAAATATTTTTATTTTTTGCCGTAGAATCTAAATCTTCTATTAAAAATATACACTCTAAGTTAAAATTTTGAAGTTAGGTGGCCGGGGGCAAAATGGGTGGTTGCCCTACTGCGCGATTGCATGAAAACAAACTTCCCTTTACATGGTAAGGATCCCCCAAGTTTCATTAATTTATCTCTAACCGTTTAGATTTTACAACGTATTATCGGAAGGGTTATTTTGCTATCTTTGCCCCCCTGTAGGGAGCAAAATATTGGAGATAGAAAAAATAGTTTCAAGTAAAAGTTTATTATTTTTCACCGTAAAATCCAAATATGCTATCAAAAATATACATTCCAATTTGAAATTTTGAAGTTGGGTGGCCTGGGGGCAAAGTGGGTGGTTGCCCCTAGTGGGCGATTGCATGAAAACAAACTTCCCTTTGCATGGTAGAGATCCCTCAAGTTTCATTAATTTATCTCAAACCGTTCAAAAGTTAAGAGGGGGGGGGGACTTTTGGACCACCCTGTAGAGAGAAGTGTTGTTATATCTAAATAAAATGTTTGTTAACAAACCTTTTTCAATAAGTTCATGCCATTTCTTGCTCCAAGTTTTTAAACTTTTAGCATAGTTCTTTTCAATGTCGGAGCGTTCTTGTAATAAAGTTATAATATCTCCACACAATTTGTACCCGTCTTCTATCCTTTTAGTGGTCCTTTTGTAATTTCCAGGCTCCCAGAAGGAGTCACTGCTAGCCATGAGCATGGTATCATCACTGTGATGTGACATGGTTTACCTGTATACAAAATAACATTTCAATTAGTAACAAAGAAAGCCTTTTATTGCCTTTAAGTATGTAACCATTAACAGAATAAAACAAACCAAATTTATACTCTCCATCATTTCTCTTAATATAAAGGCATGAAACAAACATAGAAATAAAAATAGTCTCCTTATTAATGGCAAATTGGCATTCACCTGGGGACCCTCTGGGTACAAGGGGTAGTAAGGTTATTTTAACGGTAGGATATATATATACATATTTATACATGCATATACACATTAATTTATTAATTCGAAGTTAACAACTCAATAAATGTTGATATGTGTTGGGTCAAAACGGGGTGTAGTAAGGTGTAGAAAATTACATTATAAAATTGGCTATATTCGTCCCGTATGTACTTGAGCACTTTTTTCAAGTTTTTTATTGTGTAGTGTATAATTTTAAAAGCCTCAATTTGCACTTTAGAGCTGTGTCATATGTTTATTTTTTAAAAATTTGGTAAATGCACTTTTGTACCTATTTGTATGTTTGTTGCAGTTCAATGAGGTTAAATATTCTTTTAGGGGGTATATCTGCCTTCATTAGCTTATTTAATACCTTATTGGATTGTTTATTTTTGGTACCTAGGGGGTACAGGGGTACAAAAGTCAAAATACACTGAACTTATCTTAATGTATATCTTAAATAAATAAAGGAAATCAAGACTTCAGTTCTATAATCACAGAATATAGCTTTAAATAAATTAAATTACTACTATACATATTTTGACCAACACTGTGGACAACCTGGTCCTTATCAGCAAAGGAAAGGGAGGAGAGGGCACCCCTTCATCATGTGCATTTATATGAATAACCAAAATATAATTTGTACTCAATAAAATTCGTATACACATGAAATGTAGTTTATTTTTAACCGTCCTAGGTATTTGGTGACACCTGGGGCCAGATCCATACAAAAAGTTTACAAATATTACTATTCACCTGATCCGTTTGATTCTAATATTTATAAATATTAACACTGTACTATTATAAAATAAGTTTATTTGTCTTGACCACAATATTTAAATTTAATTCTAAATAATTTTAAATTTAAATTTAATCATTTTAAATTTAAATATTGTGGTCAAGACAAATAAACTTATTTTATAATAGTACAGTGTTAATATTTCTTTTAACAAGTGATACAAACCCTTCATTATGTTTGATTTCCACAAAATCTCAGTCAAAACAACGAACTTTCTAATATTTATTATTCCGCAAATTATTAATCATATTAGTAATCTGTTATTGTAGAACCGACCCATGGAAAACATTTTACGGATAGATTACAAGTTTAATTATTGCTAATGTGCTGCATTCAACAATATAATAAAATATCACAAACTATTAATAAAATAAATAATATTTGAGGCGGGTAAGGGGTGACACAGTGGTGTGTGGGGGGGGGGGGGGGACACCTTGTGGTCCGTGGGGCCAAAAAGGTTTGGAAAGCCTGCTCTAGAGCATAGTGGATTTTAACCAACTAGCATTTCATCTAATATTTCTCATAGTGAACCCTAATATAAAAGTTTTACTAGACCAACTTTATCAACTTAAACTATTTATCAAAAGTGAACTAATGGTACTGGGCCAACTAGTATTTACTGTAAGTTGTATTTTGTATGAGTTGCTGCATGTAGTAAGAATGCAGCCACTTTATTTATCTACTGGATACGGTCATCAGTGTGAAACATGTCTCACCCCTCTGGAATTTGAACACACCCGATAACACAGTGTTTAGACCTTAGTTTGCACAGTTCCACCTAGAAACCAGGAATCTATACAGGAAATTCTATATAGAACAATTCCTTTTCCTATATAGAAATATATCACCTTAGGAATTAAAAAAAAAGAAATTTACAATGAGCAGAGCGCTCTGTTCATATAGTTTCCTTTCTTTATAAGTAATAAGTAATGAACCCCAAAAGGCATTTTTCACATTGAAGTCACCTCCAATTATAAAATAATTACATTTGGAAAAGACTTACATAATCATGGTTTTTTTAAATTTTGTTTAGGAGGGCAATTATTACAAATATATTAAATTTCATTTTGTTTGACATGATGTAAATTTATAGTTATAACTTACATTCTTTTTTTCCTTTATAATTTTGGGTCTTCATAGTGTTTGAGCATATCTTTCAACAATATATATTATAAGTACATCTTAAAGAATGTATTATATTAACTTCATTTATTTACAGGTACATAATAGACATGTTTTCTTCATAATTTTCAATGTTTTTCCTTAACGCAGAAATGCATTCCCTCGAATTTTGTTATCGAGGTTGCACTGTAGTGTGTGCATAATTTTATTTTAACTTTTGTAAAACACATGAATTATTATTCTAAATGGATTATGACATATTATTCTTTTATATAAGTTCCACAAAAAATCAATCAACTACACTAGACGTAACTTTCCCATAGAGAGCCTCTTTTTGGGAGGTTCTTTTAATGAGATGTAAATAAAAATAGCTCTATCTTTCAATGGAATAACTTTGAATGACTAATGATCACACAGTGCCTCGTTAACAAAGTAACTCAATAATGCAAACTTAAATAGTATTATTAACTGTTAAAAAAAAAAAAAAAAAACCTAGCTCATGGCAATAAAATAACAAAACCTACATGGGCCACACTTATTAACTTACTTTATCTATTCACGGCAGAAAAATTAAGCATTACTTAACTGTTTTTAGGCTGGAAAGTACTATTTCGCTGATTTGTCATTAAAATATTAAAAACTAGCAGGAAAGTAATTGAAACAGTCAGGGAAATATTTCCATGCCCGGGCAGGAAAAGTACAGTGTTTACCCAGTGTGTCATAACATCTGTTTTTGTTTGTGTTCAGTTTAATTTTAATTTAGTTTTATACTTGTTTTATTAAAAAGCAATTAGTAGAGTCTCGCTAATCCGGGTTTGACGGGACTGGACCTAGTCCAGATTACCGAAAGTCCGGATTAAACAGAATCAGTTTTAAAATGTCTTTAAAACAAGCTTTAGTAGGGTAAAACTATTGAAATCGAGGTTTTTATCGTATTACTTTTATAAGTCTCCAAAGCATGCTTGTATAACACTATTTAAGTTAAGGGCTGTTCTGTAACCTGTCCGAATATCAAATGAATTAAAATAAAATGACAATCTATTAAGCAGGTGCAGGTATAGAAGGGACTTCCTGAGAAACAGGCTGTGTTCCGATATGAAATTCGAGGAGCGATAATTATTTCACAAAAAGTTGAGACATTGTCGGCTTGGTGAAATTTCATGGAACTGCGTTGAGCCGCCACTAAATGTTTCTTAAAACCCTCTCCACATCTCAGTCACATATAATTGTATTTCTTGGAATACACTACCTTTATATCTTCCCCCCTACATTTCTATGGAACCGAAAGAGATTTATCAATGTTCTTACTTATTCCTCATTATTATTAATCTGTTTATTTTTAGCAAAAATACCGGGTATTCCTCGTGTCGAAATGTTAGAATGTACACCTGTAAACTAACTAGGAACCATTTAAAAAAAAAAAAATAAACAATAAAAGCAGAAACCCTGATAATCTTAACAATTCATAAATCAGAACAGGCCCTGGTTCCAATTTGTACATAGTTTTTGGGCCGTCCAGATTATACAGAAGTCGGACTAGCGGGGTCCGGATAAGCGAGACTCTACTGTAATATGTTTACCTAAGCTTCCATTTTTTATCTAAATAGCGTAAGTAGATAAAATTAATATTGTATGCAACAAGGCAGCAAAGGAAACATTTCTGTCTTGTGATTTTATTGCCTCCCTCGGTAGTCAATTTGGTAAATTACCTGCCTCAGCAGATAATTTTCATAGCCTGTCCTCGCCACCGGCTAAGAGGCTAACTTAATCACTCGTCAGTAAAATTCCATTTTGCTGCCAAGTTACATAAATAACTATTATCAACTTATTAGTCTAATAAGTAGTATTAACATTAGTTAAAAGTATAAGTAGTATTGATAATCAATTACTGGTCTTCAAAATTCTAAACAAAAATAAAATGATTTAATATAAAATGCTAAACAAAGATATACAACAGTATAATATAGTAGAAATAAAAATAAAGCTTCAAGTGTCTCATAGATAAGAAACAAAAATAACACGACATTTAAATCTCAATATATATAAAAGGTAATAACTACCTCAGTGTTAGTTGATATCTTGAGAACTACTGAACACATGCAAGTTCTTTTATCTCACTATAAAATTTGATTTATTGAAACTAACTATAAAGGCAGGAAAAATGAAATAGTATAGCATGAGAAAAGAAATTGAATAAAAAAAAAAAATACTTATTTTAACAGTTAAAAAATAATGCACACTCAATAAAAGGCAAGAATGACCTCACTGATCTTGAGAATTACTGAACACATGCAAGTTTTTCTTTATCACTATAACATTTGATTTATTGAATCTAACTATGAAGGCAGGAAAAATGAAATAATATAGCATGAGAGAGAGAAAAAAAACAAACTTATTTTTAAACAGTTCAAAAATAGTGTACACTCAAGGAGAACAAAATAAATATTAAATAAATACTATATTTGATAAAAAAAACAATGAATTACAATAAATTTACTTTAATTCGTTAAGAATGAAACAGCTAGTTTGTTATTTCAATTGCTAATTTGAATGTTATCTATTTTAAACTAAAATAACGGTTAATGTAAAGTAATTATATTAATAGTCTTGTTTTAAAGTCAATCTTATCACAATTCAACCTTGACAACACTGTGTATGCTACGTGGCATAAATATAAGCCGTTTAAAAGAGCCCAAAACATTTTTTTCTCTATATAGAAATGTGGTGGAAAAAAAACTACAAGTAAACCAGGTTGCTATAAGGTTACTATCACTAAAATACCAGTACCTCATTCAATTGACGTTATCACCAATTCAATTTATCAATTTATAAAAAAAAGGAAGTGGTAAAACTTATTTCAAGCACTGTTAAATAACTTTAATTAAGTACAGCATTGGTCAAGAGTAAAATTAATAACTCTATTGTCAAACCACCACAATAGATAATATGTTAATAAACAAGGATTTTAGTTGATCATTATTAGTGTCATCAGATAAACTTATCTTGTTGCTTTTAACAAGCATGTTGAGCCATATAGCATTATTAACTGATTCTAAAGTATTGTTGAGAAAAGAATGGTCTTTATGACAATACAGGAAATTCTCAGTGTTTCCCAACCCTAATGGTTGTGACCCAAAATAGGGTCACGACAAAATATTTTAGGGTTGCGAAAAATAATTTATATTATTCAGACATAAATTAAAAAATTATATATAAAAATAAGTTCAATGGAATTAAAATACATACATTCAATTTAATAAAGTAAAAATAATAAAATTACAACGATAAATTTAAAGGAATAAAATAATTTTATTAGGAAAAGATAACAATGAATACTTGAAAGGTTGATAAAAATAAAGCGACAAAAGAATGGGTATTGCAACCAGCAGTAATAAAACTTGTTAGAAGCTTTCATCTCTTTTCTTTAAACTTCCGACAAAGGGTCATCAGCCCGTCAACATGAGTTCACCAATTATTATAGGCTCTTTATATAATAAATAGACAATGTTATAAAGAATTAATAAAAATCAACACAACAATTGTTTGTTTGTTGTGTTACTTTTTATAAAGCTCTCTAGTCATAATTACGAAGTGGTACAACAAAATCTCAGACAAACAACTATTATTTGTTATAAACAAAACAATGTTACCTTTACCAGGTATTTATTTTTTATAATTTGACATTATTTATACTTAAACTAAAAAAACTGTAAAACTAAATATTGTCACCACTATTGTTCAAAATTATATAGGTAAACATATGTTTTTGAATTTAAATGTTATAGCCTGAAGAAGCTCTGAGTAAGATCGAAATAGAGCTGTTTTTTAAAAAGAAAAACGAGAAGGGATAAAATTATATATTTATTAACCCTAACAACGGCCAAATGAAAATATAGATCAATATAGGTAGTTTTCTATACGATAAACAACAAAATGAGGGTTCACCACTAAGAAAAATTATATATACATAAAAAATTAGTAACTACCAACCAAAACAGAAGAAAAATTTACTAATATTGACATGGGAATCCGGTACTCTTATAGAAAAGGGCCCCCCCTTTTTGTTTTTATACAGAAGAGTTTATATCCCTTAGTCTAACTACCTATTGAGACAAAGGGATATTCAGTCCAATATGCTTTGGGACAAAGGAATATCACACTTTTGCATAAAAAAAGTGTGTATTCGATTGTCAGAAGGTATATTAGATTAAAAAAAAGTGGGGGGCCCTTTCCTATAAAAGTGCCTGGGAATCCTGTCAAAAAGGTGGAAGAAGTACGGCTTCTCAAAATGCCAAAAATGGAGATTGTTGAAAGAAAAATATTTCAAGGGTGATTGCTATCGTCGGTGCTTGCCACATGGAAGACAAGGGTTTCATTTTAAACTACTGCCTAATGTTTAAAAACAAAAATGTATTCATTCTTGAATAAGTATCCTGGTTTAAAGTGGGCAAAAAGGATTTGAAATAAGATAGGATATTTCATTGTGTACATTAGTATATCGATAGTAATAGTTATTTAATCACTAATTGTTCATTTAATAGACAAGAAAAAAAAATAAACAAAGTGTCAGACCTTAATACTTGTTCATATTTAAGAAGGGCTGTTTGTACTTAATCCCGTGGCACTTTAACTAGTAGTAATATCTACTTACTTCACCTTTAAATTTCATTTTTTTTTTAAAGAAATAACTTAGATATTAAAACTTAGAGGATTTCAGCAGAAAAACTATAGAGGCGAGAGTCAGTGCAAGAAAAATAGTAAAATAGTAGTACACATACTTACAGAGTATTATGGGCTTTGCAAGGGAGAAAAAAAAGCTGACAAGATAAGAAGTATAGCATGCCACATTATCTCATTAACTGCCGAAAATAAATCAATTTAAATTTCTACAGAATAATCCTCTTTTGGCTAAGCTAAGCGTAGCTAGATAGAGGTCATAGGGAGATAGAAAAATCTAAATCCACACTTAAACATCGGCATTCACTGATTTATAGTTTGAACATTTAATTGTATTCAACTATAAATACTACAAAAAAAAACTTTATCTACTCATTCCTTTTTTATTTGCCTGACATTTTTGTTTGAGTTTATCTTACTTAGATAAGAGATTACTTTGTTTGAACACATTGCATTGCTTCTAATGTAACAATATTAGTAATAAAAATAGTTCTTATTAAGTTAAAATTATTATCTTTGAATATTTATAATTATTTATACACAGTGGGTTCTAAGATAAGATTACTGAAGAAGATTTTTTAAATTAATTTTTGGTTTTTTGAGAAAAAAAAAAGCTTGGTCTTAAACTTCTTAAAATGATCATATTTTTTATGGAATGTTTAAGTTTTTAATATTTCAGAAAACTAACTAAAATTTCTATTCAATTATAATTAATAGTGATTTTTATTTATTATAGTAATACACCTTTATTAGTTTAATAATATACATTCTGCATAATTTACATTTAAACTTAAGTATACTTACAATATGTAGATAATGTCATGTCAATAGCGTTCTAATCTCTCTATCGGAGAGAGAGAGTGTCAATCATAAAATAACTGCTAATTATGCTTGTAGATCAAACATTTGTATTAAGATTTGTATTAAAAAGAAATGTATACCTATGTGTAAAGCTTGATCTGTTGTATTAATGTGGGGTATATTTGTTTTACTTTTAGAATTAAATACCACTCAAGATGACCTTCAAATAAGGGTCGAAACGTTTCAATTAATGAAATCGTAGTTGTTTTTTTTGGGAAAGTACATCTTATCAGTCATCTTACCTCCTATATATTAAAATGTCTATTGTTGTTGCTTGAGGGTCTTTAGGGATGTAATTGGTTTGTTCCAACCCCCTATTTGTATCGTCCTGTGGATCGTTAGGGACAGGTTGAGGGTTGAGGACAGGTTTTATATGCGCTAACATTGTACTGTAATAAAAACATGTCAGGTTGGAACGGGCTTAGAACTATAATTCGCACCGTATTAAAAACATTCAAGGAAACCTAACAGTTAGGGAACCTTCCTGTTGACATGTGTAATGATTGACATAACTGCGCATGTAATACAAACCAGTACTTGGTATTGTCAGAGAATCGTTTGGACCGTACAGTAAACACTTCACAAATGATCCCTGCGCAGGTTGGAACAGTTTGGTGGATGGTACGAAACACTGTCACAAGTCAGGTTGGAACGGCTTTAATCCATTGCGCATGCTCGTGACAATCCCACGGACACTGCTAGGTTGGAACAAACTCGAATGTAAACAAACTCTCCTATATAATTTTTGCTATATTTAGACTCTGCTTTGAGTAATTTTCAAGCACAATTTAAACGAGTTAAATCTTAAATCTTTAGTTTACTGGTTAATAAGAGAAAATTAAAATTACATCTTAATAATACATGGAAATCATGAATTAAAAGGTTTAAGAGGTTTGACAGCTACGTACGTCATGTTCACGTACGTCATGTTCTAGAAGCAAACTACCCCACATCCAAACATTCATATTAATTCAACTTACAATTTATAAAATTGTAAACATTCTTCATAATACTACTTTCTTTAACAAAAACTAAAAATTAACATTTAATAACAATACAAGTCTTACTAATTGGATTAAAACAAATTAAAAAACTATATGACAGCTCTAACATTACATTTTACAAGTTTCCACAATTAAGCTCTGAAGACCCAGAAACAACAAAAATATTAATTATTAAGGGAACAACATTAATCTCCAACTAAAATTTATATTTTCAGGAAATTGATTTAAATTTTTATGTTGAAAAGGAAAAAAACTAGGTCTTCACACAAAGTATTTGTATGAACAAATAAAACGATTCGGCTACTTATAATAATACATTTTAAATGTAATATTTATCCGTTTTTTGTCAATCTGAACCACTTTTATAAATAATATTTTTCGACACCATTAAAAATAAGTGTCTTGGTCATTTTTGAAGTTTGTAAAAAACAAACACTTAGTAAAAAAAATCAAGAAAATATTATTTTTAGAGGTTTAAGAACAAGCAGGATTTTTTTTTTTTTTTTTTTTTTTTTTATAAAGAATGACTTTTTCTCAATAACCCAAAATCATCTTGAGCACTCTTATCTTGGGACACACTGTACATACTTTTATTATGTAAAAAAATTCAAATTGATTTACCCATTAGATAATTTTCTTTTATTAATCAGTAAACTAATGATTTTGGCAATTTAACGAAAGAATATTAGGGTCCATCGTAGTGCTTGTGCATTCTCTAGCTACTTTAGGCTCCATTTCCAGATTGGAATTTAAAAAAAAAGATTGCATAATTTGATCTAAACTATCCAACAATCTCATGCTAAATAAGTAAACCCTTTCGAGATTTTGAGGAAACTTATTTGGATTGTTACTCCCCTTATAAAAAAACAGAGGGGAGTAACAATCTAAAGAAGGTGTATGGAAGGTTCTTCTTTAGACTGTTACTCCACATATAAAAACAGAAGTGTGATATTCCTTTGTCCACAAGTACATTGGACTAAACATCCCTTTTTCTTTATAATTATTCAGTCAAAGTCATTTATATTCTAAAACAATATAGGGGAGGAACAATCTAAAGAATTACCATATATTTATACTAAGAAAAATCAAAGAGTAAACTTTTAAGCATTTTATAGAAAATAATCACATTGTTCTACAAATATAGTAATGAATTTGTTTGTGAACGTAGAAAAGATAAAAAACCAGAATGTTTTTACAATAAGAATGTTTTAACTAAACAATTCATTTAATAACTCAATACTAGTCATACCTTTACAACAGTTGTATACTCCTTATCAATTTACAAACAACTACCATTCACTAAATCAACTTTACCACAATCTTATTCTGTAGCTTTTATCTTATCATATTGATTATAGTTTTCTTTGTTATCAACCACACTATGTGCAATCCAAGTATCAAAGTATGTTAACTTACACTTAGTTCATAAACATCTATTATTTTAACGTCATAACTATGCCTAATTTGATATTAGTACCTAGTTTTAGTGAATGTCTTGTACCTTCCTTAATAAACCCTTTACACAGGTATTAGTACCTTCCAAGCCCTTAATACCCCCCCCCCCCACACACTACTAATTATTTTCTAGTATGAAGAGAAAGTATTGTGATGGCGCGAAAATTCAATTTTGATAGATTTACATGTTTTGAGGTCCCCTAAGTCCAAAAAAGTGGTTATCAAAAAAATGTCTGTCTATCGTCTGTACAGATGCGTGGACCCTAAACTACTGGACCGATTTTGACGAGATTTGGCATACATATTCAGAAAAATCATAACACAAAGGAAAAATGAATTTTAGCTCCAAATTTAGGAGGCGCTACCACCCAAAAACTCTGAAAAAAAGTGAAACAAATTATTACTTGAAAACGGTTCTGACGATTTTGATTAAAAAATTCTAAAATGTAGTCCATTTCAATACGAATCTAACTACTTATATAGAAACGAGGACAGAGAGAGACCGAGGTTAATTCCCCGCCGAGGAGAAGTTATTTTTATGATTAATTTTGATAAAATGTTCAATAATAATTAAATGTACCTACGAAAACAGGAAAACTAATAATTGGAAAACACCGGGCTAAGTAATTATGAACTCGTGTACGAGAAAGTTTGTCTGAGTTGTTTCACACTGATTTTTGTTCTCATTAACACCTGTTTTTTATTTTATTTTTCTTTTTCTTTGTTAAGTTTATATAAAATTATCATTTAAAATAGTCGAAAAGCTGAAACGAATATCTAATTGCAATTTTTTTGTATGTTGTAGATACCCAATTATAGATTATTTTAAATTTCACCACCAGTTTGGTATTATTTAAGTATAGGAGGGGGACCCCCAATCCTGAACGCAAGAGGGGGTTTTTTTTTTTTGCTCATCAATTTTTTCTCTGCAAGGGGCCCCCAAAAAGTTCTTGCAGGGGGCCCCTAATGGTCTAGCTACGCCACTGGTTTAAGTTGTCCTTGTCAACAACTCAAATTCTAAAGCAAGTAATTTAAAACACTTTAAGGATGTTTACTGTCTTTTTAATTTTTAAGTTTTGCATGATTGCTTTAGTGAATTGATTACAAATAGGAATTTAACTCAAAGTAAAAATGTTAATCTGATTATTATCAAAACAAATATGGTAAATGTATTCTATAGAGAACTACTGTACAGTTAAATTCCGACAATAGATTAAATTTTAATAAAATATTTAAAAAATATTTTTGTCTAAAATAAAGTAGGTAATAATAATTATTAATGAAGTAGTGTACCACCATTGCCGTCATTTATTCGACTATGATATGAAAGATAAATTTAAAATAAAGTCCAAAACTGTGATGTGACTTAGGATTAAAGAGTTTAAAAGTAGGAAAATGAGAAAGTAAGACCACAGAAGGAAATCCACAGTGCAAGTAATCATTATTTACAACTGTGGCCTTTATTTACAAACGACAACAGTAATTTGCCACATTGAGAATAAATGCTTAAAGTTTTGCTATTGAGACCAATGCTAAATTATCATTTGTACTCGATGAATTTTAACCACAAAGAACAATAGTTATCACATTAAGAATGGTGTAATTCTTCAGGTAAATGCCCAAGTATGAAGTAAGGTAAGTAAATCAAGCTATGCATCATACATTCTATTGTTAAGCAAAAAATTACAAGAGTAATAAAAAAATGTATGTGTGAGTAATAAAATTATATGTATTTGTTCATAGAAGATATTTACCTGAACAAGAGAATTTATCATGTAAGTCATTCCTATAACTTCCCTTCTTAAACAAAGTTTTTAAAAATTATTTAGTTGTCTGAACAAATAAACAATTATTTCTAGCTTGCTTAGGTTTACAACCAATACAACAGAAGAATGGGTAATAATATAGATATTAAGGATCAAAATGGAGCGAAAAAGACGACAAATTCTTGGTTTTTCAAAGTTGTTTGTGTTCAATTTGACATGGCGTTTGGTTTTTCTATCCTAATTTTTCAAGAGTCCACTTTTTACCACCCGTAAACGCTTAAAAATCTTGAGGACTACTATGTGATAAGAAATTTTTAAAACCCGCCATTTTAAAGATAAGTATAATTTTGTTCAGCTGCATTTTTTTTTTTGGTAAATGTCATTTCAAGTACAATTTTATTTTATTTATTTGTTCTTCGATTCATACATTATACATAGTATGTTATTAATAAATAATATTAAAGACAAATGCTATGCACTTGAATGTACTGTTTAGACAAAGGCATTTTATTTCTAAAATGTTTTATTATATAGATATGATCCTTCAAATGTATAAATCTTAAAAATGAACTGTTTTGGCAATATAATCTTTTAAGTGTATAAATCAAGCGAAATTGTGCAGCAAAGCAATTCTCGTCTGAGATTAGCAGGAAGTGGCTTAATGCAGTTCTAACACTGCAGTCATAAAGTATATTGTACCTACTATCTGCCAAAACACTAGTCCAAGGGGTCATACCTTATAGCCAAGTCTACAATCGCTTTGACTAGCTACTTCCCCAGCATTCTAATTCGGATTTGTGCTTTAGCCAAAGAAGGTTAAAACATGTTTTCCAAACACCAAGACAACATATTAGGGATAGTCTAGAAGATAGCGTGCAAAAAAGTGTCTGACTAACATTAAGCTAGAATTTTTAGTATAAGCTAATATTTTGGTGCCTTTTAAGAATATGTGGTCGGCTAAGTTGGTCTGCAGGACATTTCAAGTTGATAGTAGTTTGTCAATTGACAGGTGAACACATTGATTTGGAGCAATATTTGATTAACTAACCTAGCAAGTGACAAATGTTTGGACTAACTAATTTTGCACTCATGATCATGAAAATTACATTGTCCACCGAAATAGGCGGGACATTACCACTCGTCACCAGTTTACTTGTTTCAAATGCCTATTGCCAAGCTATGTCCCACTAATGAACTTAGCCGACCACATATTCTTAGCCGGCACCAAAAGATTAACTTATATACCAAATTCTAGCTTCATGTTAGTCAGACACTTTTTTACACGCTATCGCCTGGACTAAGAGCACAAGGTGGAAGTGAAACTTTGGGTTTTTAAAGATAAAGATTAATTATATCAGAACATCTGCTTAGGGAGTATTATCAGCGATAGGAAAATATAATTATACACAATTGATTATAATAAAAGTTGTTAAACTTTTATTAACTGATTACTTTACTAATTGGACATTTCAAGAGCTACAAGCACACTAAACATATTCACTATTAAACATGTATACAAATAATTACAATAAGCCTAAATAGAAGTTATTTTCTTGTGTAATAAATACTTGAACCAGTTATTTTCTTTACTCAAACAGTGTTATTCACTTTATCAAAATATTTTCAGAGTGAAAAAGTATGAAAATTTTGTAGCCATTAAGTTATCACACTATTGAATATGATAATGCAATATAGGAATTATTAGACATTTTTAAGCCGGCTCCATAAAACTAGCAAAGTAAATTAATGAAACTTGTACAAGTCCAACAAATTAAATGCTCATTGCTTTTATATTTAGTTTAATATGATAAATAACTTATTATCCGGCTCTTTTAAGTCGAAGCAGTTATCAATAGATAACTTCAAAATATTTTAAATAGTACTTATATCTAAGTATCTTATTTTATTAATTGAAAAAAACTTTTAACCGGAGTATTTACTTAAAAAAATACCTAATTGATTTATAAAGTCTACGATTAAAGCGTAGAAATTAATTCTACACACAACTACTAAAGCAGAGTACAAAGGGGGAAAAAATCTATACCTAGTATTAACAAGTTTGTCTAAAACAGATTAGACAAGTAAAGCTTTTCTAATCTGTGTATAGGTAATTAAATTATCAAGTCTGTGACATTACATAACTGCTGATATACGATAGTGCTAACACTGGTGCCCATTTCAAGCCACCACTATCTAATCTATTAGACTGAAAAAATAAAACTCTTCAAATAAAAATATCTTTTATAAAACTCGGACACAATAGCTCTCGCCGAATAAAAACAGATTCGGCCTGAACAAACACAGAAACAAAAACACATTTCCAAGGCTGAGGCTTCTAAATATAATATCGAACCATTTGCATACTGACAAAAAGTAAATACTTTTTATCTAAGGACCGGATAATTCCGCTACCAGAGTAAATAGCACCAATAACAAACCCTTTATTATAAACTGTCGTTTTGCCCTGATCAACAGGTGGGGTGAGAAACTATAGTGTAAAATTAGCAAACGCTATTTCCGTAGATTCCAGCACGGCCCGAGAATCGACACTAGTAAATAATTGTAACACTATGAACGCAAAAAAACAGCAAGAGGAAATAAACAACAGAGTAACAAATCGGCTTTTCTGTTAAGAATCGCTCGAGTTAAAACATTTATATGGTTCGGTTACCAAGTTAGAACGCGTTAGTAGCTCTTATAGTTACCGGACCACTCAAATAATTACCGTGCACAAGACTTTGTAAACTAAGAATTAATGGGTTCGGGACTATTAAACTATTTGGTAAGTGATAAGGCAGGTGTAAACAAATACAAGGCGAGGGGACAAGTGACAAGCGACAGCAGCTAGTTTCACTAAGTGGATAGAGCCGACCCCTTCACACAGGCTCTAACCCACCGCTAACTACTGCCCATTCCATTATAAGGGCCCATAAGTACACTGTATAAGCCTCGCTAACACATTATTAACAAGTAAAACTCCATTTCACTCACCTTAAAGCCAACTAAAATCCTCAGAAACACAACTGATAAAATAATACTACACCGACTCAGTACCGTAATCGGTCCTATAATTCCATCACACCGTAAAATACTTCATAATATTTAACTTCACTCGTTCGCGAAAGGAGACAAAAAGAAGACTGACAAAAGGTACATGGGTCGCACGTCCAGTTCGTTATTCACCGAAAACCGAGATAAAACCCGACTCCTCCCTGAAAGCGACGGAGCGTTTGTAATTCCACCGATATAGCGACGAGACTGGCCAAAAAACACCCGATTACACACGATTCGAGCCTGAAAACGACACGCACCGGATTCCAAACGACTCTTTTACACTTTCGACGGATATCCGTCGGTGGGAACCGAATAAATTTTTCCTACGGGCCAGGACAATAAATAACTGTTTCGTAGATGACAGCGGGTCCCCACGATATGAACTCCGCCGAACACCACAACCTGTTTTGTGGGAAAATTTCGTCTCGAGTTTTTCGGGCGAGCCTAGAGGTAGGAATTCGAACTTGACACCCGTGAGGTTATAAAAATGGCCGCACCGTCAGGTTATACATTCGAAACGTCACTCGGCTATTTGACGAAAAGGATTACTCCTCACCTATTTAAAATTTCATTAATTCCACTTTAAAGATTTTATTTAAAAAATGAATTTATAATAACTAAGTAATAAATAATTATTTGGTAATTTCGTTTCACTACCCCGCATATCTGGTTCCCTCCAGAAGTGCATATCTAATCTTTTCTTGACTCCAACGATTTTATGCGCATCGTGTTTCGCTTTCTTCCCTCGACTTACCCCTTGCCTGCCTCAATTATTCCGAACGGAACCCCCAGCTCTCGCAAATTCCGCCATAAATATCGTATTAATTTGAATCGAAAAATAAAAATAACATTACAAATGCATTTCTTCTGTGCAAAAGGCTTTTAGATTGATTGATCGTTCTGTACAATCGGAAATAACACTACTCTCGCCAAGCGATAAATAACTTTTTTGTATTTTTTATTTCATATTATAATTTATTTTTAGGTTTTATGTCATCGTCCTCTGCTCGCTCTTTCTTCAACTCCGATATATCCGGTGAGTCAGACCACTCAAATTGCCGCCTCTACTGATTTTCAAGTATTTATGCACTTTAACAGGGACTGGGGTTTTAATTTACTTTAACATGTAAATTATATTATATTTGGCTTATACGGTGGCGGGCCCTTTAGTTGACTTGTAGACCGATTAGCGCTAGGTCGGTTTGCCTGGAACTTTAATGTTTACTTTCCTCGACATCCTCCGTTCCATTCTCTGTCTTACCTCCATGTTTATGTTTAGGTCGAGTTTTTTATTCGGTGTTCATGTCTGGTAGAGTTGAGGGAGGTTTCTAACTGCTATTGCGGTTTTCTTATCAAACATTTTTTTCGTAGTTGCTGCTGCACAGTCTGTGTTTTGATCCATATGTTGTTGTCGCGATTCACTTCTACGTTCGGTCGGATCTCGGTTCGAGTTTTTTGATCATTTCGTTTCTTTTTATGTGAATTACTTCGAAGTATCGCAGATATAATGTCGTCTTCCGAAAGCGAAGATTTCGAAGGGTTCGAAAGTGCGGAAGAAGATTTGCAGTTATCGGACTTCGAAGAAGACGACGAAGAAGTCGATGTAGTCGACCGAAGACGGACTTTGTCAAACGACGGTACGGAGTTAAAGGAATCTCGGTCGAACGTCGAATCGGCAATCGAAAAGCAAGATTCGGTCCGTTCGGAATCGCCTGTCGAAAGCGAGCGAGTTTCATTCTTCCCTTTCGAAACGGGTTCGTCGAAACGTGAATTACGGATCCTCGCCGAAAATATCAAGGAATTCAGTAACAACGTAGACGCCGATATCAATCCGAACTCGGCTGAAAGCAACCGACTTCTAGTGGCTTCTCTCAGGTCCTTGCACAACACCGATGTCGACGATTTATTCGACTCGCAGAAGGGTCGGAAAGATGTGAGGTCCGGTGAATCTGACGATTCCCTCTCTGGCAAGGCTTCTAAATGCCAAGATTCATCGCAAGTGGAACCTGTCATCCGTAAGCACAAAATAATTTCTCTTAAAATACCGTATCGTACCTATTTGTAAAAGACAAGTTAACATCTCCCGTCCATCCACCGTAAAAAATGGTGAAATAGGAAAGCTACTGTTTGTTAGTTTCTAGTAATATAGATGTTGGAGACACACCCTTCAACTAATAGCTTTGCAGTGGGGTTTGGAGGGATTTCTTGTCCTTCTATAGATTCGATTTTGACTTGTTGATGTCGATTAGTTTATTCATATGTTTTGCCGTTCTAAGCCAATTTCTTACATATGAATGTTGTTCAAGAAACAAATTGTTGTTATGTTACCTGCACTATGTTTAACTGCAAAACATGATCCTCATCACATGATGGATTGGAAGTCAACAAATATTTTACATTTCTGTACACTTAAACCTTATGCAATACCGAGGCTGATAAATGCTGTGTAGTTGACTGAATGTCATCACTCTCTAACGGTATGTTCTCGGTCCTCATTGCCTACCTTTGCATCAGTTCACTATACATACATTGTTTCAAAGTTAGAGATTAAGTTAGATTATTTATATACACAAAACATAATCCAAACTACCGAAATGACATGTTCTATGGAAATATTATGAATGTAAGACTTTCACCATCTAATACATTTAGTATTTTGAGAACCACTAGATTCCTACTGCCAAACACTCTTTTCAAAACTCAAATATTCCTATCGATGCTCACAAATATGAAATGTTATTAAATAAGCTAAGATCATAGGTGTCACAACATATTGGCATGAAATTTTACATTAAATTCGAGTTGAAAAATGAAAAAAAATATTGAATTGTACACATTATACTTGCTTATATAGCTCTTATCTTACATATCACTCAAAGGATACATTTTTTTTCTCCAGCTTAGACAGCTTACCTGGTGAAATTCTTATGTAATTCTTTGCCACTTTCTTCTTATTCCTTGGTGCTTAACTGGGAGTAGACATTTGGCTCCCTAAGGTCTATTCACACACGTCAGTCATGTCATAGTCCAGTCAACGTTCCGTCACCGCCTAGTGTCAGTCACAATCGTGGCTCTATTCACACACATCAGTCACGGTGCGTCTCGGATCAGACAAGTATCAGTCACAAAAAAATATTCTGTCATTCATTTTTTTTTGTGCAGTGTTACACACACATAATGGAGTTTTCAGAGAAGGAATTGGCTGTCAATGCATTCATTTTGGACTAAGAGGAGGCAGAACAGAAGAAGAAGAAAAGGAACTGGGTTCACGAGGCATGGAAAAAAAGAAATAAATAAGAAGAGTTTATCACTTTATTTAAAGAATTAATCGATGATAAAACAAAGTTTTTTCAGTATTTCAGAATGACCGAAAACTGTTTTAATATACTGCATAGTAAATTAGAAATTCATTTAAAAAAGCAAGATACTTACTGGAGAAAAGCCATAACATCCAAAGAACATTTAGCAATTTGTTTGTTTGCAATTTTTAGCAGTTTATTAAGCATGGAAAACTCATCAGTAAAAAAAAAAAAAAAAATCGTTAAAGAGAAATTTTATTTTGATGGTTTGGAGACAGTTTATTTTGGGGATTCGGAACAGCGCCGGCTCAGTGAAGATAGTGCCAGATCAGTGAAGTCAGTGCCAGCCCAGTGAAGTCAGTGCCGGCCCAGTGAAATCAGTGCCAGCCCAGTGAAGTCAGTGCCGGCCCAGTGAAGACAGTGCCATTAAACTTTCAAGAAAGAATATTTTTTGTGACTGATACCTCTCGGAAATGACAGAATGGTGACACACCATGACAGTTGTGTGTGAATAGACCTTTAGTTTTTAGGGTCCGTAGGCAAAACCAAGGACCCTTATATTTTCCTGCGTGTGTCTGTCCGTCCGTCCTCTCGCGTGCTCTCACGGCTACACCTTTCGTGCGATCACTTTGAAATTTAGCATGTATGTGTCTTGTACCTGCCCACATATTTTAAAAATATAGCGACTTAAAAAAAAATATTTTTGAAAAAAATTAGGGTAAAAAAACTTAAGGGTTAAAATTTTTTCGACACCGTGAGGGGTATCATATGAAAGGGTACGTCGAGCTGATTACAAAAATATATAATTCTTTAGTTATAACTTTGATTGGGCGAGCGTAGGCGAGTTTGAAGTGGGTTTGAATCGTTTCCTCCCCCCTCTATCTCGCTTATGTGAAGTGCAAAAAATCTGAAAAAATTCCTGGACATTCTTCGACCAACAGTAAAGATACCACTTTTTGGAAATTTCGAAAAAAATATTATTTTATTTTTTATTGACAAAATACGGTTTTTTATAATTATGGTCTTTTTTGGTGAATTTATATGGTTGTAGTCCGGTTCAGTGGCAAAAAAATACTTTATCAGAGTGTGTTTTGAGAATATTAGACCCTTAGAATGGTTCAAAGTAAGCTTTTTAGCATTTTAAAAAAAACACTGTTTATACACTTTACAGTTAAACACTAAATAGTGTGGCCTACGGACCCTCGCTGTGTGCTGACTAGCACACACTTGACCTGTTTATTTTATGTTCCCTTTCTCCAACCATTTTGTGAGCTGAATGATCTTAAAGTCTGTCTCCTCTTAATCTTCTTCTGAGCTCACTATTTAGGACTGTTGATAAATAACTGAAAAATTTGAGAGGTTTTAGTAACGATTCATGAAACGTCAATTCACCAAAACCAAGATAATTAATGAACTTATTTCAACGTAGTTTTGTCCACAGTTTATAATTTGATTCTATATTTTGATAAATTAGATTGTTCCTTGTAGTATAAATTCTTGATTAGTTGGGTCTTTTAAGGAAAATTCAAACGCCTCTATTGCGATCCCTCCTTGGATCATTCTCAAGCTGACTAAGTAGCTGACTTCATTGTCAAGTTACTGTTTTCTATAAAGTTTTTTGAAAGAGTTTAATTAAAATCGGACAGATTCTGTCAGATGATTCAGGTACTGTCAATTACACTGTTATTTAACAATATCTCAGACATCGAATTATATATATAAAAAAAAAATACTAAGAGCAACACATTTCTACTACATACTTCAACCTATATTTTGTATTCTACAGGGTGGTCCAAAAGTCTCCCCCCCCCCCTCTTAACTTTTGAACGGTTTGAGATAAATTAATGAAACTTGGGGGATCTCTACCATACAAAGGGAAGTTTGTTTTCATACAATCACCCACTTTGCCCCCAGGCCACCCAACTTCAAAATTTCAAATTGGAGTGTATATTTTTGATAGCATATTTGGATTCTACAGTAAAAAATAATAAACTTTTTTTTCTATTTCCAATATTTTGCCCCCTATAGGTGGGCAAAGATAGCAAAATAACCCTTCCGATAATACGTTGTAAAATCTAAACGGTTAGAGATAAATTTATGAAACTTAAGGGATCCGTACCATGTAAAGGGAAGTTTGTTTTCATGCAATCGCGCAGTAGGGGCAACCTCCTATTTTGCCCCCAGACCACCTAACTTCAAAATTTTAACCTGGAATGTATATTTTTGATAGCAGATTTAGATTCTACGGCAAAAAATAAAAATATTTTACTCCAATATTTTGCCCCCTGTAGGGGGGCAAAGGTATAAAAATGGTAACTTTTAGCGCCTGGGGGAAAAATGGTGGTTTTCCCTAGTATGCGAGTGGATGATTACACACTTCCCTTTACATGGTACAGATTCCCCAAGTCCCATTACTTTATTTCAAACAGTTTAGATTTTATAACGATCTAAGTGTTATTTCTTTACTATTTCGGAAGGGTTATTTTGCTATCTTTGCCCCCCTGTAGGGGGCAAAATATTGGAGATAGAAAAAAAGTTTCAAGTAAAAGTTTATTATTTTTCACCGTAGAATCCAAATATGCCATCAAAAATGTACACTCCAATTTGAAATTTTGAAGTTGGGTGGCCTGGGGGCAAAGTGGGTGGTTGCCCCTAGGGGGTAATTGCATGAAAACAAACTTCCCTTTGCATGGTAGAGATCCCCCAAGTTTCATTAATTTATCTCAAACCGTTCAAAAGTTAAGAGGGGGGGGGGGGGGGGAGACTTTTGGACCACCCTGTATTACTGACGTCTAAATATATTACCGTGTTTTTTTTATTATTAATTCTAAGCACCACAGTTTGGCTGCTCTCTTTTAAGGTCCTGAACATTTCCTTCAGGGAATCTAAATTCTATGCCACCATGCAATACCACTAAGATAAGTATAGGCACAGGCCTGTGTATGCTTACAAATTATTCTCAGTTCCTCCGTAGTTCCATGCAAAACCAGCAGGAGTAAGCGAATCACCTCGTTCAACTCTAGTTTTTACAGAAGATTGTAGATAATGAAATGATTATTCATTTTATATATTAAAATATAAATATATGATGTCCCCTTTCTTATAATTATTTATAAAATCTTTGTGTCCAAAGGGGTAAAAAAACTCTTTTATAATTTGTTAGGTAATATTTCGTTCCTCCATTTGGAACATTTTCTAACCTTGTTGTCTAAGGAGTTAAAAATCATTAGAAATTTAAATCGTCAATAAAATTGAAATAGAGTCATTGATCAGGCGTCAAATAGACAACTCCTCATGACTCACCTCTGTTATTTTTCAATTTTATTGACGATTTAAATTTCTAATGATTTTTAACTCCTTAGACAACAAGGTTAGAAAATGTTCCAAATGGAGGAACGAAATATTACCTAACAAAT
Source organism: Gerris lacustris (assembly GCA_951217055.1). NCBI lineage: Eukaryota > Metazoa > Arthropoda > Insecta > Hemiptera > Gerridae > Gerris > Gerris lacustris. The sequence goes on from OX578285.1 coordinate 49,308,542, forward strand.
TATAAAATAGTTTTTTTACCCCTTTGGACACAAAGATTTTATAAATGATTATTTATTTTACTATGCAGTGATGATTTTATATAGTAAATTCATGTTTTGTCTTTAATTTTATTACTCTCGTTGGCTATTTTAGATCATGCTCCATTAAAGGGGTGATACTCAATACAACTTGTTTATGTGAGATGTTATAGATTGTAAATCTACAATATTTGTACCCTGTTTACTGTTGTTTCCTTCCCTGTAAAGCAGTTTTAGAGCTCCAATTTCTCTCTCAATAACCTAAAAGAATATTTTTTTTTATTCTAATTAAAATAATTAAGTAGCCGAGTGTTTTGTGTACTCGGAACCAAGTTGGGGGTCTTAAACTAAGGTCTATACACTGACATATCTGACTCTCACTGATAATCACATCAAGTAGATAAACAAAGTACCTGTATCCTGTAGTAACCTTACCATGTGTTAATCAGGACACGGATGGACCAATAAATAAATAAACAACATTTGTTCACAAAGAAGGGGCTTCAATTTATATTATCCAATAAGAAAAATAACTTTATCTACGATTGATACGAAATATAAACATTATATCTCTGTTTAGATGCGTAGAAAGTGATTATTTACGTACTTGTATTCATTGCGCATGCGCGTCTCATGGTTCTGAAGAATTCCTCTTCTTTACCACGCTAGCGCGGTAAAGAAGAGGAATTCTTCAGCTTTACGCACGATTAGCGAGTTTGTTTACATTTAACAAAACTAATTTGCTATTCTTTTATTAAAGTAACTGATTATATCGAGTTTTTTAGTGAAAAACAATGAATGAATCAAGTGGCTTTGACGAAAATGTAGAGGATAATACTCCTCCAGAAATAATTAATTCGGCAAAAAATACAACTCAAGATTAATGCCATCTTTATCAAGAGAAGAGATACGAACTTACATACAGCAAGTTTATTTTTTTCTGTATTTATTATTTAAATCTAACAATCGTAGATAAAGTACGGTACGCAACTCGTGGGAAAACGGCATTTTGCATTGCTCGTGTGGTTTTACTACCCTCGCTCTCGCTCGGGTGCAAACTCCACACTCGCATGCAAAATGCTACTTTCCACACTTGACGCGTAATGTACTATTCTTTTACATTTTCTTAAGTAAATTGTGCAAAATGTTTATAAGATCTAGAATTTTTAAAAACATTTCCACTCACAATTGAAAATTATCTTTTTTTTTAACAAATGTGAAGAATTGTATCAATTGTATTTTCAATTGAAGATAGTCCTTAGCAGATGTATATGGGGACCTTACTTGTAGCACTGAAAAATTGTAGGAAATTGAAAAGTTTACAATTACAAGTATGGCTACTAATTTATTTGTCAAACCACAACAGTCATGTTTGAAAAGAATGCTGTATGTTCAACAAAACCTTGGCTGATGCTGACTTTCTATTACAATTTGTTTATCAAAACCTTGGCTGATGCTAACTTTCTATTACAATTTGTTTATCAAAACCTTGGCTGATGCTAACTTTCTATTACAATTTGTTTATCAAAACCTTGGCTGATGCTAACTTTCTATTACAATTTGTTTATCAAAACCTTGGCTGATGCTAACTTTCTATTACAATTTGTTTATCAAAACCTTGGCTGATGCTAACTTTCTATTACAATTTCTTTATCAAAACCTTGGCTGATGCTAACTTTATATTACAATTTGTTTATCAATTAACAGATAACATGCAGTCGAATATTTTTTAAAAGACCCTTTTTTCAATACACATTTTGTTTTGAATTTAATAATTTTTATTAGACTTAATGGGCATCAAAGGAGAAAAAATAACTTAAATAATTTGTTTGATATTAGCATATATCTTCACCTTATTTGTCTGTTGATGCTAAACATTTTGAAAAAGTGGCACTTCTTTAGATTGTTACTCCACTTATAAAAAAAACAGAGGGGAGTAACAATCTAAAGAAGGTGTAGGGAATGTTCTTCTTTAGACTGTGTTCCCCTCTTATAAAATCAGAAGTGTGATATTCCTTTATAAGAGGGGAACAGTCTAAAGAAGAACATTCCCTACACCTTCTTTAGACTGTTCCCCTCTTATAAAATCAGAAGTGTGATATTCCTTTGTTCCAACGTACGTTGGACTAAACATCCCTTTGTCCTAATAGTTATTTAGTCGAGTCATTTATATTCTAAAAAACAAACAGGGGAGTAACAATCTAAAGAAGTACTGAAAAAGCTTGATTTCGGCTCACTCAAAGCATCTTTTTTGGAGAGACTTTACTTATATGTATTTGATTTCAGAATCGATCCAAGATATGGCTATCAGCAATAAGGCCGAGGCTGATGAAATGGCAGACGGTTGGGATTTCGAGGATGACAATATTGAATTGCCAACATGTCCTGAAGAAGAGAATGCCTCTTCTTTACTAAGCCCTTCTTCTGCACAAAGCAAGTGCATCAACCAGCCTAAAGAGAAAATTACAGGTCCGATATCATCGCCATAATTCAGTAAAATAATAATAAATTAAATATTACCGTGTAAATTTGGATACTATAAAGATAGGTAAATGTAATTTTATTATATAGTTTATTTTATCGATCGTGTTATTTCATTTTATATTTTAGGTAAAATTGCTTTTGGAACCGATGATAGCGGAGTCGATAATAGTCTAAGTGGTTGGGATTTTGAAGACGATTTTAATTTTGATGGCAGTCCTTCGAAGAACGTATCACCTCCTGATAGAAAAGAACTAAGCGATGATAAAGGCAATAAGGACCACAAAAATGATAAACACCTTGACTCTGATGGTGATCTCCAAAATAGTGATGTGAGTCGCTTATTTTATAAGTACTATTTACTTCATTGTTCGATAATTGAGCTGTGTACAATGTTCATTGCCCTTCCTTTCCAATGTGCGGCGGGGAAGAGGAGACGGCTTCAGGCCCGGATTTTAAGTGAATGGTGTCCTGGTCTGCTCTCAGCTTTGGCGCCCCCCCCCCAGTATTTTTATGCATACCAGCATAGGCACAATAGGGCTCACTCATAATTAAAGATGTATTCAACAATAAGAAAATTAGCATACTTATTTTTTAGTTTTTTGTGATCCAGTTCAAGTACATCTTGAAGTGAGAACACATTGACAAATTCTGTACGGATGTCCTCTGGATAACAGTTTGGCAACTTCACTGCACCTTCACAATAGCCTCATTTGAAGGCTCCTTCGACACAAGAAGTGACAACACTTCAAAGCGATCGGCCAACATTGCATATGCTTTTCTTCTTTTAGCAATATATTCGATATTAAAGAATAAATTATTTTAAAAAGAAACTCCGGTTCTAAAAGCTGATCTCCCATCAAATGTCACTTGATTCTTACTGGTTTCATCTGCGAATATTTTGCGTTTCCTAACCCTGGAATAAGTAGGAGTTCCATCCATGTACAGCAATAGTAGATTCTTCATAGTTCTCAGACTCGTCTCTTTCTTCGTTGACATATCCTTATAAAGTGTGGAGCTGTTTAGTAGCTGCTGCAAGATGCATTGTATTCGTTTGTAGGTTGTTACTACACTTTTCAAATCTTTCTAGGATGTTATTCCATAGAATACATAGAAAAGAAATTACAAAACGTTGAAATTGTTTTTCAAGAACTTGTGCTTCCAATCGAGCTCCAGGTTTTACTAAGGGATCTTCAGTTAACACCCTCAGAGAATTTTGGATTTACTTATACCCTTTTACTACAGGTTTCAGGGCATCTGCTCTAGTGGACCACCTGGTATCAGATAGAGACTTTACCACAGGTGTATGGTTTTTTTTCCAAATACTCTTAAAATGTCCTATCTGTATGTTGATACAGATAAAACATGATGATGAGTTCTTGTATAAAACTACTGTTGTCTGTTGTTATTGAGATTTATTTTTTGACATTTGCCTTGAGAGTGGAAAACATATTACAGTAGGGCGACACAAAATTATACATAAATTTTTTTTATTTTATTTATTGATTGTAAAAAAGTTGTCTTCGAAAATTTTGCGCCCCCCCAAAATCTAGCACCCTGGGCTATAGTCCAGTCAGCCCATTTACAAATTGGGGCCTGGATGGCTTACCACTTTATGGGAGTATGTGAAGGATGTGGCAGACAGTGCTTTCATGTATTAGGAGTTAGGAGCAGGGGATATCATGGATGAGGTGCTTGTTACACTAAAGTGGCAAGACATCCTCTCCTTTGTGACCCAAACTAGGAGATTTGAGGATACGACTGAGGTAGTTCGACGCATATGAGTTCAGTGGTTGGCAAAAAAGATCCAAGTGCTGTCTAGTCGCTAGGATTGGCCTCCCCGCCCCCTTACTACTACTACTACAATGTTGATTATCTCGTTTGTTTTAGAATGCTGTTTGGTCATCTTGGGGAGGCTGGGGTGTTTCTAATTTGATTAGCACCGCAGGCGTCTCTACATTAACACAAGTAACCTCGGGTTTATCTTCGATGCTTGAGAACACTCTCGGAGCACCAGATCCCCAAGTTTTAGCTACACAGTTATCATCGAAAACTGATTCAGAAGAAGAGCCAGCTGAAGGTGGATCTAAACAGCTCAATCCTCCTGAATGTGAGTAACAATTGTTGTTGTTTTTTATTTTATGTGTTAGATAAGCAATATCCTTTGTCTTATCTAATTTCCTTTAGGACATACGCTTATATATATGTCAAAATAGTGGGAATTGAACTTAAAAAAAATCTGTTTCAGGAGTTCCTGAAATGAAAAATGAAAAAAGAGCTTGCTAGATCTGAAAAAAGATAACTGGACTGGCTTTGATTGTACTCCATTATCAGGAGGAGGGAGTAGAAATTTGGGAGTTATATGTTAACCTAAGATATTAAGTGAAACTTCATGGTAAATTACTCGAATACCGTTAAAATTTCAAGATTCTACTTCTCTTCTACTGATGATGGCATGCAGTAAATAAAGGTCCAGCAATCTTCAGATCCTACTGTTGTAAACAATTCTGCATTTGGTAATTTTCTAACATGCAGCAAAAATATTTGTCTTGATTTCAAAGAAACTTTTTTTTTATGCTAGTGCTTTCTCGTTTTTTAATTTAGCTTGCTGTTTTTTTTCTTTAAAACCACTTTGTTACATAACAAAAGGATTTACAAAACCAAGTTAGTTACATGCAAGAATGTAACATAGATTTTTATGATAGATTATCTTGAATATACAAACATAACTTTTAGTCTTATTGATTATAATTTCTTCAACAAACTCTCTTGTAAATGCTGTTAGTTGTGTTAGTGTACATTCTATTTAAGTAATTAAAAGAAATCCCTGTGGGGCTACAGGCCATGAGATGCTAGAACCTACCAGATCGTTTTTAGGGTTTCGTTGGTAAAACCCAAAGAAAGAAACCCTTATAGTTTTGTTCCTGTGTCTGTCTGTTTGTCACTCTGTACAGTTCCATTAACTTTTGAATCAAAAGAAATAGAAAAATGAAACTTCACAGTATTAAAGATCTTTTTGACACGCACACAGGAACAATATAGCAAACTCAAAATTATATCAGCTGTTCAAAACCAAAATGGCTGATAATTCATGTCACACATTTTTTTTTTTTAATTTAGAATAGGGTATCAAATGAAAGGTATTAAAGAGTAGATTACTATAACATATAATTTAATAAAATTGTGTCCCCCCCCCCCTCTAAAACCATATTGCTGCTGCTACTAAAAATATGCAAAATGTGCAGTCTGCTGGGCCATAGAAAAAAAACTAATAATAGCAATTTGATCTGATTAAAAAATTTCACTTTCATTGTGCATTTTTTTATTGGCCGTTCCTCTGCTAGTTTTGTGTTTACAATACTAATGAAACCCTTTTTACGTGGGACTTTACCCACAACGATTTTATTATTATTTTTTGTTTTTTCAAAAATGAAAAATTAAAATAAAATAAAATTTTAATCATTTACAGTGACCTCTGACCTCTTTGGATTCGGCAATATTTTTGGAGGAGTAAAAACATTGGGTAACAAAGTTATCGATGGTGGTCTTGAAACCTTAGAGACACTTGGAAAGAAAACAATGGAAGTTTTACAAGAAGGGGACCCTGGATTAAAGAAGAAAAGAGCTCTTTTATTCCAAAATGATAAGGTTATTTTGTCTCAGGTAATATTTCATAAATATTATGATAGTTGATTTGAATGGCAAATATATGTAATTACACTAAAGCTTCATTACACTTAAGGGACTCAATATTGGGCTGAATTGGTGCTCCTTGGATAACATCATAGCCGTAACATATCCCTGGAGTGTCTTGCAGTCTATGTGATACAAGTCCCATCAAAATCGGATTATCTGATACAATATTGCACAAAATTGCAAGTCTTGACATGTAACTTGGATATGAGTGCATTTGCCCTTTAAAACTTTTAGTTTATAATTGTCTAGATGCATGCATTAATCCGTTTTCAAGGCTTCTAATCATCTGTAAATATTTGTTTCCTTTCAAGGTTCTAAGAGATGCTAAGGAAAAGGCTGAAGCCAGTGAGAAAGAACCTCAAAAACTATCGAGAAAGGCTCAGTATGAAACTTTGTTCGATGATTTTCATGGTATTTATTTTTTTTGTAACTTTTTCTTTTGCACTATTGTTTATTGTTTATTTATATTATATTATGTTTTAATCCAGAAACGCACCATAGAATCTCATTGTGACAGACTTATTAGGAGTTACAGGTTGTTCCGTTGTTAAAAAAATTAAAATATCTTATGCGTTTTTACTTTTCTACATATATATTATCATTAATAATTGATTATCCATTGTGTGCCACTTCGATACCATGTTACTGTAAACAGTGAACAACTAATTTAGAATCTGAAGATGGCTATTAAGTAGCCAAAACCATTATGTTATTACAAATATGAATGTGTCCCACCCAATAATGTACTGCTGAGGATGCCCATGATTGAAAGCCCAGTTTATAACATGTAATTATTTATAATAATTTTTGATAAGCTCGTATCTTCTAGATAGAACACAGGTCACTGCTTTCAATGGAGAGACTAGTTCTCCAGGAAATAATAAACATGGAGTACCCCAAGGCTCTGTCCTTGGGCCTCTTTTGTTTATTATTTACACAAATGACCTGCCTTGTTTTGGAACAGTTAGCCCCAGATTTGCAGATGATTCTTCCTATTTAATCCGAGGAAATATTTCCATGGAAACAACAGAAAAAAAAAATAATATCGTTGAGGAGGCCAATAAATGGTTCGCTTCGAATAAACTGACGTTAAATAAATCAAAACACCAAATACTCACTCATTGTCTTAAACATAAAAACTTGGCAACTAATATATCAGACATTAAAATATTAGGAGTGTCAATTGACAAGACTCTAAACTGGAAGGCTCATGTCTATAGTTTAAGTGGCAAACTTTCTTCGATCCTGTACTTACTTAGCAAGCTTAGAAAAACTCTATATGAAAAAACTGTTAAACTGGCTTATTATGCGCATTTTCATTCCAGAATGGTATATTGCATTAGAGAATGGGGAAGTGCCCCATGTTCTGAGAAAATTTTTCTGCTACAAAAAAAAGCTATTCGTGCTATAACGAGATCTAAACCTTATGCTCATTGCAGGGAGCTTTTCATCAACTCTGGAATACTAACATTCTATTCTACTTATATTTTATCTATTTTAAACTTTGCAAAAGGAAAACTATAATACTCTCTATAGTAAGGACCATGATTATAGCACTAGAGGTGAAGCAATTGCTTTACCTCCACATAGACTTAATAAAACTTGTCGATCCCCATTGATACTGGGTATCAAGTGCTTTAATAAATTAGACAAAGAAACTAAAACCCTTCCAATTAAAAAATTTAAAAAACATTTGAAACAATTATTTTTAGTTAAAGCTTAATATTCTTTTACCGAATTTTTAGAGGATAGTATTTGAATGTATCTCTTTACTTTATGCCTATAGTGAACTTTGTATTTTCTTTTTATTGTAATTATTATTGTTACTTTTAATGTATTATTGTTACTTTTAATGTATATATGATTGACTAAGTGAAGCTTAATGTTATTATGCAACCACTGTTAATTAATAAAAAAAAAAAAAATAAATAAAATAATGCAAAAGGGTATACATCAATAAAATAATAGTAGTTAGCTATAATAAAGGTTTTATTATACTTGGGAAAAAAACAACTTTAAACATAGTTTTAATTGAATAGGTGTGTATGTATACACTGTATTAATCTTTAAAGCAAGGAAGTCCTTCTTCATGTATATATATATATATTTTTTTTTTCCCCCGGGGGACTTTTTTTTTAAAAAGTCCGAAGCAATAAGACCTCATTTCATGTATATTGCTTACAATTGGTTTGAACAAATAATAATATTTTCTGCTAGTTTGTTTGGAGGAGGTGTTTGTTGAAGGAGGTGCTATATCTTTATTATTATGTATATTGTAATATTGTTACCTTTCCATTATAGTAGGTTCCGTTATAATTAGGTTTTACTGTATTATTGGTTAAATATTCATGCGTAAACTTTTATTTTTTTAAACATTAATTTTAGGTTTAGTCCATTTAGAAGCACTTGAGATGATTTCAAGACAATGTGAAATAAAGATGCAAACTGTGTTATCGAATAGTGCCAAATGCTCACTCGATGAATTCAATGAAGCCATCAATTTGGTTAAACACTTGTACCAAGAGGAAGAAATAAAAGTCAGTATTAACGAGTACGATTACACGGAAGAAGACACTAAACCGTCTAACGATGATTTGGAAGACGTCTTGATCACTTGTATGAATGCTCTTTCTCTCAATGTCAATATTAAACATTTTCTTGAGGTTCGTATAGTCTTATAATACTTAATTTAAACTTTTTTTTGTAAGTTTTAGGTAGTATTCTTACTACGGAAAGATTAAATTTTAATTTAAATCAAATTATAATTATCATTAATTACAGGAGACATACAGAGAAAAATAGACCCCAGCACCGGGACGTAGAACGGAATATATAGGACATATAACGGAACCTGTAAAGGATATATAGGAGGCCCGTGGTTCAAGTCCCAGTGCTGCAGTCTATTTTTCTCTGTATGTCTCCCGTAGTTAATGATAATTATAATTTAATTTAAATTAAAATTTAATCTTTCCGTTGTAAGAATACTACCTAAAACTAAAAAATAAGAATTTCTAATTGATTGTACTAGGTACAGGTACTAATTGAGTACTTTATAATTATAAGCGTTAATTCTCGGTTTAGTTATATTGCCGTGAATATTGGCTTGCTAGACTTGTAGAAAAGATTGAAAGCTTGGATTCGGGACTTGGTATCGGTAACGACAGAGAAACTCATTCTCCAGTATAGCTCAGTTGGTCAGAGCCCTGTAACAGATATATAGGAGGCCTGTGGTTCATGTCCCTGTGCTGGGGTCTATTTTTTTCTGTATGTCTCCCGTAGTTAATAATAATTATAATTTGATTTAAATTAAAACTTAATTTAAACTATATCACATCAAATCTGTTAAACAATCACATTGGCATAAATTTATTCTCTTGCACTTACCACTTAAAAACTGTTAAAGAACCACTCAAATTAAAGTATAAAGAGATCACGTAACAAGGCTATAAACAAGTTACTTAAATTTTCGCAGCATAAAAACTTTATTAGAATTCAATCAGAATTTGTACTCAAAGGCAAAATCAATTAATTATAGCTCTTATTTTGGGGGTGCCACTTCCCAAAAACTAAAAAAGAGTTGTAAACAAATTATTTCTCGAAAACAGCTCTCTGACTATTTTGATTAATCAATTCTAATCTTTTAAATACCATGTAACCTTATAATCATTTTTCCAGCCTTACTGAAACAGAAGTATACTTTTTCTTATATTAAATTATACATATTTCCTCCTGCTTACATTAGCTGGCCAGTTAATGAGCTTTAGGTGGGGCAAGTGCTCTGTTGTGTAGTCCCATTCATTTATTTGGTCGTACACAAATCTTAAAGTCCTGCTGTATCTGAGTGAATTTGGTTATCTAAACCAGCGGTTCCCAAACTGTGGTATGCGCCGCATAAATATTTGCGGTTGTTAGGTGTGTATTCATCCCTTATATACCTCAAAACCAAGTTTAGAAACAGACTGTCCTGCGTTGAGGAAGAATTGTTTTAATACTCAGCCCCATCCCACCAGACATTGTTAGTTTGAGCCAATTATTGCAAGCACATCCATCCCATTATTAACCTGCCTAACCACATTGTTTATTTGGACCTATTCTTTCATTATGTTTTTTTTTTTTTACTTAAACAATTTGTATTAATATCCTATGTTCTATTCATGTTATTCATGTTATTTTATGTTCTCAAGTCGATGTTCTTTCATGAATGTTTTTTTATTTTTTTTTATTTATTTATTTATTTTTTTAAAATACAATTTTTATTTAGTCCTTTTTAATTTAACAATCATCCTCCGACACCTACTCCCTATCCAGGGGATTAAAGGTAAATAAAATAATGATACAGTACTCTGGTCTGGTACAACTTAAATTTAAAAAAGTTATTGCATTAATAAAAAAGTGATATGCCTACCCTTTTTGTATTAATTACCATCCCTACGTTTTTGAACCTTTAAAACTCAAAATTTTTCCGGAGGTAGACCCCCGGCCCCCCCTACCTTCTGTAAAAACGCCCTGGTTGTTCCTGTATAAACATCAGTGGTACATGAAAAAGTCAAGACATATTAAGGCGCTACCAAAAAAAAGTTTGGGAACCCCTGATCTAGACGAATCGGTAGTGGGTCCGAGGCTATCTGGGCTGAATCTTGTACTGCCTTGCTGCAGCTTCTTTTCTTGCTATTCCTATGTAGTTTGGGATCCACAATTTGCACACTTTTCCCTATTGTGGTTTAATTTTTTTTTTTTACTGTTGTCTTTTTAGTCCTGCCAAGTTTTTAGTTTTGATGTATTTTTTTTTTTTTTTTTTTTTTTTTTTTTTTTTTTTTTTTTTTATAAAAAAAAAATTCTAGTAAAATGCTTTTTAAAAATATATTATTTATTTTCAGGTTGATTGTAAAATACAAAAACAACTTAAACTTACATTTGAAGATGCATCCCTAATTCATACAGTCGCTATTTCCGACCTTGCTCAGTTCACTGCTTGTTCTATTGAACTATTTCATCGTATAGCTGAGCTATTTATTGTCAAAGACATCAAAGATATTGAAAATGATTTCAAGGCTTTATCAAGGTTTTTATATAGTATACATTTAAATATAAACTACAAAACAAATTTCTTTTTGCCTAATTTAATTTGATAAATATTATGTTGACAGGGTTGCAAGAGCTTCGAAGTACAAAATCGGAAAAATTTCTGAAAATTATTGTGCAAAATTAATACTCCTTCCTGACAGATCTACTAGTCCTTTAATTACTAACATATTTTTGGAGGTAAATCTATTTAAATATCTATTAACAGCGTATACATTTATAGTTACTTTTTAGGGTCCGTAGGCAAAACCAAGGGCCATTATATTTTTATACGTGTGTCTGTCTATCTGTCCATATGTCTTACGCCTGCTCTCACGGCTACAGCTTTTGTCCGATCACGTTGAAATTTGGCATATATGTGTATAGTACCTACCCACACATTTTAAAAATATTTTTGTTTTTATAAAAATAAAAAATGAACTAATTCAATTATTGATTTTTAAAAATATGGTTATATTTCGTCCTTTTTAAAAGTAAATTTAAAAATAAATAAAAATTCAGGAGTGCTGTAAGAAGTCATAAGAAATTTTTTATATAAAAACAATTATAACAGAAGTAATTCATCACATCAAAACCAGATTAATTAGAAAAATATGGAAAGGGGAGTCACTTCACAAAGGAATCAGATCTCTTTGTGAAGTGACATTGACACAAAACAAAGAAATTATGTATTTACATAATTTTTGGTTATAAGCTTTAATAGGGCGACCGTAGGTGAGTGCCCCCCCCCCCTTATCTCGCTTATGTAAAGTGCAAAAAATTCCTGGACATCCTTCGACCAAAAGTAAAGATACAACTTTTTGGGAAATTTCTATTTTTTTTTTTTATTGACAAAAAAGGTTTCTTTCTTTTGCTTTTTCTGATGTATTTATATGTTTATAGTCCGGTTCAGTGGCAAAAAATACTTTATCAGAAGTTTGCTTATGTGTTTTGAAAATATCAGACCCATAGGATAGTTCAAAGTAGGCTTTTTAGCATTTTAAAAAAGCACCATCAATAGGTACTACTTAAACAATACAGTGTTGCCTACGGACCCTCGCTGTGTGCTAACTAGCACTCACTTTATCTGTTTATTTGTTCTATTACAGTAACTATAATAGAATATGAAAAAATTTCTTAAATCTTTTAAGTTTGCTAGTATCTATTATTATAATTTTTTACTTTTTTTATAATGGTTTATAATCTGCGTTTCAGGCATCTAACAGCTCTACCTATCTAGACAATGCGTTTGAATTGTTTATTCCAATCCTTCAGTTAAAGGCAGTGCAAAATGAAATTTCTCGCAACTGAATTTATTCTTAAATGCATCTTGTATCTAAGATATTAAATGTTTGATTTGTTAAGTTGATCTTTTGACTTAAAAATATTCAGGGTCATCAAATTATGTCAAATATATTAAATGTCATTTGTGTAAGTGTTTTTTTTTTTAAATGAAAATTATTGAGAGGCAATTGTTTCTATTTCTAAATGTTTTTTTTTTCATAATTGTAATTGGTGTTATTATTTATTGATTTTTGTTAATTTATTGTCTGTTTAAATTGTTAATTTCTTGATATTACTTCTCATTTGAGATTTATTTTCAGAGCAACCCTGGTAATTTAAATTAGAGATTGCAAACCGATTTTCAGATTTGTGGCAAACTCACACTAAATGTCAAAAATGTATGCAGACATAACAATCTTTATTTTAATAAATGTAATATTAGCAATATGGGCACTTCTTCAGATAGTTACTCCCCTTATAAAAAAACAGAGGTGAGTAACGATCTAAAGAAGGTGTGCGGAATGTTCTTCTTTAGACTGTTACTCCCCTTATAAACACAAATGTGTGATATTCCTTTATCACAAAGTACATTGAACTCTACATGCATTTGTCTTAACAGTTATTTAAACAGTCATTTATATTCTATAAAAAAGATAGGGGAGTAACAATCTAAAGAAGTACCGCAATATAAAACCAAACATTAAGTACCAAATGAAAACTAAAGAAGAAAAAATATATTTGAAGAATTTACTTTAAAATAATTTATTTCTCTATTTTTTCAATAACAGGTGTTTTTGTTTTGATGTGATAAATATAGATACTTGTTATTAATAAGTATATAGATTTTTATTTCACGAATATAAAAAATACAAATTTTCTATTATTTATTTAAGGGAGGAGATGGGCGGATAGCTGAACTGCATTAGGATTAATATGGGATAGAATTACTGGTGTTGCATTTTAATTTAGATGTTCAGTATGCTTACTTGTAGTACCTTTAAACATCTTTGAATCAACTAATTTGCATCCATTCAAAGGGGCACTTCTTTAGATTGTTACTCCCCTTATAAAAAAAACAGTGGGGAGTAAAAAACAGTGGGGAGTAAGAAGGTGTACGGAATGTTCTTCTTTAGACTGTTACTCCCTTTATCATAACAGAAGTGGGATATTCCTTTGTCCCAAAGTACATTGAACTAAACATTCCTTTTTCTTAATTGTCAGTCATTTTGATTCTAAAACAACATAGGGGAGTAACAATCCAAAGAAGTGCCTTGAAAGGTTGGTGATCAAATGTTTACATAAGGTAGTATCATTTTAAAATTTGTTCTGCCCATTTACACCCGATGCCAAGCTGATTAATTAATTTGCTTGACAAGACTTACAAGTATTTTAAAAAAATGTTTGCCTCATTTTTATTATTTTTTTAATGTAGAAAGATATTTTAGGGTCATTCTCAAATAAACTGTCATATTCGAAATTTGGAAAATGAACCAAACGATAAATTCAAGTTTATGAAAACTAGCTTTGGAAATACACACCATAGTGACGAGGAATAGCCGGCCATAAAGAAATAAGTACTTCCGGCACCAGGCTCGGAGGATGCTGATGGCTTCTCATATCTATCAGGCTTCTCATATATGAGAGCTGTTACCTTTCTCCCCACCCCACTAACAACAAAAGACCCTTTCTCACGTCACCTTCTGTCCACATCGTCACTCCCGTGACTCTTATTCTAGAAAGTTAAGGACACACGTCCTGAATGTGTCTAAAAAAATATTTGCACCTTATTACGTCATCTACATAAGTAATATTGAAGTTAGGTCCCTGCCCTAATTTTTTAAGTACATATTTTTAACGAAAATCCTCACTGCAAATTTTCGAAATGCTACTTTCGGACCGCTACTTTTGTAACTTTTCCCAAGAAAAATTATTTTTATTTTTAATAATTTTTTAACATCTGTTAGCTCAAATTGTACACTGCTTTGAGACAAACTCAATGATTCTTGGTAGGTTGAGATAGGAAAAAAACCCTATTCTGTAGAGCTTCCGGTAACCTCCGGACAGCAAAGTGACAGTTTATTTGAGAATAACCCTTTAAGACTTATTTTCTGAATGCCTCCTTTAACTTGTTTTATTATGTTTTATTTTGTATGATTTTAAAGAGAGCCCCCCCCCCCCCCAAATAAAAGTTATTTTCTTAGTAAATGATTATGATTAAGATGATTTAAATTTTTGTTTATTATAGTTTGGATTAAATGTTAGCCTCTTTTTGTTTACGGTATAAAAGTTGTTTGCAGACATCCATTTCCTTATTGTCCCCCTTTAACGAATGCTCTGTTTTACTTTTCATCCAAAAAGTGTGTAAATCCAAAGGAGCCAAAGTGTTTATTTATTCTGCCTAACTTACTTATGGTTAGCCTAGTTTTTATTTTATTGTATGGAAGAATATATTTGCTGATTATTTCCTATACACCCCCCTCCCTCCACCTCTTTGAGCTTGTTATCTATGTGAAATTTCTGTCAATGTTTGGGAAGTCAAAATCTGTTATTGATGAGTTTGTAATTACAGTATAGTCTGGATAATGCGAGTTGGATGGGACCGGCACTAACTCGCATTTCCAATAACCTCGCATTATTGGAAATTTATGAAAAATGTGAATTTGGAATTCTACTTTTTGACTATTTATTTAAAAAAATAATATTTAAATTCATATTATTTGGTTTTAAAATAATTTCATCCTACTCCGTTTCCAATCGGGGTACTACAGCACTCCTAACTCCCATGCAATTGATTTCAGTGACACCTTATTCTATACATGGTCTATTATATTTTTCCCTTTTATAGATAATTCGTAATATTAGTGTGGGTCATTGAAGGGTTGAAAAAATATGTTTATACTTTAGTAATTTTGTAAAATTGGCTATATTTTGCTTCTCTCCAAGGCATAGATGTGCCGGGATTACGACGTTAATTTACAATTTTTTTTTTATTAAAAAGTGTCAGATCTTGTAATTTTATTAGATTCGTCGAACTGGGCAAATCTGCTACTGTTTTCCATTCTGTGTTTACAAGTTAACATCAATTAAAATAAAATAAAATTACTATTATATGACAGATTAAAAGTAAAATGAGATGTTACATGGTAACTTTCCTACGCTCTACAATGCTACAACGCATATTTTGATAGCTAATGGAAGTTCGGTATGTTTTCGTCAATTCATTATAAAAATGTTACACAAAGTTTTCGGTTTAAGATATGAATTAGATTAGAACTGAAGAAGAAGAAATAAATTAATAGGTTTCCCTGAATTTTAATGTAAAATGCAGCTGCTCAGATAGGAAAGAGATTCCATGAGCTCATACGGATCCATCTTTACTTGTACTAACATTGTGTTTAATTCAGGGAAGCCGATCCCTCTCCTTGTTTCCATAAAACTCTGGTTTGACTCGGATTATTGAGACTGCTGCATGTCAATGTTACCGGCCTCATTGTAACAAGTTTAAATTCAATATTTGTCTAATTTTTTAATTTATTGTGTGTGAATTAAGTTAACTATATCTTGGTAGATAAATTTCCTATTCAAGTCACTATATATTAGTTACCATATATACTGTAGATTGTGGATGTTGATTCCTCGTTGTTTAAATATATCTCTTATTATGAGATCTTAAATTTTATTTAAGACTTGTTTAAAAAAATAATGTGATAATATATGCATGGATGTTTTGAGTTGTATGTATATATTTATATACAGGGTGGGCCAAAAAAACCCGCTCTTTTTTGATCACTTATAGCTCAGCTTCTGTAGTAGATAGAGATATGGGGTTTGCGGGGTCTGAAAACTACATTCTTCTACTTTAAATTTCATATCTATAACTTTAAAAACGATTGGGTGAAAGCAATGCAATGACGGTTTGAAATAGAGTCTTCAAAACTGTCGTCCGGGTTGTGATCTTGTCTGGTATTATAGTTTTGATAGAATAAATTACCATATGGTGGAAGGGGGGGGGGATTCTTTGTAGGTACGTGGGTGGGGTCCCTCAGTGTTATAACAAACATTGAAGACGGGTTAAGCACAATTTTGCCTGAATTAAAGATCAAATGCTAAATTACACGTTTATGCACGTTTGTTTTGTTTTTTATGTTACCCCGTCCCATCGCTCCTTTCAAACAATTCAATACTTGCAAGAGAATTTCCCAAAACTTCAGGCAACATTGTGCTTAACACATCTTCAATATTTGTTATAACACTGAGGGACTCCTCCCACTTGCCTACAACCCCCCCCCCCCCCCTCCCCCTCCTTCACCATATGGTAATTTATTCTATCAAAAGTATAATACTAGACAAGATTACTACCCGGACAACAACTTTTTTAAGACCTTATTTCAAACCGTTATTTCATGGCTTTCACCCAATCGTTTTTAAAGTTATAGATATGAAATTTAAAGTAGAAGAATGTAGTTTTCAGACCCCTACTAGTTTTCAGACTATCTACTATTGAAGCTGAGCTATAAATGTACAAAAAAGTGCAGTTTTTTTTGGCCCACCCTGTATATATTGGTTTCTTATTATTATATTTTTTATGTTTGTGTTATTTAAACTTTTTTAAATTGAAATCTTTATGTTGTGTATATATTAATATATGTATATATATATTTTAAATTTTATTTTTTTCAATTTACCTCGTCTTATAGATTAGTTTTTTTTTTTTTTTTTTTTTTTTTTTTTTTTAAATATTTTAGTTGATTGTATTCTTCTACTGAGTTATTAATGTTGAAATAATTTATTTTATTATAGAGTTATTGCAGTGAATCTACAATAATGGTACAGATAAGATCTCGTTTTTAATTGTGTTGTGTAGTTTATAAGGAGACACGTTTCTATGATAATCTCATAGTTAGTAACATGGAAAACAACATGTTATTACTCCCTTATTTACTGATTACCATTGTATTTATATTAAGACTGCAAAGACCATCTTAATTATATTATATGTAATTATTAATATGAAATAATAAATGATTTCATTCGTATGTTATCATTTTAAATAGAAATAGTACCTACAAGTAATGATAAAGTTAGGAACCCAAGGATTGACTGTGATTGATAAATTGTGATTGAGTAACCTTTTTGCACTTAATACTGTGATTATAATTATAAAAATATGTATTGTTTTTGTTAAGAAACTTGCTTTAGGTAATACATTTTTAACAAACACTCATTTTTAATACATTAGTATCTCTTATTTATTTTTTATCATCAATATGTGTATATATATAATATATATATATATGTATGTAAATATTTTTAACAATAATTTTCAAAATATGTGGCATTTGAAATTTCTCTTTTTTCTTGAACTCAAAGGCGATGTGCACTTGAGACACCAGGTCTTTTTTTGTCCAAGACATTCAATCTTGTTCTCTGTATCGTTCTTTTCTGAATGTGTAACATCATTCAGCGGTGCATGGTCTGTTATTACTGTTATTTTATTATAGTCATGAAAATGAAATGATGAAAGAGACAGTGAGTCATGGTGTTTCAATCGGGGTGCATACCATCTGTTCGGAATACCTATTGAGTCTGAAAAAAATAAAATAAAATAGATAAATGAACAAAAGTAGAGCAAAGGTTTAAAAACAAAAACTTTATACATAATATATACATACATACCTATATATACATATACATACATATATATATATATATATATATATATATATATATATATATATATATATATATATATATATATATATATATATATATATATATATATTTATATAATTAATTTATGCATTTAGTTGATGTATTGATTGAAGTTTACAAACACGATACGACCCTTGTTTTCGAATCTCTGAAAACCAAGTCGGCTCTTTTAAGCTAACCTTGATCAGTTTTTATAAAATTTATTGCATTGTGCACATTTACATTGTGAAGTTTTTAGTGAATTCAAACTCTGGGAAAAATAGTGAGTCTAACCTGAACAAATCAATCAAACTATTTGAAAGTTTCAACATACCCGTCAGATTTGTTGTAAGTTAGGGTCTCATTGTAAATATATATTGTTATATACATTTGTCACTTTGGATATGCCATAATTATATTTTAGTGTTTTCATTTTTGATGTTGTTATTTACTCTTTGTAGGTACTATTATTTTTAAGCAACGCATATTTTTATTTTGTGTCGAATAAATCTGATGTTTGTAATCTAAGTTTTTTGTACAAAAAAACATTTTAGGTTGTTTGGTGAAGACTTAATAACTTGTATGACTAGAAGTAAATGATGGGTTTAACTCGGCTGGACAAATATAGTCTTTTCCAAATAACCTATATTGTTGTGGTGACAGTGGCTGAAACCTATAAAGCAGAGTCTTTGAGAAAGAAACTTGTTTTAAATAATGGTATTTGCAAAGCAAAACAAGGAGTATCGGTAGGCCAATACATTGTGCACATGTATTGTCTTGTGCATAGTGAGAAGCAATTTTCTTTCAGACAGCCAAATTTGTCTAAAAGTAGTTTAGTAATTGAAAGTTCTTATATTTACCCTCTTTTATTGTTTTATATATATATGTATATTTATATATGTATATATTAATGTTGAAGTAAATTATTTCTTTTTGAAAAGGGACACTAAATTGTTCAGAGATTCAAATATCCTTCTATTAATGTCAATAAGATTCTGCTGTATATCACTATGTTGACTTACAAATTCCATTATATCCTAAAAAAACATATTTTGTGAACGATTAATAAATTAATTTCTCAGATTTTGTGTTTGTTTTAATTGGGTAAAATCACTAAATTCTGTTTTAAGTATGATCTGTAAAATCGGAGGAATTACCTGGAGAACTCTTATTTTTTCGTCCTGGCCTACGACTGATTCGTAATTATCGTGATGTTTTGTTCGGCCTGTGAATACAAGATAGTGATATGTTTAACTTTAAATGTATTATATATTTTATACAGGAATATTTCTTTCTTTGTGGAAATCAATCGATGATTATTTTTGTTTTATTAGTGCATATTATCTTGTCGATTGCTACAAGATGTATGTAAAAAAATCCAGTCTGGTTTAACCCGGTGCTGTTTGCATAAATGTGTCACAATTTGAAAGAATAGCTTTTTATTGTACACCAAAGAAATTGAGAATCAATTCATCGAATAATTTTGAAATAATTGATTGGTATAATGGTATTAAATGTTGTCTTACCAGGGCTTCCTATCGAGTTAGCATCGTCTGACAGTAATACATTATCAAATTGTATAACCACACTGGTGTCACCGATATATCCTTGAGCTAAAAAACATAAAAAAACATTGTCACAGCTAGATTTTTTAAAATGTTTTTATGTTGCTGTTGACCTGCAAATATAACTACTCTGTGTGTTCCATGTATTACCTTCTACATTTCCAGGTTTACCTTAGCTTTAACATTTCTATTTACGTCATTGCATTGTTTCAAGAGTTGAAACCCTTAATTTGTTAAGGGTTTCACTTTACTTAACTAAACTTAACTGGGTGGTTTACTTAACTGGGTTTACTTGAATTAAACTCTGCTGGTTCAAATAAGTTGTTAGTCCATAATTTAGAGGTGTCTTTTAATAGGAGAGTATTTTTTTCTTATTCTGAATTTCTCCGACCAATCCATTAGACAATTAGAATTATTTTAAATTTAATCGCTGTGGGATTTGACTTAAGGATAATATCAGTGCAGCACAAGTTGTATAACAGAAAAATTCCGTTTCTCCCTTGAATTGTGCTGGGGAAAGTCTCTAAGGTATAAGACAACCTCACCTATATTTATCAAAACATTATTTTAACTTTCTCATATACTTAGTGGATATATATAGAGAGAAAATATTGTGATAGTGTAATATTTATGTTGATGAGTTTACATGTCTTAAGGTCCATCGAGCCAAAATGAGTGGTTTTTAAAAAACATCTGTCTGTAGTCTATGCAGACCCGTGGAAACTAAACTACTTGGCCAATTCCCATAAAATATGACATACATGTTCAGAAAAATAGTATTTCAAGACAAAATCAAGAAATAAATTTTAGCTCTTAATTTGGGGCCTCACCCTCACAAAACTCTGAAAATAAATTTATCTCGAACGGTCCTGACGATCTTGATAAAAAAAAATTCTAATATCTAGTCTATTTTACTACAAATCTAATCGTATAATGTAATCACGAAAATTTGAGACAACTAACAAATGGACAACATTGGACACAGTAAGTATGTACTTGTATGTGAGAAAGTCAAGTTCTTTTTACAAGTAGTATAAGCCTTCTGTTTTTAAGGAGATATTTTCAAGTGTCGATTGGAATGACTAAAAGTTAAGGAGATATTTTCAAGTGTCTATTGGAATAACTAAAAGTTGAGGAGATATTTTCAATTGTTTATTGGAATGGCTAAAAGTTAAGATGATACTTTCAAGTGTCTATTGGAATGACTAAAAGTTAAGGAGATATTTTCAAGTGTCAATTGGAATAACTAAAAGTTAAGGAGATATTTTCAATTGTTTATTGGAATGGCTAAAAGTTAAGATGATACTTTCAAGTGTCTATTGGAATGACTAAAAGTTAAGGAGATATTTTCAATTGTTTATTGGAATGGCTAAAAGTTAAGATGATACTTTCAAGTGTCTATTGGAATGACTAAAAGTTAAGGAGATATTGTCAAGTGTCTATTGCAATGACTAACAGTGTCAAGTGTGAGGAACAGAAAATGTATGGAGAGTAAACTAAGAAACCTTACTCTTAGAGTTTACTTCATTATGGTAATACATTTATAAAGTGATGTAAAAATGTTATCTTGCAATACATACCAGATTATCGTTAAATGTATATGGGGCACTATGAAATGTATTATCCGAAATTACATATAAATGTATAATCAAAAAAGTCTGCGGGCAATAAAAACATTTTAGGAAATGCTTAACACTTCACAGCTATAAAAAAAGAAACTTTAATAATACATTCAAATAAATAAATATGCTGATAAAAAAAGTAATCATATCACAAAAAAAAAAAAAAACTTAATACATACACACAATTAATACAAAAACAAAAATAATTGAAAACTAAATAATTTTTACAAAATTAAATCAATTTATTATTACAAAGAAAAGCTCTATAGTTGAAATGTGAAGGGAAGGTATAGACAACTTGGATTATTTGTTTTTCAATTTAATATAATTCTTAAAACTTGATTTTTACGTTTTCTTCCCTGTACTGATCAGTTTGTGTTAAAAGCTGCTAAATTACTACTTGCTTTCTGTTGTGCATGAGTGAAATTAAAATTAAAAGCTTTGCCTAAAGTTAAAAACTACATCTTAACCTCCATCAGTCGAATGTATGGGGTTGAGTTTTACAGACCATTGTTTAATAGTGCTTAAATAGGGTGGCTATAGTCCAAAACAGGACATTGGAGGAATTGGAGAGGGGGGGGGGGGGAGTTTCTCAGTTCTATTTTCATTCTAGACTCAAATTTGAATTTCAAAACTTATAAACTTTTTTAATTTCAAAACATATAAACTTTTTTAATTTCAAAACTTATAAAGTTTTTTATTTATAAGTAAAAAAAACTGGTTTTGGCGGTGAAAATGTCTTTATTGGTGGTCGATCACCAAACAATCACTGATAACATTAAGTTGGGAATGGCTAATAGAGGAACAAAGAAAAGCGAATATTTCAGAGTAAAAATTAAATCTTTGTTATTAAAAATCAATTTATGTACTCTATTTTGAATATGTATATAAGAATATTCATACTAATCCTGTTAAGCAATACGCTTCAAACTCTCTCAGACCCGTTTTCCAATCTTTAATAATTGTTGTTACAGTTACACCAACTGCTAACTCTAAAGCTATATATATATATATATATATATATACAGGGTGGGGCGCGGCAGATGTATGAATTTGAAGAGGGGATTGCTCCTATCCTATTGGTCCTAGACGTTTGAGAGTAGGGTCGTTTGAAAGAGGGGGACAGGAAGTTTATGTTCCACAATTCAGCAGGACGAGGCCACAAACTTTTTTCAAGACAGATTTCCCGGGCGTCTCATCTCCTTAAGAGGCGATTTAAACTGGCCAGCAAGATCGCCTGATTTGGCTCCTTGTGATTTTTTTCTGTGGGGATACCTTAAATTCTTGGTGTACAGCGATCATCCCAGAACCCTGGAAGCCCTCAAGAACAACATTGCGAGCCAAAATTGCCAAAATTCCTGTGGAAATGAGTGCACAAAAACTTCAAAAAAAGGCTTAATCAGTGTTTGGAATGTGAGGGGAACCACTTATCCGATACTTTGTTTAAATCTAGGTAAATTTAAATTTCCCATGTTATTTAATCAGGAAAAAATTAAAAAAAAAAATTATTTTGTAACATTCTGAGTTTTATTACATCCCAAGTAGCACGACTTTGTCCCTGGGACGTCCACAGGACCAGTCACTTTGTCCTATTGCACATCCCCTGGATGGTAAAATTTTTGATTTTGGACGTCTTATGGCTGACCCGATGTCCGGCCTTCTAACCTCCACGGGACGTCCAGAGCATATCCCGTGGGATATCCTATGGACAGTCTAGGGACATACTCTGGATGCTTAAAATGTAATTTGTAAAAAATAATAAAGAATTGTGACAATTGCCATATGGAATATCAATTTATATTCCCATATGAAGATACCCCTTAGTTATAATTTTCCGACTAGAATTTTATTGTGACCTCTGGGAGATTCGAACCCAGGCCATCCTGAATGTCAGTCCTTCGCTTTATCCACTCAGCCATGAGACATTTCCGATTAACAGTAACTCAAAATGAATACTTTAACCTTTCACCATAAATATATAACTTTTACCCAAGTAGCACGACTTTGTCCCTGGGACATCCACAGGACCAGTCACTTTGTCCTATTGCACATCCCCTGGATGGTAAAATTTTTGATTTTGGACGTCTTATGGCTGACCCGATGTCCGGCCTTCTAACCTCCACGGGACGTCCATAGCATATCCCGTGGGATATCCTATGGACACTCTAGGGACATATTCTGGATGCTTAAAATGTAATTTGTAAAAAATAATAAAGAATTGTGACAATTGCCATATGGAATATCAATTTATATTCCCATATGAAGATACCCCTTAGTTATAATTTTCCGACTAGAATTTTAATGTAACCTCTGGGAATTTCGAACCCAGGACATCCTGAATGCCAGTCCCGCGCTTTATCCACTCAGCCATGAGACATTTCCGATTAAGAGCAACTCAAAATGAATACTTTAACCTTACACCATAAATATATAACTTTTGTAAATAATTTGAGGATTGTTCAATGTAGCTTTCACTGAAACATCATCCTTTGAATAACATAAATAAATCTAATTCTAATTATAATTTTTTTCCAATTTTAATTACAATTATTTTAAAGGACATCCATAGGATACCCTTCACTGGACAATCCCGTTAAGGACATCCATAGGATACCCTTAACTGGACAATCCCGTTAAGGACATCCATAGGATACCCTTAACTGGACAATCCCGTTAAGGACATCCATAGGATACCCTTAACTCGATGTCCATAGGATATCCCCAACTGGATATCCATAGGATACCCTTAACTGGACAATCCCATTAAGGACATCCATAGGATACCCTTAACTCGATGTCCATAGGATATCCCCAACTGGATATCCATAGGATACCCTTAACCGGACAATCCTGTTAAGGACATCCGTAGGACATCCTTAGGATGACCCAATGAGGTATCCAAAACGTGATAACCATAGGAGAACCCATGGATAAACAATTATGGACAGGATCAAATCTGGACAAAAGGATATCCCAGGGATGTCTTTTGGATCAGCTGTGCTACTTGGGATTTTCAAATTCATACGTCTGCCGTGCTCCACCATGTATATATATACACACACACACACACACACAAAATGAATTGAATGAAAAAAAAAAAATTGAAAATTTTGTTTTTGGTTTTTTTGAATTTGAATGAATTTATAAATAATTTTCGCTAAAATTAATACATAGGAGGTATTTTCTTACGAATTTAAATTACTGGTTATATTTTGGTGATCAATTACTGATTCAAAATTTGAAACTTTAAGGTATTTTAACAATGTTATTACCAGGGTAGTTAATATTCCATTTTGGTAACTAGTAGTACGTTTCCATGAGTTTTCAAAACTGTTTTGGTTTCAAATCAAAATTTGTATAGTAGTTACCTAATTAGTTATAGTTAGGTCAGGTTATTATATCTCTGCTCATCATACCTACTGCGCATGTCTCAATTCTGTGATTTCAATACCCGTTTGCATGGTATTTTTTCAAATCAGTTACAATATAAAACCAAAAATTTTGTGTTGTGACCTTGAACTCAAAATGTTTGAAATCACCGTTACAATGGGGTTTTGAATACCAAAACGGTTTTAAAAACTCATGTAAACGTAGTAATTAATATTAACAGGAAATGTTTCTTTGAGACATTTTGAGTAGAGGTGCTATTTTCTGAAATTCAAAATAATGTGTTCCTTCTTCCTTTTTGTACATAAGTCATTACTTTACGCTTCTCTATTGATTCTGTAATTAGTGTGTTGGTTTTCTTAGGGGGTTGAACTTATCTTTACTTTGCAGTGTGCGTCATAATCGTACATTACGCGTCTAGTGTGGAAAGTAGCATTTTGCATGCGAGTGTGGAGTTTGCACCCGAGCGACAGCGAGGGTAATAAAACCACACGAGCAAAGCAAAATGCTGTTTTCGTTCGAGTTGCGTACTGTACTTAATCTACAATTGTTGGATTTTAATAATAAATACAAAAAAAAAAATAAAAATAAAAATAAACTTCCTGTATGTAAGTTTGAATTTCTCTGTTGATAAAGATGACATTAATTCATTAGCTGTATTTTTTGCTGAATTAATTATTTCAAGAGGCGTATTGTTCTCCTCATTTTCGTCATAATCACTTAAATCAATAATTGTTTTTCACTAAAAACTCTATATAATCAGTTACTTTAATTAAACAAACAGCAAATTAAGTTTTGTTAAATGTAAACAAACTCGCTAATCGTGCGTTAAGGTGAAAAATTCTTCTTTTTTACCGCACTAGGGTGG
Source organism: Gerris lacustris (assembly GCA_951217055.1). Lineage (NCBI taxonomy): Eukaryota > Metazoa > Arthropoda > Insecta > Hemiptera > Gerridae > Gerris > Gerris lacustris. Next base: position 49,334,215 of record OX578285.1, read on the forward strand.
AAAAAAGAGGAATTATGAAACGCGCATGCACAATGAATACAACTACGTAAATTATCACTTTCTACGCATCTAAACAGAGATACAATGTATATATTTCGTATCAATCGTAGATAAAACATATTTATTACCTTCCAAACCACAAAGCTTTACAAACCAAGTTTTGGCATTATATTTCATTTGACATAGTAGTGATATAGTTTAATGTAACTTCAATTTTATTTAAAAAAAAAAAAAAAAAAAAAAAAAAAAAAAAAAATCCAACAATAGGTATGTGACTAACTTTCAAATAAACAAAAAAAATTACTACAAACGAATGAACATAAACAAACAAACTACTGAAAACAACTAACAGGTAATTGAACATACTTACAAATAAATAAATAAACAAACAACTAACATATAATGTAATACACTAAGAATAAATAGTTTTTTTTTCCGTTATTTAACTTAAAGAGGTCTTCTAGTTTAAGAGTCTAGACCAGGGCCTCCAACCTTTTTGATGAAAGGCCGAAATCTGGATAAACCAGTCTAAAGCTGACTGGAAGATGTTAGTACCGCTTAGCCATCTGACTTCACAATGGTAGGGAATAATATGTATCCAGATAAGCACTATCCATTTCAGCAAAAATGCTAAATTAGTGTTGATCCTTTTTGATGGTTGAAATAACATTTTATTAACAGTTGATACGCTAACTTGTTTTGTGGTGTGGCAGGCCCAAGGTTGGAGACCCCTGGTCCAGGCACCACTTTATATTATAAAGAGACCGGTCTGGTTGTTGTTAGTCTGGTGTACAGTAGAACCTCGCTTACACGACCCTCAATAACACGACAACCTCAATTACAAGTGCAATTTTAAAATCCCCTTGAGATTGCCATAACACATAATGATAAATTAACCTCTATAACGCGACTATTGTTATCCAAACAACCTTAATAACATGGATTTTTTCTAATTCACAACGTAACTCAGAACCTTTATAACAAGTCATTTTGAGAAGTCAACCAATATAACGCGACTCTATACAGGAATGGATCGACCTTGAAACCCCGCCCATTAACCTCGATAACATGACCCTCGACAAAAAGATTACCTCGAAAACAAGACTGTTTCCCTAATCCCCTTGAGACACTTCTTATCGAGGTTCTACTGTATATTGTTATTTATATATTATATTATTATTTATTTTGAAGTCTACATTTCAAAAAAAGAAAAAAACACCTTATCATAGAATGACTAACTAAAAATATTACTGTGTTATATAGTACACTTCTAATAGTTAACTTATTACTTAGCATTCCAAAATTGATTTATCGGTAATTGTAAAGGTGCATTGGCAATTCTACTTTTTTTAATATTATTAATTAACATCAAAGCAGGGGCTGGTTACAATGATATTGGTTCTTTTTTTTTTTTTTTTTTTTTTTTACAAAAAATGTCATATTTAAATTGCACAGCAATTCATCAAATATGAGTTGAGTGTGTTGCTATAAAATAATGATTGGAATTTACAAATTTTGACCACCAGACCCGGTCTCAGTACTTTTAAATTAAATTTAAGTTAAAATTAATGAGATGAAAAAGTGGGAAATAAATTAATCTGTTTCTTTAAAAGGCATTTTACCGACAATGGTGAACATGCACACAATCTATTTTATGACACTCTAATGCATTGAAAGTGGTAATAAGCAGGCTCTAGGTTGCGGTCGATGGCAAACTAGGAGGCAGGATTTCTGGACAACTGGCTCTCTGATTACCAGATCTGCGGGCCGGTGAACCCTCTTGAGATTGTGATTGTGAGGCCACCTGGTGTAAAGTCACAGGTGAATATGTCCTTCTTTCTTCGCTTGTCGATTGATTGATTCCTTCGAAATTCGAACAATTCTTAAAAGGAGACCTTCCATCTTTAGAATTAAGCCAGTAGGTTCTCATTTTACCTGGAAAAATAATGGAAAAACAATTAAAGATGGGGCTACGATCAAACCATAAATTTTTGCTAAAATTATAAGTATAAAATCAACGGCAAGTACTTTTTTTTAGGGTTTTGTAGATGATTAAGCATACCCGTTATGAAATAATGATTTTTTTTTCTTCGATCTCAAGGATCCGGGGTGCGATCCCCCGGGAGGTCACAATGTTTTTTATCGGTAATAACGAAAAGATAAATTACATTCTTCAGGAAATTTTCATCCCCCCACAATAAGTTATTAGCATGAATTATTTCGAAATTTTAGGACCAGCCGTTATATAGATAGTTTTTTTTTTTGGGGGGGGGGATTTTTTTTGGGGTATATTTTGACTTATAAAACCAATAAAGAATGAAAAATTTAAAAAAGCAAATATATATTTGTATTCTACTCTTCAGCAGCTTTCATTTGATACGCCTCTCAAAATTAAAAAAAAATAAAATTTTGGCCGCACGCGCACTTTAAATTTTCGCGCCCAAAATTGGCAGTTGTTTAACATTTGGGATGCACTCCCGGAATTTTCATCGCCCCACAATAAAGCATTAGCATGAATTATTTCGAAATTTTTGACCAGCCACCGTTATATAGTGGTTGGGGGGGGGGGGATTTTTTTTTGGGTATATTTTGATTTTTTTACCCAATAAGGAATTAAAAATTTAAAAAAGCATATATATATATATTTGCGTCCTACTCGTCAGCAGCTTTCATTTGATACCCCACTCGAAAATTATTTATGCGAATTGCGCATGCGCATATTTAATTTTGTACTTCTGTATATTTTTCCTGTGGTCGGGTCAAAAAGTTGCACTAGTGTTTCAAATTTCAGCACTTTCGCTTGAACGGTTCATGCCCTATGAACCAAAGAGCGGCGGACAGACGGACACATCGCCCTCGGCATAAGGTTTTGAGAAGTATCTACAAAACCCTAAAAATTACCGTATTTTTTTTACAAAAAAAAAAAATGGTTTTGTGACACTTAGGCCCAATTCCACACACGAGTGGCGTATGGCTCTGGCACGGCGCTAGTTTGTGCCACCTCTTGTTAACTTATGGCCCAATGTACACTGGTATGGCGTGCCAGAGTGCCAGAGGGTGGTACTTGACACCTCCACTACGCCACTCCGATGCCCACTTATGTGAGGGAAAAAATAAAGCCTCTTGGCGGATATCTTGAGGAGATCCAGTGCCTTTTTTTATTTGCCTAGTTGGCCCTACCTTGGAGAAGTCAATATCTGGAGCTCGCATATCTGCGCCAGGGCCTTAAACTGTTTAATGTTATCTATTACTAAAATTATAATTTTGTTTTACATTAGATTCTCTATTTGATACTTGACTACTTAAAATGATTACTTTCATTGCAAGTTATAATCAAGTTACATAAGGTAAAGATACAAAATTAAATATACAATAGAATTTATATGAACAAGACAAAGATTATGGGGGGAGCGCTACCCGCACACAGGCTATGAAGCTAGGACAGGCCCTGAATCTGCGCTGTCATCGAAATAATTATCTTTTGTTAAAATATACCTAATATAAATTGAGAATTAAAACATTTTATGAAAAAATAGGTTTTGGTATAAATGACAGAATACCGACAAATAAAAATATTAACATATATCGTAAGGCCTTTAGGGTATTATAATAAAACATTTGTATAAGCAGTTTGTTTTTGATGGATTTTTTAGGTGTAATTAAAAGTAATCAAATTTAATTAATTTTCATAACTTTATTTGTGAGACGTTTCGACCCTTTGTCTAAGGTCATTTTCTTATCACATCTTTTCTTAAATTCAGTGTAGCATTATTGAGACTTATAATGGTTTATTTTCTAGTTTTATTCTTATAATTGATAAATCACCTGCATGAGAGATGGTCATGTTTTTTCCCTATCACAACCTCTTTGTACTTAGTTTCTACCTCTTTTCTTACCTAGCTAATTTTACCTACCTTTAGCCTTTAGAGTTGTTATCTTTTCTACCCTTCCCTTAATTTAAGAATTGTTATCTATTAATCACATGTATCAAGCTCAGTTCTGTTCGGTTATAGCTCTCGTGCGGGGTGGTTGTGTTTTTTGCTATGAATTTTAACTTTCCTTTCGCTAGAAAGCTCTGCTATTTTTTATTTCTTATTCTACGTTCAGTTGATTTGTGCGTAAAATTAAATTATTTTGCTGAAGAATTAATTTAAAAAGGTGAGTGTATTTTTAGACTATTATATTATAGCCGTCGGAATTCTAGGGGAGCCCCGTCACGTCAAAATTTGTTAATAACTAAAATATCTCATCGTCATCTTCCTCCAGTAGCAAACACTCTTTTTCTTTTGCTTCCAAGCTTACCGAAGGTAATGGAAGCTATATGCTATGTAATCGTTAAGTGAAAAGCAAATAAATTTTATGCCTCAGCCTCAGATTTCAAAAATTTCAAGACAGAAATCCGTTTCAGATGACAGGAAACTTTTTTGTTTCCGTGTCTGTCTGTCTGTCGTAAAAAACTGCTTGTCCAATTTTACTGATATTTGGATGATGGGTCACGATTAACTCATTGTTTGTCCTATATAACTATAAGTCTAAACCGTGTGCGTCCATTTCTTTTTCTTTCACATGCGCACAAACATACATTAATTTACACCTATAATATCTTCAAAAGTACTCATTTAATTTTTATAAAATTTGGATACCTTGTTGAAAGTAGCCCGAAGATAATCGCAGATTAATTTCAACCGTCTGCGCTCTTTAAATTTTGCTAAATTGTTACGTTATTTCAAGAAATCAAAACAATTTTGACTGATTTAAAATTTAAATAAAAGCGGAGGAAAATTAAATAAATTCAACAATAATAAGTTAAAGGTAAATTTTGTAAGCTATTGGGGGGCGCATTTTCAAAAGTTGCGGGAGGCGCCGGATGTCTTAGTTACGCCACTGGGTGCGGGCGCTAGCCCGCCCCCAGTGAAAGAGGCCTAAAAGGAAAATAAAATATTTGAGGAAGTGGTAATGTTACCAGATTCTGGGGGCTCGCTGTATTCCTTAGCTGTTTTCACTGTGATTATTGTGATCTATGGAGAGAGGGGCATTTGGGCATTGACCTAGGTCTTTAGACCACCTTCAATCATATATAGCCGCGGTGAGTCCAGTTAACCCTCATGTACAAACCACCTTTTTCCTTTAAATCCCTACCCCTGGTTTGTATACTCTGCTTGTCGATGAACTGCGACCAAGTGACTGAGCTAGAGATCTGGTCTGCTATGGCATTTATGGCAGCAGCAGCAGCAAAGAGTGCAACACTTGGTTAACCTGTGTATATAGATACGATTAACCCTATTGGTCAAGAAACTAGAGATCAACCTTAGCAGTTGTGACGCCATGCAGTGTCATATGCATTAGCCAGGTCAAAGAATACACCAAGCATGTGTTTGCCTTTGAGATTGTTTGCCCCTATTAGTCCGTTATAGTCAGCTTCTACTGTATTTATATTACTCAAGTTAGATATATAAATGGTGTTATTACAGCTCGTTAGATAAATAAATGATGTAATTACAGCTCAAGTTAGATATAATTGATATTTTATCTATAACAAATTTGTTAATTGACAATTTTTACTGTTATTAGAAGGGTAAATCTAATTAGATTACTATCAAACCAAAACAGCTTATCGATCTCGGTCTAGAATTGTTTTCTATAGTCGATCTCGGTTTAGTTTGTCTATAGTCGATCTCGGACTAGTTTGTCTATAGTCGATCTCGGTGTAGATTTGTCTATTGTCGATCTCGGTCTAGATTTGTCTATAGTCGATCTCGGACCAGTTTGTCTATAGTCGATCTCGGACTAGTTTGTCTATTGTCGATCTCGGACCAGTTTGTCTATAGTCGATCTCGGACTAGTTTGTCTATAGTCGATCTCGGACCAGTTTGTCTATAGTCGATCTCGGTCTAGTTTGTCTATAGTCGATCTCGGACTAGTTTGTCTATTGTCGATCTCGGTCTAGATTTGTCTATAGTCATCTCGGTCTACTGTCAGATCTACTCAGTCATTATTAAATTTATAATGTGCAAGAAAAATATTTAAAATCAACTGATAAAAAGGTCAATGCATATCAGTTCACATAGCTCACCTAAAATTATATTATAATTGAATACATTTTGAAACTATTAAAACAACCAAAATGAAATGAAGAAATAAATAAATAATAAAAATGTACCTACACCACGCAAATAAAGGCATTTTTTGCATCCGATTCTCAGCTTGAAACAATATTAACCACCATAAAGGTTAAACGCAACAAGGCATAGAAAAAAAAGTAATTAAAAGATGCAGAAATGTGAGGAGATCAATATCTACTCTAAACACAATTGTTAGGAACTGCTTAATAAATACAGGGTCTTATCAGGCATGCGTAGTCTAATGTACTGTACTAATAATAATAACGATCATTGTTACCAAACACTAATATGTAATCATAATCACTACTAATTTAGACTATAATTTGTGTCATAAGAATATAATGTTCACAAATTTCACAACTACCTACTAAAAAAAATATACTAGGATGGCAAGAACTCTTCTTTCTAATTAGGGTCCGTAGGCAAAACCAAGGACCCTTATATTTTCCTGTGTGTGTCTGTCCGTCCGTCCTCTCGCGTGCTCTCACGGCTACACCTTATGTCCGATCACTTTGAAATTTGGCATGTATGTGTCTTGTACCTGCCCACATATTTTAAAAATATAGCGACTTTAAAAAAATATTTTTCAAAAAAATTAGGGTAAAAAAGCTTAAGGGTTAAATTTTTTTTCGACACCGTGAGGGGTATCATATGAAAGGGTACGTCGAGCTGATTACAAAAATATATAATTCTTTGGATATAACTTTGATAGGGCGAGCATAGGCAAGTTTGAAGTGGGTGGGAAACTTGTCCCCCCCCCCCCACTATCTCACTTATGTGAAGTGCAAAAAATCTGAAAAAATTCCTGAACATTCTTCGACCAAAAGTAAAGATACCACTTTTTGGAACTTTCGAACAAAATATTATTTTATTTTTTATTGACAAAATACGTTTTTTTTATAATTATGGTCTTTTCGGTGTATTTATATGGTTGTAGTCCGGTTCAGTGCCAAAAAATGCTTTATCAGAGTGTGTTTTGAGAATATCAGACCCTTAGAATGGTTCAAAGTAAGCTTTTTAGCATTTTAAAAAAACACTGTTTATACACTTTACAGTTAAACACTATATAGTGTGGCCTACGGACCCTCGCTGTGTGCTGACTAGCACACACTTGACCTGTTTATTCTAACTTCGGTAAATCTGCACTATTTAGCCCACTAATTTCTAATAGTCCGATTTACTTCTATTTTTTTTTTAAACTGTTCCTTTTTAGGGTCCGTAGGCAAAACCAAGGACCCTTATATTTTCCTGCGTGTGTCCGTTTGTCCGTGCGTCCGTCTGTCGCCTGCTCTCACGGCTGCACCTTCCGTCGGATTACTTTGAAATTTGGCATGTATGTGTCTTGTACCTACCCACACATTTTAAAAATATAGCGACTTAAAAAAAATTAGGGTAAAAAAACTTAAGGAGTTAATTTTTTTTTCGACACCGTGTGGGGTATCATATGAAAGGGGTATGATATGAAAGGGTACGTCAAAAATATATAATTTTTGGTTATAAGCTTGGATAGGGCGTGCGTAGACGAGTTTGAAGTAGGTGAGAAAAGTGTCTCCCCCTCAATCTCGCTTTGAAAAATTTGAAAACATTCCTGAATATTCTTCGACCAAAAGTAAAGATTTAAAAAAAAATATTATTTTAATTTTTATTGACAAAATACGTTTTTTTTTATAATTATGGTATTTCGATGTATTTATATATTTGTAGTCCATTCAGTGGCAAAAAAAAAAAAAAAAAAAAAAAAATACTTATCAGAAGTTTATTTATGTGTTTTAAGAATATCAGACCCATAGGATAGTTCAAACTAGGCTTTTTAGCATTTTAAAAAACACCATTAATAGGGTACTACTTAAACAATACTGAGTGGCCTACGGACCCTTGCTGTGTGCTGTAATGTTTATTTCCTTTTTTTAACTGTTGTTTTTTTGGTAGGTATTATTATTATTTTTTTTTTTTAAATAAATACGTAAATTGTTACTTCCTAAGAAAAATAAGGGTAGGTTATGGTTAGTTTAGGTTATGATTTGTACTTTTCGACAATTTACGTATTTTTTAAAAAACAAACTACCTATTGAATTTATAAAGGCGGTACAACCGGAATCGCTTTTAAAATGTGAAAAGGAAAAGTTTTAAAAAAATTGTAAGTAAAACCTCAATTAAAAATTGGTGGGCCAGACAGTGCAGATTTACCCTAACTTCAAACTTGATTTGGGACATATATGTTCTAGAAAGAAAATACAAACAAAATTACCATGAGGTCTAGATTTGTAGATGACATCTGCCCCTAAGTATACAAACATTGCTTGTTTCATACAAGCTACAAACAACAAGTACATAGCTATACACAAAATAATAGCCACTATTATTTCTTCTAAGATTGTTTATAATTATAAATTATAATATATCTACAAATAATATAAATTACAAAAATTACGCATAACAAAAATACAAAATCAATAATTTTACTATTGATATCAAATAATAATTTTAAATGCAATCCCATAAATATTTTTAAATATACATTTTTCTATATTTAACTAATAATTTCCAAGTAATACTTTTACTTATGTTTTTAAACTAATACTTTTAATTACTTATTTATAAGTAAATAAATAATAACACATTTCTTTTAACCTTAATGTAACACACACAAATATACATATGTACATTCACACACATATACATGCATAGATACAGATACACATATACATTGCATATAATATGTAGCCATGTTACGAAGTATGAAATATATAATACATATATAATTACAAAATGGTATATTAATATAATAGTATTTTTATTATTATTATTTATTATTTTTAAATATATATTAATGTTTATAAGCTATGTCCCCGTTTATATCGATAGTCTCCTGGTAAAACGGCAACCTTAACTTTTTGAGATTTCCATGTTATAATTCTTTCCCTATACCTTATACCCAATATTTCACCCATTTCTGTTCCCTCCATGAATATATAACAAAAATCTTAAAAACCCAGGGTTCGGTCACAACAAACAACACCTCACCACAATCACAAAACACCCGACGCTTCGGCTTTAATAAAACCTTTCTTCGTGGGATCTACAACAAGAGAAAAATCAAAAATGTTAATATCAAGATGCCTAATAAAATGAAAATAAAATAAAAGATAAACTTAACTGATGCCTTAAAAGTGAAAACTTACAGAGAATTTAAGTTTTCAATAGAAATAAAAGTTAAGTGTATCTTTATTTTGTTTTCATTTTAGTAGGCATCTTGATTTTAACTTATTTGATTTGTCTTTTGTTGTAGATCCCATGAAGAAGGGTTTTATTAAAGCCGAAACGTTGAGTGTTTTGAGAATCTGGTGAGGTGTTGTTTGTTGTATTTTGTGACCGAACCCTGGGTTTTTTTTTTTTTTTTTTTTTTTTTTTAAGATTTTTGTTAATTCGCGGTCGTGGTTTTCATTTTATATATATAAAACGAAAACATAACGAAACTCGTGAGCGGATAGGGATAGATAGTACTTTGCTACACACTGCTGGATCCCTCCTTGGAGCCACTAAGGCCAAAAACATGGCGCTAGGGCTAGGGGCAGGGCCGTCCCTAGGGGTTTAGGCGCCCGGGTCAAAGGCATCTTTGGCGCCCCCACCCCCCCTTATTGCCAAATTCACCTAGTAGTTAAGAAGGGGGCCTGGCGGCGCCCCCTAGACGTGGCGCCCGGGTCAGCTTGACCCGGTTGACCCCCCCTAGGGACGGCCCTGGCTAGGGGTGCCAGTATCCCTTCACCATTATTTATAGAAGAACCACGAGATGGAGATAGATATATATAGTATAATAAATATATAGAAAAACAAACGACTTTAACATTGAATCCACTAGATTTCAAAATTTGTAATCTGTGATAATTTTCCACTCGTAAGCATCTAAATTGTCAGGGGCATTCTGCAATGAACCCATTGGATCAGATAGAGGTTCTACAATTACACCTAGCCAACATGAAATAAGTTAAATTCCACCTTGTAGAGCCATCTTGTTTCGGCATTAATGTTTTGAAGTGAATAGGGTTGCCAGATTTCTGAATGTAAAAACCGGGACACCCCCCCCCCCCACTCTGGGGGGTCCGGGGGCCCTCCCCCGGAAAATATGACCTCTAAAGGCGTCTCCGTGGCGACGACGCCCGTGCTGTAAGTTGTAACTTATCATATATATCATATAATATATGGATCCTCAATACAGTACAATATCGGTATCATATAAAAAAAATATCTTAGATTTATAAAATACTTCTTATCTATAAAACTATTGTACCTTTGCTTTCTAAAACTACGCATTTATGAATTATTTTAAAGCATAAATTATCAGCTTTTTTTGCACTTTTTTTCTTGCACCTAAATTATTATTATACTAGGCATCGCGTGGCTCTATCATTGAAGCGAGCGTATTGCAATGAAATACTGAATATTGAAATTTATTAATCATGATGAATGTCATAGTTGAAGATAAGAGGAAGAGGGTAGTGTAGGGAAGAGTGGGGGTACTCAGTACAAAGCTTTACTGCCTAAACAAACCTATAAACTATACGACTATAACAATCTTCACCACCCGCGGTAGCTTTTAAACAATTATTATAAATGTATCTCGACACTACGCAAAGAATTTTGCTTGTATCAAGTTGAAATTTTGCATACCTGTTTCAATTGTGCATTAGATGGTGTATATGAAGTTTTATTAAAATCGTTTCGTTAGAACGTAAGATATCGGTAAAAAGGTTGTTTTCTCTATTATAAACGTTTAGGTCCGCTTTAATAGTTTTAGCGATCTTTATTAAGTCATAGCGGTGTCGCTGTTGGTTTTAGTAAAAAATGTTATTTGAAAAAAATGTTCGTCTCATCGAATAGATGAAGATAGAATCTTTTCCCGTCCTGAAATTCCAATTTAATTTTTGTACCTCTCGTTTACGCGAGCGTTGAACTCTGGACGGATCACGCTGTCGAACGAACTTAGCCTGAGTATTAGTAGGAGGAACATGTATACCAAATTCCAACAAAATCGGTCAACTTTTACTCAAGTTATCGTCACACGCGTGAACGTTACTGACAGACAGACAGACAGACAGACAGACAGACACGGAGCATATTTCGTTGAATGTAGGAAGCTCGCTACGCTCGCTTCAATTACGTCAACAGTAAAAACCGGGGGGAAAAGTGTCTTCGGGACACCGGGACTTTAAGTCCAAAACCGGGACGTCTGGCAACCCTAGAAATGAAAGTTGTTTAGGCGCGGTAGAGAAAATTTGCTTGGATGAAACGAAACTGCATGTAACCAAGTTTGTGATTCGAGGCTCGTCTAAGTGAAAGAATTTTTAAAGGTAAATCAACTGCCGGCTTAAGTCGGCAGTCAAGTCTTGATCCACCGACCTTCTGATTCAGCAGGCATAAGTGCTAACCATTGCACCACGGAGCAACAATTGCAAAAAAGTGTTAAGTGATTACGACTCATTTTAAGTCTAGCTGCTATAGATAAATCTAGTCTAATGCTATAGATAAATCTAGTCTTAAGCTGCTATAGATAAATTAAGAGAATTTCAAGACATGATACAATTTAAAAAAAAAAAAAAAATGTGTGAGACTCTAGAACTCATTAGAAGTGAAACTCAAGTTCTAGAAGCAGTTGATTTTATGCATTGAAAAATCATCCTGTAGATGATTTTTCAATACACACAATTGGTATATAAGCGTAATATTATATACATTATAATAATATAAATGTTGTTTTCATGATTTTTCTTCATTATTCGCTAACATTTTATGAAAATATTTTATAAATTTAAGTTACGTTTCCTTGAGAAGTTATCTTACTGTGGCGTCATTGTAAACTCTTGTCTATAAACATGTATATTGCGTATTTAATAAATTAAATGATTTATATATGTTTTTGTTTTACATACGAGTAACATTGAGTTGCGTGCTTTACTTATTCTAGGAACGATTTAAACTCTGAATTATATATTATATGACATATTTATATAATTATATTATATTAATATGTAGGAGGGAACATAAAAGCAACTTTGTATATAGATCTTAAGTTTCACTTCTAATGCGTTAGAGTCTCACACATATTTTTTAAATTTCATCATGTCTTGAAATTCTCTTAAAGCATTGTTGGACTTAAATTGAGTCGTAATAACTTTACACTTTTTTGCAATTGTCATCAAATATGGAGACTAATTAATCCCTCATGTATTATCCGACAGAGATTACCGAGTAAGGTTGGAATCAATATGAATTGGCATTTGTTTTGGATGTAATGTCAGAAAAGGAATGATTTTAAACTGTTAAAATTTGAAAATGTTTTAGATTAATAGCCTTAGCTGTAAGAAAAACAATTCGCGACTTATGTTCACTCCTCCAAACTTTTTTTTTTATATCGCAGGATATTCATAAACTAATTAGAAACATTTGAGACATTATCGAATTAAGTAAATCTATTCTTAATACTAAAACTCAGACGTAAAGGGTACGAACACAGTGGAGCCTAGCTGGTCGCTTACTCGCATACTCGCCTACAGGCTGGAAAAATTGACCCATGCTTCTTTATAGGGGCGAACCCAGTGGAGCCTGGCAGGTTACCTGGTAGGGTGCAGTAAGCATAGCAGCAAGCTTGAGCAATTCCTACCTCGATTGTTACATAGCTTTATGCGTAGTAGATTGGCCTCGAGTGTGGGCGCTGAACCTAGGTAACATGCGACCTGCCCTGCTACCAACCAGGCTCCACTGTGTAGGGACGTGTAGAAAAAGTGTTAAAGCGCCCGCATTCAAGGTCAGTTTACTTCCCATAGAGCTATGTAACAATCGAGGTAGGAATTCTTCAAGCTTGCTGCTATGCTTACTGCACCTAACCAGGTAACCTGCCAGGCTCCACTGTGTTCGTCCCCATAAAGAAGTACGGGTTAATTTTTCCGGCCTGTAAGCGAGTAAGCGATCAGCTAGGCTCCACTGTGTTCGTACCCTATAAAGACTAATTTCTAAACGCAATAGTTATAATATTGAAGTAGAACCTTTTCCTTTGATAGGGACTTGTTCTCTCTCCTCGACCCGGTAATTCAAAGGAAGATGTGCTCTGGTCGTTTGGGAGATGTGGATTTTCATTTCGGTGCTTGTAGATTCCATCCTGGACGCCGTGTTGACGGTATCACCGAACAGGCAGTACCTCGGCATCTTCAGTCCCACTATACCTGCTACTACAGCTCCCGTGTGTATTCCCACTCGGATTTTCAGGTGATTTCCTAAAGTACACAATAATCATAGATTATATAATAAACAGCTTGGATTTCCGGTGACATCCGCGTCACGAAGGGGTTGAAATCCGACATTTCGCTTCCACTACTGGAAGCATCTTCAGGGGTGTGGTGACTGGAGAGAAGAACGGCGTATTTATACTGATTTCCTAGACCGTAGATTGTACCTGGATTTCCCGGGAGTTCCTTTACTTGGGGTAATCCTTTGTCGGGAACAAAAAAGGGGGTGTGGAAATCCAGGTACAATCTACGGTCTAGGAAACCAGTATAAATACGCCGTTCTTCTCTCCAGTCACCACACCCCTGAAGATGCTTCCAGTAGTGGAAGCGTCTCTCCAGTCGTCTGTATATCTTGTGTTTGCTTCGAGTCAACATCGCGTTGCACCAAGATGCTTCCACCAGTAAGAAGCGTTGCACCAAGAAGATGCTTCCAGTAGTAGAAGCGAAAATTCGGATTTCCACCCCTTTCGTGACGCGGATTTCACCGGAAAACCAAGCTGTTTATTACGAGTCCACCCGCGGATGGCTATGCACTAAGTTTATTACAGATTGGTTGAGAATATAGCCGAGAATTAGCTAATGATTTATACGATTTATCAAAACAGTATGTACATTTGTACTCGGAGACCTCTGCTTCTCTAGATTTACAGGGTTTAAATATTATTTAACTAGTTTTAGTCACCATTCAAGAATGCCGACGTTCTTCTAAGAATTGTACCATTACAATAAGGCACTACTAAGAATAAGGGTGCTCTCACACTGGATCCGACTACATGCGAATTTTGGTCGTGCGTAGTCGTACGTAGTCGGACGAACTATCCCAACCTTAGCAATGTTATCAGCGCTCTCACACTGCATCCGACCTACTCGTCCGACTACGTGCGTATACCTCCGACCTGCGACTCGATCCCAGCTGGCTCGGATTTTCGTCCGACTACATGCGACAAAAACTACATACCCTACAGTTTTTAATAAAGTCTTCAGGTTGTTTTACAAAGTTTTTCATACCTTTTTACACAGTTTTTTTTTACAGTTTTTTACACAGTTTTTTATAGTTTTAATTTAATTTTTGTATACAGTTTTTTACATCGTTTTTTTTTATCAGTTAGTTAGGTTAATTTATTAGTTTTGTGTTTAGTATCCCAATAATGGATAATAATAATAATAAATGTATTTTATTGATTTTTAGTTTAGTGAGTTTTTTTAGTGAGTTTTATGTATTTTAGTGATATCGCTCTTCAGGCGATATCACAAGACGAAAATTGCTTTGTTTTGTCAGCTCTGGTTTGATACTTTCCATAATGCACATAAACGTGTCCAAACTCAATCGGAAGTAATCAAAAAATTTCTCCGGATCTTCTTTTAAATCGTTCATTAAATGGTGAAATTCACCATGCTCTTCTCTTTTCAAAAATATTTGATTAACCCATTCCGTTCTTCTTTTTAAACGTCTATTTCTTCTTCTTAACACTAAACTATTACATTCTACTAGGTAAAACAACCCATTCATATTGTCAAAATGTTCGTATACGATAAAAAAAACAAACGAAAATATAAAGTAAAAAGGCAACCGCACTCGACGACGTCTCCAACAATTCTGAATGTAGAGGGTGAAATGTAGAGGGTAGAGCTAAGTCGTACTACCGAGTCGTGCGTAGTCGGGTCCAGTGTGAGAGCTCCAAGTCGTACTACCAAGTCGTGCGTAGTCGTTCGTAGTCGGAAGTCGCATGTAATCGGATCCAGTGTGAGAGCACCCTAAATGTAGGGGTTAGACTGACAAAAGGTGTAAATACACCACTAAAATTAGTGTTGATAAGCATTTCTTAAATTTGTAAACAATTCTTTCAAACTCTTGAAGAAGTCTCATTCGTGCTTTTATGTAATGCATAAATCTATGCTAAGGGTTTCAAAAATTAAATGTAAGTAAGAAGAAGTTAATGCATTTAAATACAACAGAAAAATTTGAAATAACCACAGCTGATAGGATACTGATCATTAGATAATGAGTTTAAAAAGGGTTGGATTACGACGAAGGGAATTTAATTGTAGAGGGAAATTATTTTGTAACAGGGATTAGGTGAGTGTTGTTGCTATATTAAGTATACACCTCCAGCTCAAAGTCACAGTCCATTCACTACAAACGCTACACTGCCTTGGCCACTTCCTTCTTTGAGGACCTCTACCTGTTCGCAGGTGCTCACTCTTCAAAGAAGGGGTGTCAGTAACGGGGAAGCTAAGTTAAGAAAATTTTAGAAAAGCAGACCTTAGGCTTGCGGAGGCTCGAATTTCTGTCTAGTTGTGCATTCCCCAACCAATAATCTCACAGACTAAGCCCTAGCATAGAGTCACACGGTGAGTCCGATCTTAGCTCTGGAGGAGTACACATTATACAACAATCACACACACACAATCATATACTCATAAATATCTATCTAACATATCACCGGTTCACTTTATTCAACTCACCAAATCCCCCATACATTTTAAAACAAAAAAAAAAAGAATAAAAAGATTTATTATTACCGAGAGTTTGTGAAAATTACTGAGCTATCTGAAAAAATTGAGCTACCTGTGCTGGGGTCTTTGAGATCCCTGATTGCGTCTATCATGTCCAAAGCCATGTCCGAAACCTTGACTGCGTGATCTTCAACACTTTCAGGTGCGCCGGACACCACCATGTAAGCATCGCCTATTGTTTCCACCTAAAATTCCATTTTATTGTTTACAATTAATTTTTTTTAAATTTTAATAATTACAATTATTTTGTCTTGATTGTAGTAACCGGCCTGCATTTTCATGTGTAGTAACAGTAGTACAAGACAAATTATTTTTAAATACTTTTTTTAACTTGACATTTAACATGTTTTATAAATCTGTTGGCAGTTTTAGCTAATTTTGTGGAGGAGTTGATGGATTAAGGACCCTTCATCCTATTACTACGTTTCATGATGTTTCAATACGTATTGAATACAGTTTTTGGATCCAAATCATCCGTGGAAACCTCGATTCAATACGATTTAGATCCAGATACGATGTCCGGATCGAGTCTCATGGAAAAACCTGAACTCGATCCTGACATGCGCAGAGTGTGAGTATGAGCGCCCCTAGCGGTTTATGTGGTGAAACAAGTCAAACCTGTCAAAACTCCACTCCACTCAACCAAATAACATAACCTATATTTGTCATTTTTAGTTTTGTTTTTAAAACCAAATGTAACAAACCTGGTTATAAGAAGTGAAGGGTACAAAATGATTTATAACCTTTATCAAAGGAAGCTAGTAAAAGTTTGGTGTATTGAAAAGGTACTGAATACGGATTCAATACAACTCATGGAAACACCTAAATTGTTAAATCCCAAATCAGGATTTAATCCTTTTTGTGTATTCTTCAGTTGATCCCTTTGACTATAAATTCTTCTTGTTTGTGGTCTTTAGGAATTAAATTAAAAAACAACTTGATTACTTGATTCCTCTAAATCAGATCTAAAGATACTACTTGAAATGCATTTTTAAAGAAACTAAAACAATACTAAACCTTCAAGCAAAGTCAGTAACGCCTGTTTCATTCTAGATGTTACAAAATGAATCTTTCCTCAACTATACAATATATTCGTACAAAAATTCTCAAATCTTTAATGAAGAAAATGATCTATTTATCATTTTAACATTCATCTGTTTTCATTATTTATATCGATGCTTTTACCTCTTTCACCTTTTTAAATATATTTAGAACAGGAAAAGATAAATAAATTGTTAAACAACTAGTGGGCAAGTGCGTTATCTCTGGCCCCGACGCTTTATCAGCAATTCATTGAGTCAAATCAATCATGCAAATCAATAACGTTAGTACTGTACCTTGTAAACGCTATTTTTCTCCGTTAGATTATCAAATATCGAATACATTGCGTTCAACATGGAAACCACTTCCATAGGTGTAATTCTGGAACAGATTTCGGTGAATGTTACAACGTCTGAAAATAGGATGGTCACGTTTTCAAACATCTGAAAGAATATAAACAAAAATCGTCCACATTTTATGCTAATCTTTCACGTAATCGTTACATTTATTATGGTCGGATAATAAGTTAATAAGGAGCATATATTTGGTATTTGGTAGCATATATTGGTACATTTAGTTACATCTAAGAGAGAACTGTATATTCAAACGAAAAAATCAAAAAAAAAAAAATCAATGTGACTGCAAATTAGCTGAAAATTCGATCAAATATTTTTCGTTAGGGATCTATTAAAATGATAACAGCAACTACGTAATAATACGTCTCTTTTTAACTGCTTATAGCTAAAATATCCGGCAAAAATCCCATAAAGTACTTGCCAGCAAGCTACTAAAAGGTTTCTTCGGTCATAAAAATGCATATATATCCTCTATTATTTATTTATTTCAACAAAATATGTATAAAAAGTTGCACTTTGGACCAGCAAGGTGTGCATACATCATCCTTTAGCATCATAGGTATGCACTTATTTGGCTCTTTTAGGGTTAATGGTCGCCATTTTGGAAACCATTTCAATACCTTTAAAATGATTCCCCATTCCCCACTTAAAAATGTCAAAAAATATAAATTTTTAGTTACCATAGTTTCGGTCTCCTAAAATTTTACTTTTTTATATCAATTCTCGGAAATATTATTAGCCCACAGAGATGAATATTTATGTATTTCTCCCTCATTTTTAGGACCTGATCTTATAGGGTAGCGGGGGGAGGGTACATTTATTTTTTATTTTAAATCAAATTATAATTATTATTAACAATGGGAGATAGACAGAGAAAAATAGACTCCAGCGCCGGTACTCGAACAATGGGCCTCTATATTTCCAGTATAGCGCTCTCACCAACTGAGCTACACTGAAGAATAATTTCCTCTGTCAATAGCGATACCTAGTCCCGAATTAAGCTTTCAATTTTCCACAGGTCTACAGGAGTCGACATTTACGACAATAGAACTAAACCGAGAAATATCGCTTATAATTTTGAAGTACCCCATTGGTACCTGTACCTTGTACAATCAATTAGAATTCATTTTTAAGTTTTTGGTAGTATATAGAGGCCCGTGGTTTGAATCCCGGTGCTGGAGTCTATTTTTCTCTGTCTATCTCCCATTGCTAGTAAAATTTATAATTTGATTTAAATTAATATTTCAACTTTCCGTAGTATGAATACTACCAAAAACTATTTATTTTTTAATAATTTTGAGTTTTGAAGTTCGCAATATTATTCCTGTTTTTGGGCGGAAAAAGTTTAACTTGTATACCAAATTTCCAATCTCTAACTGTAATAGGTCGGGGGTTGTGATCCAAGATGCGATGGACGGAAGGACGAACTACCAAAAGCATAAGGGTTTCTAGGATCACCTTGAACCCCTAAAAACTAAGTGGATAAACCGTGTGTAGGCTTCAAACCACTCAACACTCTAGGTTTTCCAGAAAAGTAGCCCATGTCTTAAACAATTTCACTCTTCTGTAACAGTGCATTACGTGTCTAGTGAGGAAAGTAGCATTTTGCATGCGAGTGTGGAGTTTGCACCCGAGCGATAGCGAAGATAGTAGAACCACGAGCAAAGCAAAATGCAGTTTTCGCACGAGTTGCGTACCGTACTTTATCTACGATTGTTAGATTTTAATAATAAACACAGAAAAAAATAAATTAATTAACTTCCTGTATGTAAGTACGTAGTTCTCTTTTGATAAAGATGACATTAATTCATTAGTTGTGTTTTGTGCCGAATTAATTATTTCGGGAGGCGTATTATTCTCCTCATTTTCGTCATAATCACTTAAATCACTCATAGTTTTTCACTGAAAACTCGATATAAACAGTTACTTTAATTAAACAAACAGCAAATTAGTTTTGTTATATGTAAACAAACTCGCTAATCGTGCGTTAAGGTGAAGAATTCTTTTTTCCGTACTAGGGCGGAAATAAAGACAGTAGGATACGATTTTTCTCCGCATACGGTTCCTCACCTTGAAGGAAAATACTTTCATCAATTTTGATTAATCGTTATTATAATTTACCCCCCGAACATAGAAGAATAAAACAGTATTGCTATCGCTTGTGTACGAGTATAGCAAAAAAAGGCGATTCAAAAATAATATTCGTGTTTCGAAGCCACTCGTATATTGTCAAAACAAAAAGAGCTACACAACACCGCTACCAATCAGAATGACCAGTTCATTATCTAGTTATTTTTGGTTAATAAATGCTGTTCGTGGTAGCCTTAAGTAACGTGAACAATAACGTGATGATATTGCAACTCGTCTTACAGCCTGTTAAACATGTCTGTTGTGACCGCCTGCATAACTGCACTTATTCATTAGTTTAGTTCATCAGTGTCCCATGGTAACTGTGGTTTGAACACCTCACCCCTCCCAAAACCTCGAAGACAAAAACAATCGGGTGTCGATCCGGGGGCCAGAAGTGTAAAGAAAGGTCCTGAGTGGCACCACATCGGCCAATCCGCCGCTGCGGCAACATTTCGTTTAGTTATCGGTGGGAGGATAGACTCCAGTAGACTCTAGTGCCCCATCCTTTGGAAAATGTAATCTTCAAGAAGGTCTTCAAACTGAGGAAATTGTAAAACGCAAAACGATTTTTGTTGTAGTGTCGTCATCACGAAAACTATAATTAGGCAGTATAATACTGAACACTGGACACGCATATAATTTTTGAATTACCCTGTATGTATACGAGACATCGAGTAAATATCCGTGGAGATGTGGAGAATTAGTTTATGAGAGTCCACTCAGAGACGGAACTAGACCTGCTGAGGCCCGTGTGCAAGATTTTTTTTGAGGCCCCCCACCCCAAGATGACCAAATATTTTTGTCGCCTGATACACATAAGATTTGTAATAAATTGCAACAAAACACATTATTTTATGATAAAAAAACAAAATAAATTAAATTCGTATATAAATGGACTACATTTTAGAATATTTTAATCAAAATCGTCTGAACCGTTTTCGAGAAATACTTTTTTCACTTTTTTGTCATAGTTTATAAGGAGTAGATTATAAATTTGAAGATAAAATTAATTTCTCCTCGGGATATGATTTTACTTAACATGCGTATGCTGAATTTCGTCAAAATCGGCCCAGTAGTTAGGCTCCATAGGTGTCTGCACAGACAGACAACAGACACTTTTTAAAAACTACTTTTTTGGACTCAGGGGTCAAAACGTGAAAATACATCAAAATCGAATTTTCGCGCCATTAGAATACGTTCTCTTTATATGGAAAATAAAAAGAGACTTTTTTACTTTAGCATCCCCTTATATCCCTTTGTGTTAATAGTTATTTCACCAAAGGAACATTATACAGAGTATCATATATTCCTTAGTCTAAATTACTATTAAGACGAAGGGATAATTATTCCAATGTATCTTGGGACAAAGGAACACACTTGTGTTTATAATAATTGTGATCATATCCCTTAGTCTAATCAACTATTAAGATAAAGGAATATTAAATATAGAACTTCCCCAGGAGTCTCAATGTCTTGGGGAAACAAACACACAAACCTTTTTGACTTTTGTAGGACCAGACTATTGTTTAGAACCAAGGGGGTGCTAAAGTAAAAAAGGAGCCCTTGTAATTAATTCAAAAGAATGGATTTCGAGTTTATGGCTCAAAATAAAAACTCTTTATTTTAATTTTTTTTTTTATTAGATCCATAATTTTAGCTGTTAGACTTGAGTTGAATACTCATATTTTGAAACTTTAATTCTTGGAGAAAAAATGCCAAGAGTAAAAAGTTCTTATGTTAAGCCATAGACTCTAACTTTAGCCTTAAAAATATGTCGTCTTCTATTAACTTTTTCATATTTTAAGTACTGCTGCAGAGCATTTTAGGGCTCAAAGTGCTTAGCCTTTTTTCTGTAAGCGCATTTTAAGTTAACATAGAACCCAGCAAACCGCGTCTTTCTTCCTGCAGTAGATTCCGGAGATATTGAGTGGATCGTGTTAGGTGGCCCCTGAGTAGGCATATTTTACAAGTTAAAAATTTTTTAATTAATTTTAAAACTTACTAAAGATAGTTACATTTTGATAAAACATATACAGGATAATACAAAACATTAACAGTCTTAAATACCAAAATGTCTAAAAATCACGTTATGTTGTAAGTCAATATTAATAATATTATCTTAATAAGCATTTAACGTCGATTGTCTCAAAAAATTATAATAATAATAATTATTATTATTATGTGGAAAATAATATAGATACCTACGACGTAAAAATAATATAAATAATAACAATGGTAATAATCAAAATATAAATTAACTTCACCTTTTTAATAAAAATATTTTTTATTCATTTATTTATATTTTATTAATTGTTTTTATAACTGGCCGAGCGGAAGTGAGGCCCCCCTTACCCCGAGGCCCGTGTGCGGCTGACCCCATGCACACGGCTAGTTCCGGCACTGAGTCCACTCCTAAGAACTCCTCCTAAGAAGAGTCATCATGCCGACTCTTAACTGTCGAATTAAAGAGGTTTTTAGACCGCTATCAAACATGAAAGATTAAATAGAAAGCAGAGGGATTAGTGGAATTACCTGACAGGTTTCTATAGGACTAAGGCCGGTTCTCAACCGATCAGCAACTTGTTTAGGAATCATCTGATAGAGTAATTCATCTGTTCTTTTCATCTCGTCGTCGAGTTTCATCATCGATTCTTCTAACTTCTTACTTTTCTGCTGCTCTTGATCGAGAGCGAGTTTCAGTTCGACTGACTGTTGGGTTCCAGCTAACATCAGATCCCTACCGTCAAAATTGATAAAGGTTAGTCGATAAATTAAATATCGACACATCCTTTCTTTAATAATAGTAATAATAATAATAAAAATAATAATAAATAATTGTGGCATGCTAACGAACCGGAAAGTCGTTTTAATTTTTGATCCCATTATCTAATTACATCACTTGACTCTTGACTAATATCAAATAGAACTTGTGAAATGTACTTACCGGCTGAAATCATGCATAGAAAGGTCGTTGATATACAGCCCGTTCGATATAAGACTATTGAGATCAGGCATTACCGGAGTTCCTAAATACATCATCATTTGCCAATTTTCCATATAAATCATTTGACCTAAACAAATGAGTACCAACATGGTAAGTGGAAAACAACGTGTAAGTTAATCGAGCTCAATTAGTAATTATATAATTTATGAGGATTAGTTAGTGATTAGGCTAAGCCATCGGTCTAATCCATGATTCTAAAGACATATACAGATGGTAGATACTGTTTAACTTACTTTCTTTCTTACTTGCAATCAATATTTTCTCAATTTATTCAGGACCAAGCGCTATTTCCTTTTTCACGCAATTTACATTTATCATTTGTGTTTATTTAATAAAGATCAAAAAATATAGAATTCTATTGTTTAGGCTCTTAATAAATTAGATTCAAGTTTGAAATCAAACAAGAGTTTAGTCAGGATATGTGTCTCCTTGTAATCTAATAATACTGCACCTCTACACTCAGTCTAATTACTACAAACGTCTTTACTCTTAAAGCAGGATTATTGGAACCTAACACATCTGCTTTAAATCATTACCAGTATAGGTTTGTTCCTACCGTCCTTTGTATCGTCCCGCGGATCTTTCGGGAATCACTTAATTCGGGAATTAACTTAATGTCTATATGATACCCTTAACTGGACATCCCATTAAGGATATCCGTAGGACATCCTTAGGATGGCCCAATGGGACATCCAAAACGAGATAACCATAGGGGAACCCCTGGACCAACGATTATGGACAGGATAAAATCTAGAAAGGATATCCCAGAGATGTTTTTAGGATCAGTTGTGCTGCTTGGAAAATTACTCTACAGTATTACTCTTTTGTCTCCTGCTATGAATATAGTATTGTTAAAACTAAAAAATTCTTATGACAATAAAATCTGGTTACCTTTCAATTTCAAGCTTTCTTCATCCTTGAAGTTTTCATCGATGGACAAGTCTTCATCAACCTCTCTATCCACCGACTGATCCGTTGCTACTATCTCGAAAATGTTATTAGTTCTATTAAGAATCTGTCACCGACACAACAATTCATTAAACAGTTTTTTTAAACGATTACCATACAAGAAGCTAAAACAATACTCCTATATATATATATATATATATATATATATATATATATATATATATATATATATATATATATATATATATATATATATATATATATATATATATATAACCTATATATATATATAAGAAGTGTTTAGCTTCTCATATGTTATTATTGAGTTACTAGTTGAATAGCTAGATGGCTACAAATACCTCTTGGATCATACATTCATTTGCTGGTGGGTTCATAGCCTGCGTCTTGTACGCGCTTCAGAATAATCTATAGGCTGTCATAACATGACAAGAGAAAAGTTGGTTCCAAACCAAGGATCTTATATAAAGGGGATAGAGGGTTGAGGCAAAAAAGTGACCCCATGAAGATATTTAAAATATTAGCTCCAATGGGACAAATTACCTTCCTCTTGGTTATAGGTTACCAAGAATTTGTTTATAGTTGTCAGGTTATAACCTGTTAAAAAAGGTAATTTGTCCCAGTTCAAAGGTCGTGGAGCATGCGCAGTATGATTTTTTCTCCAATTTCTCTTACCTTCATGGGGTCACTTTTTTGCCTTAAACCCCTGCTTAACATTACATCCGCTTTATATAAGATCCTTGTTCCAAACTAACTTTCTCGCGTCAAAGCTAACCTGCTGCTGGGAATGAAACCTTCCCGTCCTCTTCCCTCTTGTTTATGTATTTGATTTCATTTTTTGGGTCATCCATTTACATAGTAAATATAAAATAAACACTTCTTTTTCATTTTACAACTATCCTTTTAAAAAATGAACATATTATTTTGATAATAAATTTGGCTTTGTTTATAATATAAACAGAATACTGCGCAAGTGCACAAGGAAGGAAGGGTGGGGGAAAGCACTCAGTGACGTCTCCCCCGTTTCATGAATGATTTTTTATCTAAATAGCCCACACGCGCGTAATAAACGCGTGCTATGAAACATCGTTTCTATTCCAAGTCAAAGTACATTAAAAAAAACTCCCAACCAAGACCCCCCTTGACCTGCTCTATACATGGCCACTACAAGACATTAAAAAAATAAGTCATACAATAAGAGTTAGTCCTCACTTATTGTAGTTCTATTATGAATCTGAAGAAGAAGAACAAGTTCTTGAAGATGTTAA
Organism: Gerris lacustris; assembly: GCA_951217055.1. Taxonomy (NCBI): domain Eukaryota; kingdom Metazoa; phylum Arthropoda; class Insecta; order Hemiptera; family Gerridae; genus Gerris; species Gerris lacustris. The sequence goes on from OX578285.1 coordinate 49,358,860, forward strand.
TTGTTTTTGTATAGAAAGATCTTCCCCTCAATGTAATAGTTCATTACGCGTCTAGTGCGGAAAGTAGCATTTTTGCATGCGAGTGTGGAGTTTGCACCCGAGCGATAGCGAGGGTAGTAAAACCACGAGCAAAGCAAAATGCAGTTTTCGCACGAGTTGCATACCGTACTGTATCTACGATTGTTGGATTTTAATAATAAATACAGAAATTTTTAATAAACTTCCTGTATGTAAGTTCGTATTTCTCTTTTGATAAAGATGACATTAATTCATTAGTTGTATTTTGTGCCGAATTAATTATTTCAGGAGGCGTATTATTCTCTCCATTTTCGTCATAATGACATAAATTAATAATTGTTTTTCACTTAAAACTCCATAAAAAACAGTTAATTTAATTAAACAAACAGCAAATTAGTTTTGTTAAATGTCAACAAACTCGCTAATCGTGCGTTAAGATGAAGAATTCTTCTTTTTTACCACTCTAGGGCGGAAAAAGAGGAATTATGAAACGCGCATGCCCAATGAATAGAAGTACGTAAAGAATCACTTTCTACGGATCTAAACAGAGATACAATGTTTATATTTCGTATCAATCGTAGATAAAATATTTCCAACTTCACTAAGAAATCAAGTAAAAACGTGATATTATTATTGCTCAAACACTAATTAAATTGATTTACGCGATCTTCATCTTTAAAAGCAATGATTGTGAAGGTGGTAAAAACATAAGAACAACCGGTAAATAAGGAAAACTATCAAATCGGCATTACATTGCGATTAATATCCAAGTGAAAAAAATTCAATAAAAATAGCTATTAAATTATATTTGCTTACCATTTGGAACTTAAAAGGAATCATCGGTCGAATCAAATCGAATTTTTCTGTTAAATTTTTCCCGACTAAATCGGGAAGGATAACCATAAGTGAATTTCCGATGCTTCGAACTATCATATCCGCACTGAAAATAAAATGATATAACACCGTGATATGTATGTAATAAATATGACATTTAGCTTTTTTAGTGGATAAGGACTTTAATTAACCTTATGTGGCTTTATCAAGATTCGATAAACTTAGCTTTATCCAAGAGCCGATAAACTTAAAAATGTTTTGTGTATTTTGTGCAAGAACTTATTATTTGACAAGGTACCTGAAAACGATGCTGAAAGGGAATATTTCGAAGAGTACAGTGGCGTCGATAGGTAAATGTTTCTCTTCGCGCATCATGCTTAGCGTGGCAAGGGTGAAAGCGTTGTTATCGAACGTACATTGAAACGTCACGTGGATTGCGTCCACAAGAGATTCTTCTTGTATCACCTCGATAATCAAATCCTAAAACATGAATTCTTTAAAATTATCCTTTTTTTGAGACACTGAAATTATCACATTGAAGATACAGGTATTTAAACATTGATACGATGTCTTACGAAAGTTGATTTGAGAGTAAGGCAATACTTAATTTTGTCAAAGGTTCATGGACATTAACAACAATATCAATAATCAATACAAGCCGTTCACAAGATGGTATCTTGAGACTTATTTTGATTTGTAATTAACTCGACAGGTAAGATGACATTATTGACCTGACCTTAATATGTACATTGTACATATTAAATCAGAAGAATGACTTTTGTAAACGTTGAATATATTATCTATCTGTATGAAATATTTACCTTTTTGTAGAAATGTTTAGCGACCTCTTTGATCTGTCCCATGGTATAATAGACGAATCCTCGACGCTTGCTCCTATAGTGCAGGGTGAGCCCGTGTCTCGTTTCGTTCTCGCATGTGAACGACGGTGCTCTCATCCTCGGGTATGAAAATTTGAGGTATTCATGGAGATTATCTAGTCCTGAGTAACATAGTACATCGCGTCAGTTTAGCAATTTGTTATTTTGACCTATTGGTAAATAAATGTTAGTTATCATCGGGCAGCCAACCATACATCACTGAGAACGCAGAGCTACATCATACATAAAACATTCGATGATGTTTCTTCCATCTTCCATTCAGAAGAGATGACATTTAATGTATCAAGAACTGAAGAGTGAGTCTAGTTTACCTTATAAGTAGAACCTAAATAATATGACCGCTGTATGTAAGGTGTTATTTAGCTTACCATAAATAGTGGGGCACTTCTTTAGATTGTTACTCCCCTCATAAAAAAATTGAGGGGAGTAACAATCTAAACAAGGTGACGGGATGTTCTTCTTTAGACTGTTACTCCCCTATAAAAACAGAAGTGTGATATTCCTTTGTCCCAAAGTACATTAGACTAAGCATCCCTTTGTCTTAATATTATTTAGTCAAAGTCATTTATAATGTAAAAAAAACATAGGGGAGTAACAATCTAAAGAAGTACCAATAGTGGTAGAGAGAAACCTAAATAACGTGATCACCCGCTTAACAGGTGTTCTTCAGTTTACCATAAATAGTGGTACAGAGAAACCTAAATGAAGTGATTACCGCTTGAAAGGTGTCCTTCAGCTTACCATAAATAATGGTTCGAAGAAACCTAAATAACGTGATGTCTCCATACTAGAATAAAATACTACAGTGGGGTCGATAAAGTTAAATTTAAGAACTTTTCACATTACACAGGTTTTACTGAACCTATATGTAACGAATGAACCTATAATTTTTGTGAGTAAATATGAAAGCATACCGTTCAAAAAATCTCGCATGTGTCTGCCCAAGACAGAAAGAACTTGATCATAGCCGTACTGGCTAACAAAGCCGACAAATTGGACTCCCATAGCTTCGAAGAATTCTCTCTCGCTGATTCCGATGATCTAAAAGAAGAAATATCAATAAATATACAATATTTTGCCTTCTATAAATAAAAAGATAACCCTTCCGAAAATAGTAAAAAATAATAACACTTCTATCGTTGTAAATCTTTTATTATTTTTTTTTTTTACCGTAGAATCCAAATATGCTATCAAAGATATACACTCTAGTTTGAAATTTTGAAGTTGGGTGGCCTGAGGGCAAAATGGGGGGTTGCCTCTAGAGCGTGATAGCACGCTAACAAACTTCCCTTTATATTATATACAGATCCCTCAAGTTTCATTAATTTATCTCAATCCGTTCAAAAATTAATAGGGGGGGGGGGGGATTTTGGACCACCCTGTTTATGTTTATCATATATAATTCCTATTAATAGTAAATAAAGTCAATTTTTTCCCAATAGGTTCATTTTAGAAGCAATGAATCTATTAGTATATGACGAGTCATTTATTCACAGTTAAGTTGTTCACACTATGTTTTTTATGTTTTGAATTAAAATATATTAAATATATATTAATATATTATATATATTAATATATTAATATATTATATATATTAATTATATTATATTATTAATTTAATATAATAATTATATTAATAATATTATATTAATATTATATTAATTTATATTAATAATATTATATTATATTAATATAATAATAATAATAATATAATATAATATAATTATATATATTAATATATTATATATATTAATATATTATATATTAATATATTAAATATATTGAATTAAATATATACGAGGGAGGGGGATTACGAAAGTGAAAACCTAAAGTACAAATTAACAATAATGGACTCAATAAATCAAGCTAAACATCGAGTTAAAAAAAAATGGATAGATGAATTCAAAGGGGATAACAGAACACGGAATTATAGAAGAATAGAGCCCACCCTGAGGTCCAAACCATGGTTCGCAGAGGTAAAAGGAAAGAACTTGGTGAGCGTGATAAATAGACTAAGATGCAACCACGGAATCTGCCCCAAGTACCTGAAGATGATCGGAAGAAGATCCTCAGATATGTGTGACAGATGTAATGAAGTCGGAGACCTAGAGCATTTAATTATGAAGTGTACAAAGTACAGAGATAGTAGGGAGAGATTGCTCCACAGCATCTCAGATAAAATTAAACAACCAGTTCTTTATAAAAGCATTCTTCAAAGCAATAATATCCTTGTGTTTCGTGAAATATACAATTTTCTAAATAGTGAACAAATAAAAATTTAAATTAATAGGAAAACGAGCAAATAAAAAACATTAATACTTGTATGGCTGTATAGTTGAAAAGCTAATGCCAACACACACACACACACACACAAAAAAAAGAAGAATTAAAATACGGATCAAAATATCGGATCAAAAATTCTTGCTTAGTCATCAAAGGAAACATACTTTAAACTTTAGCTATTCTAACATTTAAGACTAACAATATTTTTTTTATAAAAGTAAAGTGATTTATCTTTAAAAATAATTATAGCCAACTCATTTTTATCATTAATAACTCATACTATAAAATAAGAGATTTTAAAACTATGGCTAGAAAGATATGAAAATTTTGATAATAGAGGGTAACCAGAAAATCCCAGGTCTTTATGAAACGTTGCCTTTGGAAAACCTAAGGATATGGTGGCCAGAGAGGATATCCAACCAATTGCCTTTGGACTATGTAAGGATAAATATGGTGGCCAGAGAGGATATCCAACCAATTGCCTTTGGACTATGTAAGGATAAATATCGTGGCCAGAGAGGATATCCAACCAATTGCCTTTGGTTCTTTATCTTCAAAACGATATACATTATTGTATAACTTTGTGCGTAGACTTCTGCATATAGTATATAATAGTTATAGTATAAATAAATATATTCTTTAAAAACTAACAGCACTTATACAACGCAACAATTTAAAACTAACAATTTTTAACTAACAATTTTAACGCAACAATAGTAATACCATCAACATTAAAACAAATAAGTAAAATAAATAAAATAAAATAAAACAGTAAAACTATAACTTTATTCTTATCAGATAAATATTCTGAAACTGAATAATAAGCTTTATCTTTAAGTAATTGCTTTAATTTGTCAGCAGGTACAGCTTTTATTGACTTTGGAAGGTGATTAAATAAAATGATAGATAAATTTGACGGGGAGGATCTATATAATTCTGTACGACAAATTGGCAGCACTAATTTGTCTTTATGCCTAGAGTTCCTGTTGTGTATTTCAAACATTTTTAAAATTTTTCCTGGATTCCTTGCTGCATACATACAGGCTTCCTTTATAAAAATACTTGGGAAAGTCAGGAAACCGTGTTTTACAAAATGTTTTTTTGCAGGACGTCTTACTGCATAAACTTAGAATAGTTCTTATTATTCTCGTCTGTAGTATAAAAAATCTTCTAGCTTCTGGTTTATTGCCCCAAACTAACACATTATATGCGAGATGTGAATATACTACGTAATAAATTAGCATAGAGTCTCTAACGAATTATATGCCTTTTAAGTGCCTTGATTTATAAAACAAGCTCCTTTTAGTTTATGGAGAACTAATGATATGTACTGTTTAAATCTAAGTGTATTATCAACTAAAACACCAAGGAATTTAAAAACCTCCATTTTCGCGAGATTCACCGAATTTATGACAACTGCAGGAGTTTTGACGTTTTTTTAGAGTGGTGAAGACTACGTGAAAACTCTTCGAAGTATTAATAACAAGTTTATTAATATTACACCACACAACAAAAGCTTTAATTATATTATTATTAAACAATTCAAGTTCCTCAACAGTGTTAGTGATAATAATTACAGATGCGTCATCACAATATAAAGTGATGTGACAGTAACTAGGCATCGCGTGGCTCTATCATTGAAGCGAGCGTAATGGAATAAATATTAGTTAATCATGATATGATATTTAAAGAATAAAGAGGCAGCCATGTAGTGGGGGAGAAGGGTTATTCTACTATTCCTTAACCCTTCTACACGTCCCGGCCATTCCACTTCAATTATTATAAATGTATCACTTCACTACTCGATATAACTTCTGCTTGTATCAAGTTGAAATTTTACATGCCTGCTTCAATTATACTTTAGATTTAGATGATGTATATAAAGTTTGATGTAAAAAAAAAAATATATATATCGGTGAAAAGGCTGTTTTCTCTACTTTAAACGTTTAGACCTGCTTTAATAGTTTTAACGATCTTTATTAATTCATAGCGGTGTCGCTGTTAGTTTTACTAAATAAATTGTATTTGAAAAAAATGTTGGTCTCGTCGAATAGATAAAGTTAAGATTTTTTCCCGTCCTAAAATTTTAATTTTAATTTTGAAGCGAACGCTTGGGCAGACAACGTTGTCCAACGAACTCGTCCTGAGCATTGGTAAAATGAACATGTGTACAAAATTTTATCAAAATCGGTCAACTTTTACTCAAGTTATCGTCGTACGTTTCAAACACACCGACACGGCGCATATTTCGTTAAATGTAGGAAGCTCGCTACGCTCGCTTCAATAAAACAGTTATATGTAATTGGTTCAAACTTCAGTGTAATAAAACTCTATGAACTGCCAAAATATATGCTGCAAATGAAAAGAAGAAAGTAAATGTACCAATGCCACATGGATTTCATTATAACACTAACTAGGGTGGAGTCGATTCCGAAGAGCGAGTACCAAACGAAAATAAGGTAAATTAAGATTTATCATACTCACAGATAGTGTGAAACCTAAGAAGTTTTCCTGTGTTTTTAACGCTTTCTGGTGTTTTTTAACGCTGTTTTTTCCCCTGTGTTTTTCTAAAGCTGTTTCTTTTAACTCCGTTCTTAACTCAGTGTTTTTAACGTTGTTTTTTAGCGCTGTGTTTTCAGCTCAGTTCAGAGGGAAACTGACGATTAGGACGAACCGTTGTTCGCGTCTCTCTCTACTGTGTGTAGAGAGCGGACCTCACGAACTTGGTTCGCCGAACCAAGTTCCCATGTGTGTAGGGTGCTTTACAATATACTTATGACTACCACAGGTTATAATAACTCTTATAAAACTAAATAACAATGAACAATACTACTGTATATCTAACCTAAAATTACGTATTATTACGGTTTTAATTACGTAATATTATACGGTCGCTGGCATGTTAAAGATTTAAAACCATGGTTTTTAATCGACAGCAAGTTTCACCTCTATTTTGGTATATGATTAGACATGTATATTTATCATCTCGTAAATAGCACCTTAGATAAATTTGCTGGAGATACATGTGCTTGAAGAAAGGTCTTAAAAATGTTGGAGCTAGTTCAGCTGCAACATCACATCCCGTATATTAGAAACCATACTGTGATGTTGGCCCCTTTTTGTTCAGGTTTTGGACATTGCGGTGAAAAATGTGTCGAAGGTTTTCCTACTTATATATACAGTAGAGTCTCGCTAATCCGGGTTTGACGGGACCGGACCCAGCCCGGATTACTGAAAGTCCGGATTAAACGGAATCAGTTTTAAAATGTCTGTAAAACAAGCTTTAGTAAAACTATTCAAATAAAATAAAAAATACTTGTATAAAAATTACTTCTATTAATCTCCAAAGCATGCTTGTACAACGTAGGTAATAACACTATTTAAGTTAAGGGTTGTTCTGTAACCTGTCCGAATATAAAATGAATTAAAATAAAATAACAATCTATTAAGCAGGTGCAGGTATAGAAGGGACTACCTGAGAAACAGGCTGAGTTCCGATATGAAATTCGAGGAGCAATTATCATTTCACAAAAAGTTGAGACATTAGACATTGGGGCTTGGCAAAATTTCATAGAACCACGTTGAGCCGCCGCTACATGTTTCTTAAAACCCTCTCCCCATCTCAGTCATATATAATTGTATTTCCTGGAATACACTTCCTTTATATCTTCCGCCCTACATTTCTATGGAACCAAAACAGATTGATCAATGTTCTTACTTATTCCTAATTATTTCTAATCTGTTTATTTTTAACAAAAATACCGGGTATTCCTCGTGTCGGAATGTTGGAATATACACACCTGAAAACTAACTAGGAACCATTTAAAAAAATTGATAGACAATAGCAGAAACCCTGATAATCTTAACAATTCATAAATCAGAAAGGGCCCTGGTTCCAATTTGTACATCGCTTTTGGCCCGTCCGGATTATACGGATGTCCGGACTAGCAGGGTCCGGATAAACGAGACTCTACTGTACCAAATAAATTTTCCCAGTAGATAAATAACCATTGGGATAGTTAAAGAGGACAATTATCCAGGTTTACTTGTCCAAGTATACTTCTAATTATCATGTAATCAGAGAATTGACAATTGACAACATTTTCTTTATTTATTCGGTCACACTAAATTAAAAGAAAATCAACAATTCGATAAATTTACTTCAACCCTATTCTCTATAACAAGTTTTTGTAAAGGAATTTTTTCAGAAAGAAATACTTTAATGAAGAAGGTAGAAATATTACTTATAACCCTTCTAAAGTTTCATGTAAAGTGCAATACTGCCTTAATATTTTTATACTTAATAGCTGAATAATTGCTGTATGAACAAGTGTTACCTTTGATCGGGGAGAAGGTTATCTTTAACTAAGTTCATAGCAATCTGTATCAAGGTTATATCATCACTAGATTTAGAATATATCTACTCTGATTTTGTTATCCAGTATTCTTGTTGTTCTTATGTTAACCTCTTCCGCAACCGCAACTAATTTTTGTGTTAGGCTATTTTAAAGTTCATTAGGCATACAATTGATAGTTAACAAGGTTTAAGCCTTATAAACTAGTAACCCACGTTTTTTTCTAGAAGACTTTTACTTATTACATTGAATTTGTAAGTAAAGCGGTTCCCAATTAGACATTTTTTTTTGCGTTTTGTTTTAATTTTTTTGGTGGTAAAATGGCCGCCATTTAGGAAAAACGATATATTTTTGTGAACCAAATTTCAATACCTTTAAATTGATACCCAACTGACAAAAATTTTGGGGCTCCATAGTTACGGTCCCCTAGAAACTTTAAAATTTCACTTTTTTTAGATCAACTCCCGGAAATTTCATTGGCCCACAGAGATATATACCTATGTATTTTTGCCTTTTTTTAGGACCTATTCTAATGGGGTAGTGCAGGGGGGGTACATTTTGGGTTTGTTTTCATTTTGTGGGGGGTAACATGGCCGCCATTTTGGAAACGAGATATATATTTGTAACCTACATTTCAATACCTTTGAAATGATACCCAACTTGAAAATTACAAAAAATATAAAATATTGCGATCTATTCGCAATTGATCGCAGATCGCAAAAATTTTGAGTGTTTAAGTCCGCAATAGTTTTTCTGTTTTTGGGCAAAAAAGTTTAACTTGTATACCAAATTTCAAGTCTATAACTTTAGTAGGTCGGGAGATATACTCCAAGATGCGACGGACGGACGGATGGACGAACTACCAAAAGCATAAGGCTTTCTAGGACGACCTCGAAACCCTAAAAAGTCGAATAAAATATAAATAAATTATTTAAAAAGATAACTTTTAATTAAATGAACGCTCAAAAGAATGGCTGCCACGTTGGTAGACTGAAGTAGTAATATTGTTAAGATTTAACAAAAAATGTTCTTGTGACGCCATCTCTCGGAGTGCACGGTAGACAAATTATAAATTTTATCCAAAATGAAGCGCTGCATTCTTCACGAATCTTCTTAAATAAGTGGAAATTGTCCACAACACACTCCTAATGCACACTTGAGTAAGGGGGGTCTCGAAGGAAAAAGCACTGAATTGATTTTGGGAGCTACGTGATAAAGTGAGGTTGGTCTTAATTCAAGACATTGCCACTATCTGTTCTGGAAACTGGAAAATGACTCCATACGCTATCTCTGATAAGAAGTCTCTAGAAAACCTGAACAATTAATGGTTGTCTTCAAAATAAGCGTACCTATCCGTATCCGACAATCCGACATCTTCAACCACATCCATGATCTGAATATCAAATTGCAAGAAGCTAATGTACATTTTTATTATGTTGAGGACGAAATTGTGTTTTGATGAGCCATGGGGGTCCATAGCAGATGCCAAAATTGACGGGGGTCCACGGCTAAAAGTATTCGGGAATCACTGCTTTAGACGTTCGGAGACTCGGTCCCTACTACCCAGTTTTGACAATGGAAGATCCTTGCCAAAATGATAAGTAGTCATATTTAACAAAGATGCAGAAGGCGTTAAGAGATAGATTTATTTCTCTTGTACCTAATGATGACGTTTCCTCATTAATTGGGGATTTTAATTATTTACTGTAAGCTCTAGTCGGTAAGCTTCTCCTCTTTCATAAAATCGATACCCTTTAGTTAGCTTCTCTCTAATTAAAGCACTATTCAACACCCAAGAGATGTTAAGCTATAGCTTAGTACCGGCGTAAAATAGATATATAATTACGTGGCAAAATGTTAATTAGAGAATTGATAGCGATCAAGCAAACGATTGGAGGCAAATAATAAAATATCAGTTATTTTTTTGCAATTTAATGCAAAATCGTCCGTCTTCTTACTTCCAATATTGAATCCAGGATTCCTCCTTCAATATGAGGAAAACATACAGTAACGTCTCCACGGATACACCAATATATTTTTACCTAAGTAGCCCAAACGTACGTCGGAAACGCGTGCTATGAGCTCACTTTATAATTTGTTTAGACTTAGTTAGGTTTATATGGAAAATAGTAATAAAAGAATATATGAAGAAGTTGGCAATTATATAGACGTTGACGAATGGACTTGGCAAAATCAAGGAATCAGTGCCTGTTTCCAGTAATTAGATTAAGCTTTTATTCTTTCTTTTCAGCCTTCTCCCTTCCAGAGTTGCCTTTAATCTTATTAACCCTAAATACAGCCCTAATTGTTTCTCACTTAAGAAACGTTTATTCGCCTCTGAACCTTTTTAAAAGAAATTCCTTTAATAGAGTTGTATCGATCGGAATTAGACACGTCTACGTTTGAATTGGGTTTAGATTTAGCGATAAATAATTAGGTACTTGATCAAACTAAAAGTTTATTTGGAGCATTATACAACGATTGGCTTATATAGAGTATAGCTTATAGAAATTTATTTTCAGTGGAGACCGATATGAAAAAATTGAAGTGGGTCAAAAATCCTTCGTGGAGATTACAGAAGACGTAATTAGACCAAGAGTTTGCAGAATAAATGGTTTTTTCAAAGCCGCAAGCACATCTTAAGAAGAAACATTTTAATGACAAAATTCTTCTTTCTTTTAAAAAAATACGTGTGGTGTTGAAGGACACCCGGTAGGTACGAAGTTCCTTAAATTTTTTATTAAATATAAATTATAAGATCACACTGCTAAGTACGTATACGTTGCTAACTACGGAGACAAAATTAATAGTACATAACTAACTCTTTGTACCTAGCGGATATTAAAGCATTATTTGTATCATTAAAGCAAGCGTCTTGCGTCTTACAATAAATATGTATTGAATATTGAGAAAAAAGGTTATCATGATGAGTTAATAGTTAAAGAGTATGTTTGTAGTTGGTAGGAAATAGGACTGTTTTCTACCTACCCGGCCTACTTATTTAAAAATATATCTCTTCCCTACTAAAAAATGTCTGCTTGTATCAGGTTGAAATTTTACATGCCTGTTTCAATTGTACTTTAGACGATGTGTAAGAAGTTTTATTAAAATCGTTACGTTAGAACGTAAGATATCGGTAAAAACGTTGTTTTCTTTATTTTAAACGTTCTGGTCCGCTTTAATAAATTTAGCGATCTTTATCACTTCATAGCAATGTCGGTGTTCGTTTTACTAAAAAAAATATTTATAAAAGTTGTTTGTCTCATTAAATAGATGAAATTAGAATTTTTTCCCGTTCTAAAATTCCAATTTTAAATTCGAAGCTTACGTTTACGCGAGTTGCGCTTGAACGCTTGGGCGGATAACGTTGTCCAACGAACTCAGCCTGGGCACTGGTAAAATGAACATGTATACCAAATTTCAACTAACTAGGTCATAATAAACCGCCTGGGTTTCCGGTGGAATCCGCGTCACGAAGGGGGTGAAGTCCGACGTTTCGCTTCCTCTGCTGGAAGCATCTTCAGGGGTGTGGTCCATCGTGGTGTTGACTCGAAGCAAACACAGGATGTACTGATGTTTGCTTCGAGTCAACACCACGATGCACCACAACCCTGAAGATGCTTCCAGCAGAGGAAGCGAAACGTCGGACTTCACCCCCTTCGTGACGCGGATTCCACCGGAAACCCAAGCTGCTTATTACGAGTCTACCCGCGGAAGCCTACGCACCAAGTTAACTAGGTCATGTTTTACTCAAGTTATCGTCATCGGTAGATATCGTGACGTTTGGTTTTGTGACGGTTGTTTTTTCGGATTCACTCCCGGGCTCCAGAACGTGCCATAAGGAACTTCGTTCCAAAAATTACAGTATTTCTTTCTATTCTGCTAACAGGGTAAATAAATAATTAAAGGGAGGAAGCATAGTAATCTGATATCATATCAGTAATAGAACAAATTCAATCAAGTCAGTTGTAATAATAATCAAGTACGAATTTTTCATAGTATTTGTTTCTTTGTAACATCCCCGAAAATTATAATTTTTGGTCGAAAGTCGGCTTTTTACGATTAAATTATTTTTGGCGAATTTATGCCTTTCGTCATTGCTAATCGTAACTCGACTATTTTATCTATGATTGTTGATAGTATAATTGTGGTTACTTTACCTTGGTAGCGGCCGCTGCCAGTCTAGGAATAAGTGTTTCAGGAAAGACCTGGTGAACGGAGAAACTCGGCTGTTGGACATTAGCCGCCTTCCTAATCTCCTCCCACACAGGTTCCCCGTAGGTTTCTTTTATGAATTCCGCCATGTTCTCTAGCAGCAAACCGTACATCCTTATACTTCTCCCGACCTTAAACCATAAAACATAAACAACATTTCGTTCGTACGTAATTAGAAAATTTGCAATTTTAATTTAAATCAAATTATAATTAATTATTAACTACTATACTGGAAATATAGAGGCCCGTGGTTCAAATCCCGGCGCTGGAGTGTATTTTTCTCTGTCTGTTTCCCGTATAGTTAATAATAGTTATAATTTGATTTAAATTAAAATTTAATCTTTCCGTAGTATGAATACTACCAAAATCGTTAAATATGTAAGTTTGTAGTAAAGAACGCCGATATACATCCAAAAATGATAATACGCTCTAAAATTGTAAATAAAATGGGCTAATGATAATATTTATGCAGGGAGGCTGCCATGTGACAAAACATTTTTCAACTCCAAAATCTGATTTGTTTGTTTCTGCGTGCAGTCCTTTACTACAAACAGATGGTAAATCCCATTCTTACACGTTCTTGAAACCAACACCATGTAAAAATACTCTGCCACTTAGTGTGGCACATAGCTTCCTCGCTTTCTATTTTGTTTACTTCAATGATTTAGTACTATTAAAACCTATTATTGTCAAATTTATTTAATCCCCCCCCCCGTTTTTTAAATCTGTCAAAATTGTCAGAATTGGGGGGGGGGGGGGGGGGGGGGCACATTTCACAAAAAATTTAACCCTTAAGTTTTTTTACCCTTTTTTTGGAAAATATTTTTTTTAAGTCGCTATATTTTTAAAATATGTGGGTAGGTACAAGACACATAGATGCCAAATTTCAAAGTGATCGGACGAAAGGTGTAGCCGTGAGAGCAGGCGACCGGACGGAGGAAACACACGCAGGAAAATATAAGGAAACACACGCAGGAAAATATAAGGGTCCTTGGTTTTGCCTACGGACCCTAAAAAGAAGACTTCTTCTTGACGTCTTCGTCTATTTATCTTTTTGAACTTGACATATTTTTTTATTTAAATAATCTGAAGATTAGAGAAAAAGCTTGCGTAAATTTTTATGAAAGTACTTAGAGACTGCGCTTTTCCTAAGCTCAAGTTACTTTACAGAACTTTAATAATGTTTACTGTAAGAGTTTTGTTTATACAGACTTATGACTACTAAGCCCTTAAGAGGTAGAACTGAAGGGGACTTACTCTATTCCAAAAAGCATGGGAGCATGTGAGCACGTTCGTATATGTGTAAATGCATGGGAGCACGTTCGTATAAATGTAATTGCATGGGAGCACGTTCGTATAAGTTTAAAAGCATGGGAGCAATCTCGTATAAATGTAAAAGCATGGGAGCACGTTCGTGTAAATGTAATTGCATAGGAGCACGTTCGTATGAATGTAAAAGCATTGGAGCACGTTCGTATAAGTTTAAAAGCATGGGAGCACGTTCGTATAAATCTAAAAGCATGGGAGCACGTTCGTATATGTGTAAATGCATGGGAGCACACTCGTATAAATGTAAAAGCATGAGATACGAGTGGATGAGAGTACACTTTGCACCACTGGCTTTTGTTGACACCTTGAGGTCTGGGCTTTATTAGCATTCCTGCAGGGCATCGTGTGCATTCAGATGTCACAGTTAGTGTTAGTACCAATACATTCCAAACAAACCCACATTGATTTTTACTTTGTCACATACATCGTATATATTGAGAGAAAGTATAATGATGGTGTAAAAATTTGGACTTACAAATTTTAAGGTCCCATGAGCCACAAAAGTGTTTGTTTTTCCGGATGTCATTCGTGGAAACTAGATTGTGTTTGTCTAAGGATAACAAGTAAAAATGAACTAATATGAACGAAATTTGGTCCACAGGTGCATCTCAGCACTAATGAAACTAAATAGTTTGTAGAAATTTCACACAATATTTTCAAGATGGCAGCCTATATAGAAATACCTATCAAGTTGCATATAATTTAAAAGCGTAAGTGTACATAAATATGACATTATTTTTAAAATTTGTAAGTTATTTTGCTTATAAAATTAAAGCATGCCCTTCATGATGCATGTCGTTGGAAAGCTCTTTAAGAGTACAGTTATTGTTGTTATGTTCACTTTTGTCATATTTTCATTTAAGAGGGGGGTAAAATAGAAAAGCAGGAAAAAAAATGCTGTTTAGTTATAAATTAGAAATATTACTATTTTTTGATCCGATTTCAGCTGTTTATGAATAAAAATGTTTATTGTTTAAGATTAAAATGCACGCTCAGCTCAATATTGCAAGCAGAAAACTGCATTGCACACCTAGTTTACTAATGTTGTTTATCAATATATGTAGCTTATTTCAGCTTAGACTATTTCTTAAGGTAGGTTTTTCAACTTATGCTGAGTACATCATATTGTAATGTATTACAATATACGTCGCAATGTCAAATGTCAATGTACTTTCATACGGTAGCGATAATTAGGACGATTTTAAGAATGTGCATATCAACTTTCGATATTTTTAGAATATCATCAAATAATCTATCGTAGAATGTATGTTATATATTTTTATATCCAATGCTTAATCTGGATACATGTTTGGAATGCTTGGATAATTTCAGAGCTAAACTAAATAAATCTTCAGTTCCTAAGAGAACTATCTTAAAGAATTACCGAGGGAGGTGTAATTGCGATACAATGGAAATTATTGAAAGAAGAGAGGTGGAATAAATAGGAATCCGTTGTTTTAAGGTTTTTAAAGATCAAAAACTACAGCTATTAGGTTTCCTTAGAGGGCCAAGGCCGAAGAAACGATAGAGAACTTGAGAATCAACTAGACCGCTTGCAAGGCAAGAGTTTAACCACTTTAAGAAATTAGACCGGCCAACCACCACTTATGGTAATCAGCTCCGGACTACATTAGGAAATGAAAACATAAGCAAAACCCATTATTTGACATGTAATAACTGTAAGATAACAAACGTATTTAAAACAGTCTATATACATAAGATTCTCCTCTTAAGTATCTCTCAAGTAAAAAGTACATTATATTTTATTAGTTACTCGTGACTGCCGATCCTCGCAACAACCAGAGAACTCCATTTTTTCCACTTGGAAATAATAACAAAGAAACTTTTAAAAATTGAAAAGACAAATACATCCAGATACTGATTTTATAATTAGCCAACTTTAATTATAAAAAAATAATTTATTAAATTTGTTAATTTTTTTGATATACAAGATGGACCAATAAAGTAAAAAGTTGTTTTATGATCGAATTCTCTTATCAGTTGGCATAAGGTTTTAATTTATAAAAATTTTTATCTTTGATTATTATACTATTTATTTTATATTATTGCTAAATTTCTAGTTTTTAACGGTGCGGAAATATTCTTGAGAATTTTGTCAAAATAGTACATTACGCGTCTAGTGCGGAAAGTAGCATTTTGCATGTGAGTGTGGAGTTTGTACCCGAGCGACAGCGGTAGTAAAACCACTCGAGCAAAGCAAAATACAGTTTTCGCACTAGTTGCGTACCGTACTTTATCCACGATTGTCAGATTTTATTAATAAATACAGAAAAAAACAGTTACTTTAATTAAACAAACAGCAAATTAGTTTTGTTAAATGTAAACAAACATGCTAATCTTGCGATAAGGAGAAGAATTCTTCTTTATTTCCGCACTAAAGAGATAAAGAAGAATTATGCAACGCGCATGCGCAATGAATACAACTACGAAAATAATCACTTTCTACGCATCTAAACAGAGATATAAATGTTTATATCTCGTAACAATCGTAGATAAATGCATTTTTGAGGGAGAAAAAAAAGAAGAGGATTTGGACGTATAACGAATTAGACGTTTTATCAGAATTAGGTTAAAATGCTTCGCTTAGAGTACAGACTTTAATGGGGGCATGTTGATTACGAAGCTTATGCCTTCAGTTATCAGACGAATCATAATTCGAATGTTATCTACTTGGTTTAATGCTACCTCAATTATTTTCTAATCAAGTTCACTTTCTTTTCCAGCACTCTTACAAAGGTTAGTAAGAATTTGTATTACAATAAAGAATGAAATTATATAGGTTATCTGATTTTATGGACAAAAGACGTTTACACCAAACAAATAAAATATCTATAGATGACGGATCCTTCGGTAAACTATTAAAAAACAATATGTTTGTAACAAAAATATCCCCTTTTTTTTGTGTATTGAAATATTTAAGTTTGTGAACAAAGCAAATCGAGTATTTGCTGCGCACTCGCGTTGCACAACCAGAAAAGAAGCAAGTATGGTACGCTGGTTTTTTCTCAATATATTGATTACAGCAAATATTATAGCATATCAATTATTTTGATACATATTTACTTTTACCTAGATTTTGAAAGTAGAAAATAATAGATAACGGAAGGATATAGAATATATATTACTGCTAAGACACATATCTACGGCTTATATATCGTTGGATTTGTATTCAAATGGACTACATTTTAGAATTGTTTAATCAAAATCGTCGGAACCTTTTTCGAGTAATACTTTATAATCCCGTTATTTCTGAGTTTATTGGGAGGTAGCGCCCCCAAATTTGAAGCTAAAATACATTACTGGATTTCTTCTCCGATTTTTCTGAATATATATGCCACATTTCCTCAAATTCGGCCCAATAGTTTAGGCTCCACGCATATACATATAATTACTAAAAGGCACATGTTTGTCCCATGGTGTTTATTTTAGATGAATCGGCAAACTTACGTGCCGTAATAACTCTCTCTATATATAATTCATCATATACAGGGTGGTCCAAAAGTCTCCGCTCCCCCCTCTTAATTTTTGAACGGTTTGAGATAAATTAATGAAACTTGGGGGATCTCTACCAATGCAAAGGGACGTTTGTTTTCATGCTAGCATGAAAACAAACGTGGCCTGGGGGCAAAGTACCCACTTTGCCCCCAGGCCACCCAACTTCAAAATTTCAAATTGGAATGTATATTTCTGATAGCATATTTGGATTTTACTGTCAAAAAACTTTTACTTGAAACTATTTTTTCTATCTCCAATATTTTGCTCCCTACACCTGCAGGGAGGCAAAGATAGCAAAATAACCCTTCGGAAATAGTAAAGAAATAACACTTAGATCGTTGTAAAATCTAAACGGTTAGAAATAAAGTAATGAAACTTGGGGGATCTGTACCTTGTAAAGGGAATTAGTTTTGTTTAATGTAAACAAACACGCAAATCGTGCGTAAAGGCGAAAAATTCTTCTTTTTTTACCATCCTAGGGCGGTAAAAAAGAGGAATTCTTCAGAATTATGAGACGCGCATGCGCAATAAGTACTAGTACGTAAAGAATCATTTTCTACGCATCTAAACAGAGATACAATGTTTATATTTCGTAACAATCGTAGATAAAAAATATTATGATCGAGTAACAGTGAGTTGTAACAACAAGAATCAAGTAAGTAGCTTAGGCAATCTTAAGGAAATTCTAAAAATAAAATTAGTAATAGACTGCCAAGTGGTGTGGCACATAGCTTCCGCGCATCCTATCATGTACTTTATTGATTTTATGCTTTTACAAGCTATTATTGTCCAATTAGTTTAATTGTTTTGATTTATTACACGAATTGAAGTATCAATTTAGCAAAAGTTAATGAGCGCAGACGGTTCCAAATAATCTGTAGCTATCTGCGGGTTACTACCCTTTTACTTTCGAACTTTAATAGTTCGATAAACTATAAAAGTTTCATGCAAATCAGACTAGTACTTTTTAAGCTATAGATGTAAATAAATATATGTTTGTGAGCATGTGGAAGAGAAGCAAATAAGCATCGAAGTTTGAAGCTTATATGGGATCGACAATGAGCTAACGTCTAACAACGAGTTTCTTTGTTAAAATTTGTTGATTGTTTTGTAATTTAGTGAATGTTTAGAAAGGGAATTTGTTTATTTATTTTAATTATGGATAAGTTATTTATATTTGTGCAATAAAGAATTAGGCTGATATTAATGTAAGTAGTATACATACATAGTTAAAGCATGGTTGTAAAAAAAATTTATGTGTATGTAATGATGAGAATTAAACAGATTTCTATGATTGTATGTTTAGGTTGGACTTGGGATATTGTCCTTCATAGGATGGATAGGTTTAGGAGACTTGGGTGCAAAAGCACATTAAAAATTGACGTTTTTGTTTCAAAACAAAATTAGTATTTCTTTGCAAATGTAAATGGTAAGAGTTGTGATTTTCTAAAATGTTTTCCAATTGATTATCATTATTAATCAAAAAGAGTAGTATAGAGATTACTCAGATAAATAAAATGGTTGATATTGTTGTGGTTTTTTTGTGTTATAGATGCTTGATAATGACTCAAGTAAGAGTCGAAATATAGCAAGGAAAATGAGATAGGAGAGTTTGATTTTTATACATCCCTTTTGACCCACTATCAACTACATACTTATTGAGGGATCACCTTTCAACGACAATGAGCTAGTTATGAACTACCATATAAATTGCATTAAAATCGGACGAATAGTTTTTAAAATATGTTGGTTCGCAATAATTTAGCGACAGACTGACAGACAAACACGGAACCAAAAATTTTCCCTGATGTCTGAAACGAATTTCTGTCTTGGAATTTTTTAAATCGGAGACCTAAAAATGTTTCGTTCTTCAGAACGATCACACACCGTTACCTTCGGTAAGCTCGGAAGCAAAATAAATATAATAATCTTAATATTAAATATATATAAGATTGGAGTGGTGTATGTACATTTATCTGATTTGGTTCAAATTTTGTATTTCCACTAAATGAGTAGTCCTGATAACAAATTTAAGTTTAGGCTCGTATTTTGTTATGTAAGCATGTATATTAATAAAAGATAGTTCCAATTTCAACCCAGGGACGTGAAAAGACACGGGGAGTTACAAAAGTAAAATACTGCTGCTTTTCCCGGAAAGTTATCTTTTAAGAATTTTTCTTGAATAGTCGGAATCAATTATTAATTTTGGATATTTGGAAATTATCTTATCAAAGGGGAGGCCGTATGGAATTTAGATATTCTCGCTTAGTAAAATATTTAAATCTTTGTTGATTATAGTTTATAAACCCGTCAAATTAAAATAACACACTCCGTAGCGAAGCATATGTACATCCAGCTAGTAATTAATAATGAGATACTAAATAAATAAAAATATATAATACAATTGAAGGAAAAAAAAGTTTAATGTTTGTAATTAGATACAATTTCTTTAAGGAACGTAACAAAAATATCAATATGTTATAACAAAAATATTAGGAAACATTTAAAAATTCCTATTTCATTTCTTATAAAAAATGCATTTAACCAAAGAGCTACAGTCATTATTTTATGTTTTGTGAAAATTTCTGTAGGAGAAACTGTTAAATAAATAAGTTTTCAATCTCAGTCAAAAAATATTTAGATTTATTTTTTAAACAAATCAAAAAGACAGTAGTTTATTAATCACACCTTACTATGCCTAAACCAT
This sequence comes from Gerris lacustris, assembly GCA_951217055.1. Taxonomy (NCBI): domain Eukaryota; kingdom Metazoa; phylum Arthropoda; class Insecta; order Hemiptera; family Gerridae; genus Gerris; species Gerris lacustris. The sequence goes on from OX578285.1 coordinate 49,379,016, forward strand.
TACTAACATAATTATCACCACTTCTTTAAAAGGCTAAAATAAGTTTATTTGTAGTATAATAATTTCTAAATTATATTGATAACTGCCAATAAGGATTTTCTACAATTTTATCCCTAAGGGGGACATAGGGAGAAAGTAAGAAGAGAGTGAGATTTGAGCCCAAACTGATCTTCTAAAGTTAGCAAGTTAATACTTAAGCAAAGGCTCGTATTTTGTTATGTAAGCATGTATATTAATAAAAGATAGTTCCAATTTCAACCAAGAGATGTGAAAAGACACGGGGAGTTACAAAAGTAAAATACTGCTGCTTTTCCCGGAAAGTTATCTTTTAAGAATTTTTCTTGAATAGTCGGAATCAATTATTCATTTTGGATATTTGGAAATTATCTTATCAAAGGGGAGGCCGTATGGAATCTAGATATTCTCGCTTAGTAAAATATTTAAATCTTTGTTGATTATAGTTTATAAACCCGTCAAATTAAAATAACACACTCCATAGAGAAGCACATGTACATCCAGCTAGTAATTAATAATAAGATACTAAATAAATAAAAATATATAATACAATTGAAGGAAAAAAAAAGTTTAATGTTTGTAATTAGACACAATTTCTCTTAGGAACGTAACAAAAATATCAATATGTTATAACAAATTATTAATGAAAGAACGAGTAATGGAATTGAAATAATATAGGTCAAAATAGAAAACATTAAAATAAAGCATTAAGTTTAACATTATACTTAATAACTAAAATATCGGTATAGTTAACAAACTTCACAAAAATTAAAGCTAAAATATACATTACAAAGTACTAAACAACACTTGTTCATTGTTTACTAAGTTGTTTTTCATTTAATAAAACCCTAAAATTAAATTATATGTGTGTACATATATATATATTTGATGTTATAAAGTTAACAAGAATATCTTCACTTACCGTTTGAATATAATTTATAATTATGCTGGGGTTTGTAATATTTGATTAATTCGCTCGGGTCACGTTTAAGGGTTGTTTGCGGTTAGTTTAATCGATGGCCATGTTTTCCCTGAATGAGTTTAAATTTAGTTTTGCTAAGGATGTTAAAGCAGGTTTTTTATTTGTATTGTTTGTTCATCTAATTTGATTGCTTCTACATTTAAATAGTTTTGTGTGTCTCTATCTGTTTTTCGGAGATTCTTGTAAGGATTTGTCTCTATTGAATTTAGTGCATTCATGGCCGTGATAATAATAGCCATATGAAATTTAAAAAAAATCATTGGTTTGTCGACAGTAACCATCGACTTTAAGGTTAGACATTAGACAGGGGAACCAAAAACTCCCTGCCGTTTTATCCGTAGACTTCTGCTCTTCTGTAGACTTCGATTCCCGTAAAGCTTGATTTGGAGATATAGCCTCTTGAAAAATATCTTCTGTAGATCCTAACTCGTGCAGGGCATCCGAAGGCTTGTGCAGGGCATCCACAGGCTGGTGCAGGGTATCCACAGGCTCTTGCAGGGCATCCACAGGCTCGTGCAGGGCATCCACAGGCTCGTGCAGGGTATCCACAGGCTCGTGCAGGGCATCCACAGACTCGTGCAGGGCATCCACAGGCTCGTGCAGGGCATCCACAGGCTCGTGCAGGGCATCCACAGGCTCGTGCAGGGCATCCACAGGCTCGTCCAGGGCATCCACAGGCTCGTCCAGGGCATCCACAGGCTCGTCCAGGGCATCCACAGGCTCGTCCAGGGCATCCACAGGCTCGTCCAGGGCATCCACAGGCTCGTCCAGGGCATCCACAGGTTCGTAGTAACATCAGAACTCTTGGTAATAAATCCAATGGCGCTGGGGTTATTGTAAATCCATGTGGCAAAAGTCTTTGCTATACCTTGTGTACAACTAGTATACGGGCTGTGAACTGTGTGAAAGAGAAATTTTATTGAAACCCTTCTAAATTAAGAATATTTATTAAGGGTTTAATTCTTTGAATGAGTTCTATGCTACCACCTGAAAGCTCAAGCTTTGTCCACATGACTAGGTAAAGTTTCACTGAACTTGGTTAAGCTTGTAGTGGAGTAAGGTGTTACCTCGTTGCTTCTTGTCTTGCTGATGTACTACTGTCATATTACTAGGGCTGTGTAGTATATAGTGAAATGTAGTTTTAGGTGTAGTCATAGTCAATTCCTTGGGATGTTGTTGTTCATCGGGTCCAGGTATAGATGCAAGACAAACAATCACCTATGGATAACAGTAGTCTATTTTTCCTCTCATGCCGGCGAACTTGTAAGATATCTTGATAGGGTATAGTGTCTCAGAGTATGAACTATTGACAACTGGACGTAAAATAAGTTCCCCACTCCGAAGAAATAATATACATATATATATATATATATATATATATATATATATATATATATATATATATATATATATATATATATATATATATATATATATATATATATATATATAGTGAATTGAAAGATGGAAGAAATGATTTAGAATAAAAAACGCTGACTACTAATATTTGCACGTGCAGAACATTATGCGGAGTGTTTGGTCGAATACCCCTCCTCAGAGTTTTTCTTTTAGTACAAATATATATAGCTCGAATGTTTAATTTTGAATTCTATTTCAACAACACTTCTAATTACCACTACCTCCTCTAATCAACTCTAAGCTATTTAAGGTCATGTTATTATAATTAAAACTTAATTAGCTTAATCAAATAAAAGTAATTAAAATTGTATCATAAACCGTCTTACTATAGAATTTTATTAGCAGGATAACTTAATATTTTATTTAAAACAATAATTCAATTACACAGGTGTTTCTCCCTTTAATGGTCGTATTACTGTAATATTATATACGTATGTGTTAGTCTTCAGATGGAATTTATTTTTATTTTGCAGATGTCTTCACTTCACACGCTTCCCATTTAAATACATCTAGCCAAACGGTCAGGTTTATGAAAGTGACAGAATTAGTTAGAAACGAACGCTATACTATTGTGAGGTTTCAGAAATTAGATTTGATGAACTCCACCACCTTTGTGGGAATACTAACACAATTTGATTCTGGAATCAGCGTAGAAGAAGTTAAAACTTATGACTAGAGACCTTCAAATGCCATTTTGCCATGGCGCCATACTAAAATGCCACATTTTGCCTATTTTTTGCTAAAAAGCCACATTTTGCCGATTTTCGGTAAAATGCCTCACTTTGTGCCACATTTTGCCTTATTTTGGCCAAGTTCTAAGAAAAAATAGAAATATTCTAATATTTTAAGGGGTTCTGCTACAACCTATAAAACCAGGTAAGATACGTCTTTGCAGGGCAGGATTCCAAGGTGCTGAGGATTGCCTAAGTGACGTGAGGGATTCCTATCTTAGGGTAGTGACTCACTTCCTCATCCAAGCTTCTAATGAGAATAGAATCAAACCTGCCATACGAGGTGGCGCCACCCGCGGGGTAGCACTACCCGGTCCACCGTCCCTCTGTCTAGCCGCCACCTGCAGGTGGCGCCACCCGGTCAGCCCATTGTTTTCAATTAAACCCGTCAGACGTTGCCACCTAAGCCACTGCTACTCAGCCCCCACTCATTCAATCAAATCTAGAGGAAATCAAATCAGGGGCTAACTGCATCCCTCATACATGTGTCTTTACTGGAAGTTCCATACGACATTCGGCAAAAATTGTTACTGTCCTCTTTGATTCGGGGTACACTGTATGAAACAAACTAGTATTATTTTTGTCTGAAATTATTCAATGGACCCAAAAACACCTTTTTTTTCTTCTTCTTTCACGAAAATAATGATATGCATGCACAGCTCCATTTCTCGACTGCCCGAAAAAAGTAAAAACTCGGGTGGCGCAAGGCAGGCTTCGGAAGCAAGTGGAGCCACCTGGGTGGCGAAGTGTGTTACTACCCTAAGGAGCCATTAGCTCTAGCTCATCACTGGTCAATGTGGGTCATTGTAGGGTATTGAAACTACCTGTATATTGTAATAAAGTAGTTATTATGACTCAAGTTACACGATTTATTATCCCTTTTACAATGGAAGGGGGGGGGGGGGGTTAGAAAGTTGAAAAATAAATGCCACATTTGGCCAAAATAAGTGCCATATTGCCACACTTTTTAGTGCCACATTTCGTAAAAATAAATGCTACATTTTGAAGGTCTCTGCTTATGACTTATGACGGTGAGTTATTATAAAATTTAATTTTTTGAAAAAACTTGTAATAAATATTTAATTTTAATGTATATTTTATTATACATTGTTTAGAAAGTTCACTGTATACCCTTGATATTGATATTCAGGGGCATCGGCTGGGCTGGAAATAACCGAATTCATTTTGTCGATTTTAAAGACACCCCTCTAGAACGTAACAATAACGTTACATGAAAAACCACTTTGTTTAACAAAAAAATAATAAAATATGTAAGTAACTATAGTTCTGTAGTTCTGTATACAAATATTAATCAAAACTTTGTTAATAATACTGACTTTCTACCTTTTTTTCTATAAGTATGTTCTATGTTATGTTTTATTTACATGTTAACAATTATTACATTAGGTATATGCAGGATGGTCCAAAAGTCTCCTCCCCCCCTCCCCCCTGTTAACTTTGAACGGTTTGGGATAAATTAATGAAACTTGGGGGATCTCTACCATGCAAAGGGAAGTAGGTTTTCATACAATCGTTCGCTAGGGGCAACCACCCTCTTTGCCCCCAGGCCACCCAACTTCAAAATTTCAAATTGGAATGTATATTTTTGATAGCATATTTGGATTCTACTGTGAAGAATAATAAAATTTTACTCGCAACTTTTTTTCTATCTCCAATAATTTGCGCCCTAAAGAGGGGCAAAAATAGCAAAATAACCCTTCGGAAAAGGTAAAAAAATAACACTTAGATCGTTATAAAATCTAAACGGTTTGAAATAAAGTAATGGAACTTGGGGGAAGAAGAATCTTAATCTGTCATCAAAAATATACACTTAAGGTTAAAATTTTAAAGTTAGGTGGCCTGGGGTCAAAATGGGTGGTTGCCCCTAGTGGGCGATTCATGAAAACAAACTTCTCTTTGCATGGTAGAGATCCCCCAAGTTTCATTAATTTATCTCTATTGTTCAAACGTTAAGGGGGGGGGGGGAGAGACTTTTGGACCACCCTGTATATGTTTGTATAGAAAATCTAACATGTTTTCCTGCAATCGCACAGTAGGGGCGAAAACAAACTTCCCTTTACATGGTACGGATCCCCTAAGTTTCATTAATTTATCTTTAACCGTTTAGATTTTACAACGTATTATCGGAAGGGTTATTTTGCTATCTTTGCCCCCCTGCAGGGGGAAAAATATTGGGAATAGAAAAAAGTTTCATGCAAAAGTTTATTATTTTTCACAGTAGAATCCACAAATATGCTATCAAAAATATACACTCCAATTTGAAATTTTGAAGTTGGGTGGCCTTGGGGCAAAGTGGGTGGTAGCCTGGGGGCAAAGTGGGTGGTTGCCCCTAGTGGACGATTGGATGAAAACAAACTTCTCTTTGCATGGTAGAGATCCCCCAAGTTACATTAATTTATCTCATATTGTTGGGGGGGGGGGACTTTTGGAACACCCTGTATACTGTATATGTGTGTATAGAAAATCTAAAATATTAAAGTAAGCTATTTTCAACCATTTAAATGGATGATCACTAAGTATTGGGTTAAACGTTGTTAGGTTAGGTTGTCAAAGTTGGATTGGGTTAGGTTACCTTGAAAATAGTTTTTTTTTTTTAAATTGAAGTTTTATACAGATTTAGTAACCAATAGTCACAGTCATAGAATAACCATCGAATTTTAGAAAAATTATCCTAAACTGGATTGACAATAACCACCAAGAGTAGAAAGAATGTTTTTTTTAGCAAGAACAGGATGGAATAGTAATCTACTAGTAGATATATAATAGTCAGCTTGAAGATGGCCCAAAGAGGGGTTAGAATATTACCAAAGTGAGCTTTTAATTTTTGTCCTGTAGGCCCTACTATCAATAAGCATTACATACAAGGAAACAAACCGTACTTCTTTTGATTTTGAGATTTCGATGTAATGTCTGTCGTTTATGCAGACAATATTATTTGAGCCTGAACTAATGAAAACGATTTTTATTGAATATTTCGTAAACGCATTCAGAAGTAAAATGAAAGGGTAATGAGCCACTTTACACATCCACCTGATATGATTATACCAGTGTGAAACATGTGTTACCTTTCTGGGATTCGAACCATCGCCTGGGATAATGATGAACTTGGTTTCAGGCGAGAGTTGGCGAATACATTAACCACTCGGATACGCCGTCCCCTCGGTTGAGACAATTTTAAATTGGCGAATTAAGTAAATTTAAATATCAATTATGAAAGCGTATACGCTGTCCTCGGAAAAAATCCAGTTTAATTTTAGAGTTAAATGTTTAATATCGGTTATAAATCTTGAGACACGTTTGAGAACCTACAACAGCGGATAAAAATCGGAAGTCACGTACATCCATGGAGCATAGGTTCTTAAAACAATCTGCTATAAACTACTCAAACATATTATTTCAATACTACTTTCTTTGCTATAATTTGCTTTGATTGCGGGCTCTAGGCACACATCTAGTATCTAGGCAACATACGAGTATACACAAACATAGCAAGAGCCGTATACCTTTGTTGAATTTCTGATTGGTAAACTTTTACATTACTTTAATAATAGTATTTTTCCTGATATCAGTATTTTTCCTGAAACCATATCCAGTGAAGATGTTGCTGAATATTTGCAATGAACCTAAGAAAACTGCATTTGGTTTAGATTTCTTGTGTTAGTTCAAGCTATATTTTCTATAGTAAAAGTAACTATAGTAAAATTAAAAATATATTTATTACTTTGTTCAAATTATTATTGTACATTTCTTGCTCTCTAAAACCTAATCGATAGAAATCAAAATCACTGCGATAAATGATTTTTTATTACGTTTTTAAAAAAAAAAAATTAAAAAGACGTATTTTTCCCGCGGAAATGCCATTTTCTGTGCGTTGTCAGTAAACGCCGCGAGAGAGGAAAGAATTTTTTTCATGGTTTTTCTTGGTTTCTTCGGGTTCAAGAGCTAGGTTGTTTTAAATAGGAAAGAAAAAAATATTTGGAAAATCAATCCAAAATAATTGCAACCCCCACTAATTTTGAACAAATAAAAACCCCGAAAACGGTGTTCCTGAAAATAACCTATTCTTTAAAGTCGGTTGAAAGGAGAAAAGAAATAATTGACAAATTCCTAAGGAACTAAAGTAAACAATTACCAATCCATTACACGGTTTAAGCTTGGCACAACAGTTACTATTTGTTATTAGCTTGGATGATTTTGTTGGCTTGAATAAATGCTCTGTGGCAGTTAAAAACGTCTGCTGATCAAAACATTAAAACATTTTTTCTTTTAACTTTTGAATGGTTTAACTTTAAATAAATCTGATTCCACCATTTGAAAGCCATCAAATACTGCTAATTTTTTGTATCTAAAGTTTTTGTATGTAACCTATACAGTTTAAATATGGTGGCTTTGGCTTACTAAAGATATTTCCAATGAAATTCTTGGGGAGATTTTTAATTTATCATTATGAATTAGGCTTTTTTCTAACAACACAGGTATAATACACAGTTATTTTTAGATATTTGGTGTTACATTTTTAAAAATATTCCGGGGGAGAGCCCCAGGGCCCCCCGCTTCCCTGGGGGGTATTCCATACCCCTACTCACCCTGGTAGTGTTAGCCCCCCCCCCCAAATATATTGCTCTAGAGCCACCTATGGTGGATGGTGGTACCATGTGCAGGTATGTGTGGGAAGTGGCTGGAACTCTCTACCTCGGAGTTAGTAAAATGGGCCCAGTGTGGCCTGGTTGCTAGGGTCAAACAAGTGGTTCGACCCCCCCCCCGTCTAAAATTGATAATAATCACAGGAGTTTAAATATAAAAGCAAATTTAAGCTGTTTGAAAAAATTTTAACATTTTAAAATTTAAAACATTTGATACGCACACGCACATAGTGTATGGACTGTATATTGTATATTTATAATTTCTTGTGTCTACGCGTCTTAACGCTTTTAATAGACTTTACGAAGTGTCAAAGCTAAATAAAACGATCGATACATTTGATATATAATAGGACGGAGATAAGAAAATGAATCGATACTGATTTAATGAGAGACAAGAATTATTACATCACTAATTATAATTTAATCATCAACTCAGATGAAAATGATCCAATGCCATACATAAAGTTCAATTTATTGCGACTGTACTCAATAAAACTCAAAGAGATTGTCCAATCACTGTAACAAACAATCAGCCGTATAGTTTACACAAAATACAAATCAATATCTATATTTATCAACAAAATAACAATCCACATTTACTGTAGAGTAATTTCAATTACTTTATTTTATCTTCATCCTACTAATGATCAATTAATATTTATTTTTACCGACAGTGATTCTTTTATATTAAATATATTTGAAAAGGTTTTTTTTACAAAACGGTATACTTATGGTATCGATACGTAATTGGTTGGACATTGGACATGGATACTTTGATGTTAAAGATGAATTGGCTATTTGTAGCTTAAAAAGGTATGGGGAAAGAAGATTACCTTCGTTAGAAACATTTTACAAAAGGTTTTCTTCATTGTTGCTTGGCCGGCCTTATTTCTCTTTATGTGTTATTTTTCCATTCTGACCGTCCTCTTTTAACTCACTCCGTAATTTCTAAATGTCCGATACCACCCGTAACTTCTAAATGTCCGATACCAATCTACAATGGTCATGCAAAATATGTAATATATTTTTATCTACGATTGACACGAAATATAAACATTGTATCTACATGTCTGTGTACTCGGGCCCTAAATTTTAAATGTTTTCTGCACTCATACTTGACCGATTTTGCTTTTTTGTGTTGGTGTAGTTCTTTCTATTTAGTTTTTAATCATTGGAGGGTATAGCTATGTAATATATTGCAACAGTTATTTTTATGATTTTTACACCCCCTTGTTCTTGTTGATTCGAATAAAATCTAGGCCGGATTGAAAAATAAGTTTTATTTAAGGTTTAGGATAGTTTGCTTGTGTTTTTTTTTTATTGTGTCCTTAGGTCTATGTTTATTTTTATTCTTTCTTCGCTTCTTTTTGGTTAACCCTGAGCAGGAGATTGCAAGAGCTGGAGCTGGAAGTTGGTTTTATTAGGTTTGTTCCAACCACCAGTTTCGAATTCAGATTTGAATTAGTCCGAGATTAACGTAATGCACATGCGCGATCATTGCTCAGTTGGGAATTGATTGGTGATTTCGTTTTGTTGGAACGCTCCTGAACCCGAACCAAACTGTTTGATGTGGTAGGTTTTAGCACTGTTATCAGAACAACTTGTTGAGTTGATCGTTTACGTGATTTTGTGTTCCTGTCCTTTTAAAAATACCTGAACTTATTAAATACTAGCTTTCACCCCGCGCTCCGCGCGGGGCTCATGCTAGGTATTAGCGGCTATGTTGCCTATTGTCATGTAGGCCTAGCAATTAAATGAAATGCCTAAATTGTTTTCTATTCAAGCCTTGTAGGAATAAAATCAGGACTATATTAAACATCATTCATTCCGTTACTAAGAAAATAAATTCCTCCAAATCGTAGTTAAGAGTCTATCTATATATTTAAAGCCAAGAGAAACTATGTATATTATTGATAAAAATACTAAAAAAGGTATAATAAATAAGAAAATAAATGTCGTAAAAACCTATTAGACTCTGAAGTCATTGAACAATCAATGATGGTGCATTGATTTAATTACCAGTCTCTTCTCTCAATACGGTAGTTGCACCAGTAACTATTTAATAACTCTAGTTCTGGAAAAAAAAAAATTAAATAATAAATACTCGATTTATAGCGCAATAGTGTAAGGTTTAAGTACCCCAATCAGAAATTAGCCAAGAGGAGCTAGCCTAGGCCTAGAGGAGGTCTAGGTAAAGAGAATGGAGTGGGAGATGGTAGAAAAGTGGGAAGGGGTGGGGATAGAGAGGGCTATACCGCTAAGACAGTTCTACTTAGTATAGACCTCCAATATGCCTTTCCAATACGGCTGCTGCACCAGTAAATATTTAATAACTCTGGTTCTACTCAATATTTTTAGATGAAACCAAGCCTACGAATTGCGCAACATGTTTGCGCACACCCCTGCAAAAAAATTAATCGATTTCATTTAGCCAGTTTTGCTCCTATAAAGTCTGACTGAGGCGACAGACACACATACATACACGAAAAAAGTTAAGGCCGGATTCGGTTTTTGGAATGTCTAAAATGAAAAAGTATCCAAAAAATTTTCAATTCTGACCAATGTACAGACAAAACTTTAATTTTATATATATAGATTAAAGATATGGATGAGTCAATAGGTGATAAGTACCAGTCGCTTAAATCAGGGCCTGATTTAGGCCAAGGCGGCCGCCTAGGGGTTCACACAATAAGGGGGTGCCACAGAAAAAAAAAAAAAAAAATTCTAATGCTAATTAACTTCGGTAAGCTCGAAAGTTGGAAGTAAAACCTACATTCTCATAGAGGATATGACGAAAACACATGCACACATTTTAGAAATGTTTATTCCTACATGCTATTTTGCTTTAAAGAACAAACATTAATCTTATTCCGGTTAACGAAGGAAATATTGCGATATAATCGAAAAATTGGGGTGGGGAGTCAATGAGAGGTCGAGATCTTGAATTCTAGAAGGCTGGCCAACTAGGCAAAAAGAAATGTCATTGTGGTCCTAGTGATTAAAAGATATCCTCCTATAATGGCATTATTTTATCCTTTCGCATAGGTTGGCCGTCTGAGAGTCAAAAGTCTGTATAAACAAAAAACTGTAGCTGTGACGGATTTCACAGCGGGTTTCAGAACCTTTTCAGGTTACGCCTCCTACGAGTGAATTCTTAGTGTACTCGAGGAACCTGGTTCTAAGGTACCTACATACGTGTTTTATCAAACATAAAATAAACGTAAGAAGCGCATGTGCGCAAATCTAACCTCAACAAATAAGACACAGTATTGCTTGGAATATAAGACGCACACACATCGCGAAAATCGGGATACGTTTTATAATCGATGTATTCAAGTTAACAAATCTAAAAACCATTTTTCTACGAACTTCCGTATCAACAGTTGGGCAGAGTGGGGCACGTTGTCACAAATTTAACGATTTATTTATTTTATTATTTCTTTTTACATTTCTATGTACTATTGTTTATTTTAAACTTTTACTTTAAATCAAATTATAATTATCATTAACTACGGGAGACATACAGAGAAAAATAGAGATTTTTCTCTGTATGTCTCTAGTAGTTAATGATAATTATAATTTGATTTAAAGTAAAATTTAATCTTTCCGTAGTATGAATACTATCTTAAACTTAAAAATTTGAATTTAAACTTTTAGCTACATGTGGCACAAGTTTCATTTATCTAGCATTAGTAGAAGTATTTTTATTTTATGTTTTTAAAGTTTAAGTTTTTTGTGAAAACTTGTCCCAATAAAGGGCAGGTGGTCATTTCGTAACGGGGTACGTTGTATCAAGGTATAAATTAATTATTAAGCACTTTTTTTTACATTTTTGAAACCTTTTATTATTTTAAAAAATAATTTTGAAACCTTTTATTATTTTATTTATTATTAAGGGATATCAGTGCTGTTAAGGCAACATTTTCTTACAGGAAGGTATCCAACAGTGCAAGATGGAACTGAAACACATTCACCCTGAATTTCATTCATGTTAATTTTACTGCAGTGAAATTAACAAGGTGCAGGTTCTGTAATTTATTAAAAATGCTTCCGCTGCGGAACGAGTGGAGTAGCCTCCAAATTTTACTGCCCTAACCGCCTCTATGAGCACATCTGGAGCATACCGTTTTCTAGTGGTTTTTGCCTTGTAACCCAGCTTTGCTGAAATCGTTATTTCGTCTATACCTAACTTAATAATAAAAGGTCAATTTTACAAGTATATTGATTAATTAAGAGAAATACAATTAATAATACCTATTTGGTAAGGGAATTGACTTTATCAACCCAGTAGCCATGCGAGCTTTCCCCTATTACTATCACTCTAACTCCTTCAAATAGACCCTGTGACAACCTGCCCCTGTGACAACTTGCCTCACTTTCTCCTACCTCTGAGATCTTTTTAGGTCCGTAGGCAAAACCAAGGACCCTTATATTTTCCTGCGTGTGTCTGTCTGTCCGTCCGTCCGTTTATCACCTGCTCTCACGGCTACACCTTTCGTCCGATCACTTTGAAATTTGGCATATACGAGTATGTGTATAGTACCTACCCACACATTTTAAAAATATACCGACTTAAAGAAATTATTTCTCAAAAAATAAGGGTATAAAAACTTGAGGGTTAAAAAATAATTGTTTTTCCTGGAGACGGTGTGGGTTATCATATGAAAGAGTACGTCGAGCTGATTACAAAAATATATAATTCTTTGGTAGGGTATATAATACCCAGTTCCTAGTATATATAATTAATTTGGTTCCCAGTATATAATACAGTTCTTTGGTGAAAATATATAATTCTTTGGTAACTTTGATAGGGCGAGCGTAGGCGAGTTTGAAGTTGGTGTGAAAAGTGTCCCCCCCCCCCTACTATCTCGCTTATGTAAAGTGCAAAAATTTCTTGAACATTCTTCGACCAAAAGTAAAGATACCACTTTTTGGAAATCTCAAAAAATAAATGATTTTTGTTTTTATTGACAAAATATGTTTTTCTTATAATTAGTTCTTTGGATGTTTTTATAATAAGGTTTATTATTTTCATAATAAGGGTTCACTGGCAAAAAATACTTTATCAGAAGTTTTTTTTTATGTGTTTGGAGAATATCAGACCCATAGGATAGTTCAAAGTAGGCTTTTTAGCATTTTAAAAAGCTACATCAATAGGCACTATACTTAAACAATACAGTGTTGCCTACGGACCCTCGCTATGTGCTCACTAGCACACACTTGACCTGTTTATTTTTACTTTTTAATTATAATTCTCTCAATTTAGCTGGGATATCAGTTTTCTGGGATTAGTTGGGCCTTCCTATTTCATCAATTTTCACATATTTTAACGTGTTCATTTTCTGTGGGTGAAAGGGGTTCCGTAGTACCTATTTATATCTTGTTAGCTTCAACATTTTTTTTCAAAATCTAACTTTGCTATTTCTCTGGCACCATGGCGTCTGTCTTACATATAAATAAAGATTTAAATGCACCTTACATCTTAATAAAGATTCAATATTCCAATAATATCCATGGTAGACTGTCTAATTTTGAAGTGTGAACAAGTTGTTAAAAAAGAAAACGGAAGATTTTCCCTTTGAAATAGGGTGTGTATATTCGTTGCATTACTATTTATTCCAAATTTTCTGTTTGAAAATAGGGATTAGTGTAGTACACGATGCAATGCGATAGTTAATTTTTTTGTGGGCTCTCCTTGTTGCCGAGGCCGGGACGGCTTGGACTCCTCCTTTCCTTGCTAAAACTGCGGAATCCAACTGCTAAGATATGGCAGAGTTTGTATAAGCGGGTTTTCAGCCGCCTCTGTGCCTTACGTTTAATTCTGATGTCATTCTCATGCTTCGTGGTCATTTTTTCTTAATATATTGTTTAATATGCTCTTTATAAAGCTTTAAAATGAAATTTTATTCGTGAAAAGGCAATCATATTCCCCTTATCACTGTTATCAGCTCCACTTACCTGCCTATTTTACCACTATTATAATATCCAATCATTTTATTCAGATAAATAAATCATAATCAAATACATATACCATTCCTTTTTCAAGCTTTTATTTAACTTGCAATGTTCGGGTCAAATCTTGCAGCTGAATTTTAAAACAGTTATCCTCAACCGATTGAATTGAAATTTTGCATACCGTTTAGTTTAGTTTGGACGACTCTGCGTGGTTAGCTAAGTGACGTCATTCTAAATCTAATATGGTGGACAGCCCAAGATGGCGGACTAGTTATTTTTTAAGCACGCCCATGATATGGGTATCAATTGAAAGGCTAAATCAGTTGTTAAGCCGCTCGTGAGCACAACCGATATTAGAAGCTCTATAGCAAAACTGGCTGAACAGAATGCACTATAATTTTTATGCAGTGGTGTGCATCACATCACAAATATTGAGTAGAACCTGAGTTATTAAATCCAATAAAAAAGTGATTTTAAAAATACGCTTTGATTTTTTTAAGATCGCATACCTTTGCTCATAAAAACACTTATTGCTCCAAAAGCATAAAAGCCAAAACAAAATTTTTTGTTTCGTTGTAAAGCTGACAACATTTCTTACGAGAAAGAAGTAATAATATTAATTTTCATGCCCTCAAGTTGCATGACAAAAAATTATAATTTTCTTCTTCTTTTTTTTTTTTTTGCCATATCTTATATTTTTTTGAGGTTCCATAGCTTGGTAGAGAACCTTGCTTAAACTTGTCGGACTTTATTGTTGTTATTGTAGACATGTAGGTGAGTTTACTAAACCAATTTTGCTTCTTTTAATTATTTACTCACCTGTAAGTCAACAATAGCAACAATAAACACGTTTCTTTTTTACTTTCAGCGAAGTTTACTAAAAATTCCGCCTTATGAATGGGTAATAATATTAATATTGATCGAAACGTTAGTAAATAAGGAAATTTTTCCTGAAGTCCGACAAGTTTATGGAACCACAATATATTTATTTTTTTAAATTTGTATCATGTTATTTGAGGGCATGAACATTAATATTACACTTTTCTTGTAAGAAATTTTGTCAGCTTTACAATAAAACCAAAAGTTTTGTTTTAGCTTTTATACTTTTGGAGCAATAAGTATTTTTATGAGCAAAGGTATGTGATCTTTAAAAAATCATAACATTTGACCTTGTGGGAAAACGGTTGAGAATAGACCCATGATTTATATGACGTTTTTTTTATAGCCAATCAGGTTTATATATATATATATATATATATATATATATATATATATATATATATATATATATATATATATATATATATATATATATATATATACAGGGTGATTGGCGTAATATGTACAAAAATAAATAGCTGACAAAATTTCTTACAAGAAAAGTGTAAACTAAACCTCATTGGCTACAAAAAACGTCATATAAATCATGGGTCTATTCTCAACCGTTTTTTTTTTAAAACTAGTATTTTTTATGCTTTGTTTAAGTAAATGGGAAACATCGTTATTTGTATCTGTATGCATACTATTTACTTGGTCATGGGGTTTTCTTCAAAATTAATTAAATCTGAACAACTTTGATTGCACTTATTTTCTTATACTTATATTATGTGAAGCTCCTGAATGAAATTGAGACATTTAGCGTAACTAAGATAAAATTCTATCAGTATTCAGTAAAAAATATACTTCTATAAGTTATTTCAAAAGGATTGTATTAAGGAAAAGAAATCGAGGTAATAGTAAAGAAAAAAAGGTTAGCCACGTTCCCGCACACACATTATATCTTATGCCTCTATTATATTATTATGTTGCTTCTTTTTTTTTCAACGAATGTACACGCAATATCTCGAAAATCAATTTTATCGTTAAATTTGCCATTTTCCTTGTGTATTTTTCTGTTATAACTTGACTTGTGTGAAATATCTTACACTATTGGATACAGTTTTTCATTTTGTGAATTAATATGGACTTGATCTAAAGTTAATAGATACGTATAATAAAAGGATTTCACAAGATTTAGAATAAAATAAAATTGGAAGCAAGCCGTCTCGAAACTTTTCCTTACCAAACCATTCCAAAATAGCGGCAGATATTAAGTTTCAATTTGGAGGAATTATATATTTAAAGTATGATCGGTGCGAAATTCAGCTCAATCGGTGATATCTGTAGTTTTGAAATTATTTAGCATTGATCGATATTTTCAAAATGGCTCCAGATATTAAATGGAAAAGCTTGTCTTATAAACAGGTATAATTGATACAAATTACGGCGTAATCGTAAAATGTTTCGATTTTTACTTTTCCTCACCTTCTCTGAAGGTGTATAGGAAAAGTAGGTATTGTTTTCACTCAAACATTTTTTTTCGAGGTTTCTACGGAATTATCCGTTTTGGGTGTTTTTAAGACCTCCTGAGTGGTTTTCAGCATAACGTCTGTATGTATATGTGTATGTATGTGTGTATGTATGTATGTATGTATTATGAATGTCCGTTTTGGGTGTTTTTAAGACCTCCTGAGTGGTTTTCAGCATGACGTCTGTATGTATGTATGTATGTGTGTATGTTATCATTGTAGCGCCCAGGGTATTTAACCTTGAGAGTCGAAACTTGGCAGAAAAATCAGTCCTTACCTGCAGTGGTGCCGCCCGGAAAATCAACTTTTTAAATCTTGTAAAAAAAAATCGTAACAAATCGAAAATGGTCCTGATCGAGTTGGCACGAATGTACCTCTCTGTATGGGAAACAAGCCCACAAAATTTCATTTTGATATTGGCCGCCATTTTGAAGTTATCAATTTTTTAATTTTGAAACTTTGACGGTTAATAATACCGAAACTATAAATACGTTTTTGACATATAGCTTATCATTGGAACAGGAAATAATTAAGGAGCAAATATAAAAAACCCCGATGAAATACCATTTATTAGTTTAAGAGTTATAAGCGAATATTATTATTTATATTAGCGATAATTTTGATGACGTCAAAGTTTGTTGACATCTGTCAAAATACCGCCAAAAATAAAATATATTAAAAGTAATGTATTTATTTTTTTTGAAATATGATAAAAAAAAAATCACTTAGTTCAAAACGGCCACTTTAGTGGCCTCTAAAGTAAGGAAAGGTCCGAGGTACCCTGTACCCGATTTTTTTCTTTATGTAAGTTTTGACTCGGCAAAATTGGTTCATGGCATTAAATTTATGATTTTCCGGACGGCACAACTACATGTAAAGACTGATTTGTATATCAAATTTCAACTCTCTAGCACAGTGATTCCCAACCTGTGGTCCGCTAACTAAATGTGGTTTTCCAGGTGGTCCGCGGAAAGATTGAGAAAACAACCAAGAAACAAATTAATTTAATGTATAGAGTCAAATATCTACAGCTAATAGAATTAATTTCGAATAATATAAGTCAGGGCTAGTCTGAGGTATAAATCCGATAAGGCTTCACAGAGTATCGGGAATCAAGAGACGGTGTCACCAGCAAGTTTCTGAACTCTACACAGGGCCTTCTTTTCTATCTAAATTCATTAACCCTTAAGAACAAGAACAACTGATCGACATTGCAGCTCATACTCATCTTAAGCTAGTAAAATCTCAGTATAGAAAATACATCCGAATTTTGGGTGCCACTTCTTGATGAATATCCTCAATTGAGTGTAAAAGCAATTCTACATATTTATGTGAAGCTTCCTTTGCTACACTCTGTCTTATCAAGAATAAGCAAAGAAACAGATTAACCCATTTGGATGCTCCAATAAGAATGGCATTGACTACTTTTAAGCAAAATACTGACAAGTTGTGCTATTACATGCAGGATCAAGGTAGCCATTGATATAATTATTAAATGACAATAGTCATATGTCATATATTTTGTGGTCCCTTGTGGTCCGCGGGTACATGAGGAATCTATCTTGTGGTCCACCGGTACTAAAAGGTCGGAAACACTGCTCTAGCACAACAGGTATTACATAAAATGATCGTGTTTAAAAAGATTACTGTAGGTATTATCGCGTTCGAGACACTCCGAACACGATTTAAGTATTTCGTCCTTGTTTCTCTGAATTTATCTGTTTAGCATATCTTGTTTAAACCTATAACTTAAGAACTGCTCATTTAATTCACTCGAAATTTGGCATATTTTCAAGCTACTTATTCAACAAGTGAGTAGGTGAGATTTATCCATGTTTAGGTTTAACAGACTGAATACGACAACGACAAAACTATTAACTTAGATAAATTAATCAAAAGTAATTATCTCTTATTTAATAAAGTGGGGGAACCCTGTCTGAATTAAATATTACCCTTGTAGTTTGTTTCATTTTTTTTCTTTTTGCACCATTTTTGCAAAATTTGTTACTTCACTGATGACAATTGGAATAACGAAGAAACGAATGTATATTAAAAACTATCAGGTCTAGGCTAGACTATGGCCAGCCTGTGGCCTTCAAGCTGTCAGGTAATAAAAGCTGGTACTTGTATTAAGAGCTGGGAAATTTTATAGGAGGTTACTTATTAAACTTACTTGCTTATATTTAACATTGTTGTTTGCATATTATACATAATTCAAATAAAAAATTTGAATATTATTATTGTGTCAAAATAATTCGTCAATATAATATTATTAAAAATGACGGTCGCAACTTTAAAATCAAGTGCAGATTTTTTTAGTTAGCAAATTAAAATAAAATTAGTGAGGTTCAAAGATAAACCGTAACCGTACGGGTTATCTTTTGAACTCACTAATTTTATTTTAATTAATTATTCCAACGGCTGCTAATACAAAGCTTAATATTTATAAGTTATCACAAGAAAAAATAAATACTTTTTTTTAATACATTAAATTAAAGTTGTTAATAAAATAGATATTTGTATCTTTGTTATTTGTATTATAAAGTTATATTTACAAACATATGCATAATAATATACTTTTTAATATACCTATATGATAAAATTGTATTTAGAATTTAAATAATTATTATTAGATTAGATTTTTTTAAATACATTTTTGATAGCTTCTTATTACAATAGTATATAAAGAAATTATTTTTTTTTTTTTTTAATAAAAGTTTACTTGAATGATTTTAAAATATGATCAAAAAAAAAAAATATTAAATTTTAATTATATTAAAAATTTTTAATTAAAAATTTTTTAATTAAAAATTTTATATTAAAATTTTTATCATATTAAAAAAATTCAAATATGATAACAGATAGATATTAATATCTTAATTTCTTTTTTTAAATTAAATTAATATAAAAGAATTAACATTTATTATTTAACATGTATATTTATTTATTGTGTGTATAATTTTATTTGAATGTGTTTATTGTTATTTTGTTATACGACTTCATAAGGGAATTTATCCATAAAATCATATATTTGTATTTATTTATGATGTATTTATGATGTACTTATGTTGTTTACAAATTTACGTAGAGAAAATACATTATGGGGAAACTTTACCTTGATTTGTTTCAAGCAGATGTATAAGATAGACTGAAGTCTAAAGGGATCCTAAGTACTTTGAGAAAATGGAGCCCCCTTGGGGTGCCCCCCCCCCCGCATTCACGCAGACTCTCTTTACGGACTTTACTTAGAACGAGCAAGGGGGGGAGGGATGTAGCATTTTGTAAGAAATATATTTGTTTCTTTCTTTTTGTCTCCAGCGTAATTTTTTTTGTATACAAATTTAGAAATTTGTTTTCTTTATTTTATTTGGTTCAGTTGGAACTGTGAATTAAATTTTGTTATTTTGGCCCTCTCTTTTCTTTGGTTTCCAGTGAATTGCTGTTTATTATTTTTTAAGGTTCGCATTTTTTTTTGTTTCTTTTTCCTTATTTTATTTTCAGTAAATCGGTTTATTCTCGTTTTACTTTCGGCAATATTCAACCTTAACTTAGTATATATTGAGGATATTTAAAAAATTTTCAATCAACGACGAAGAATTGAAATATTTGCTTGTTATTAATACACAGAATTATGAAACTCTTCAATTAAATTTTATTACATATTGGTTCGGTGTTATCAGATTAACTGTTTACATTAACTAATAGCCCAGTACAAATAAACAAAAAAAAGGGGGGGGGGGGGGGGGGAATTAAATACTAAACTTTCTTTACACCATAGTTTCGAAGGTGTTTAGAGAAGCATTTTCCATATTATCATATTGAGTGCCACCGCTTGCTTCCCCCACCACCCCCTATTGAAGACCCAAATTTGGCGTATTCACTGTAACGCCAATATCTCCTGAAAAAAGAGTGATAATGATGTGCGGTGTTTTTTAAAGTCTTCTATACATTGTCCTCTTTAATTTGATACCCATATCAATATGCTTTTTGCAGTTGAAGTGTACCAAAAATTATAAAATATGGTAAAAAATCGACATTTCTTTTTTCTACGCTGAACAATTTTGATAACTTTTTTCCACGGGGTCGGCACTAAAAATGTGGTGAAATAAAACGTGTAGCTTATTTTATTATCTTTAATTCGATGTATAATATGTCATAGCAACTCTAATGCAGGAGGGGTAAAAAAGCGGAAATAGCGGATGCGTGTAGTAAGTAAAGCGGCTAATAGTGTCGACTGTGAACTCTATTTAGTCCAGGAAAATAAGGAATAATAGGGGAAATAATTTATTAAGTATTGCAACTTTGTGAAAACACTCTTGAGGGTGTAGTAGTAAGAAACAGTAAAGTTCCCCCCTCTTGGGGGGGGGGGGGGGGGTCCCCTCTCTCCTCCTTAAAGTCTAAAATTTACTTTTTTTTAACTTTTCTCGCGAAACAGTTTATTTTTTGAAGAGAAATGTTTTTATAAAAAATATGTTTCCCATAATTCTACGCAAAAAATGTCCTATGCATGTTTAAAGTGAGACAACCCGTTTTCGAGATATATGTATTTGGAAAAAGATAAAGAAAATCAAAAACCGCATTTTTTGGACTTTTGGAGAACCCTGTATGAGTTTTTATGACTATTGTGCTTTTTACCGCCAATATTGTGTTTTTAGCGCCAAAATTTCACCCAAAAAAATGTCTCCCCCCCCTTAACTACCCTATAACTGGTATTCCTAAAATTGTGAAATAATTCATGCTGATGCGTTAGCAAATTGACAGAAAAAAAATTAATTTAACGTTTTGTTATTACTGATAAAAACCATGTGACCCCCCCCTAGGAATCGAACCAGGGACATCTCTACCCTCCTTATTCTACACTTTTTTTTTACCTTTTTATAGGGCGGAATGGGAAAATACTAAAATGTTATATCAGCATATAATAACGTACACGCCTAATAATCTACGAAACCCTAAAAAGTACTTGGATGAGAGTACTTCGCTTTGTTTTTTTATTAAGTAGGAATCTTTTTAGGGTCCGTAGGCAAAACCAAGGACCCTTATATTTTTCCTGCGTGTGTCTGTCCGTCCGTCCTGTCGCCTGCTCTCACGGCTACACCTTTCGTCCGATCACTTTGAAATTTGGCATGTATGTGTCTTGTACCTACCCACATATTTTAAAAATAAAGCGATTTTAAAAATAAAGCGTGGCGGGAGAAAGAAAAATTAAAAAAAATGAAAGTCTGATAAAGAGCATATGACCTAAAGTTGCATGGCCTTTATCTTTGGTCTGGAACAGAAAAGGGATGGTTGGCTCATGAGCCTCAATGGCGTAGGGCTAAGGGAGCGACTAGCGAGTTTGCTAGTAGCTAAGCAAGTTTTGTACTCGATTCACGAGGGACTTGGGAATTCTATTCATTTACTCAACCTTTACCCAACACGATTGATTTATCATTGCTACGTATTCACGAGTTGTTAAATTCGTCTCTTTGATCAGTAACTAATAACTGCCAAGGAAATCACCTTGAAGTGATTAGATAACTTCTGACGTCTTCTAAACCACTACAGAGAGATAGTTGCCCTATAATGTTAATCGTAAGCCACTTATATAAAGAGGTCTTTCGTATTTGTAAAGTAAATCTCCGGCCAAAAATGTACAGAACTCATTCAAGGTATAGCTTGGACGCTTTTACGATGTTTTGTATCGTTATAATAAATCCGTCTTGTTTTTCACTTAAGTATAATAATGTTAACTGATGGTAAATCATATTGGTTCTCAGGAAATCATCTGCCTTTTCATGAATCCAGAGGTGCAATCACAAATTTTTCAGTACCGGAACGCCGGAGGCTCTGAGGGGAACACCGCCCAGGCAAGCGAGGTGTGCATTTTGGAAAATATAACCTCTCAAAAAGCATTTTTTATGTATTCTGGAGTTACAATTTACTATAGGACCCCAAGGCATTATTAGCGATGAAGTAACACAACTAAATCTACTGGAGGGGAAAAAATCCCGTATATTAACTTCATTATTTACTATGACTATTTGATTGTTGAATTATGCAAAACTGCTGAAAAAAATGTTCATGACAAGTACAATTTTTGGATATGAATTTAAGCAACTTATTTTGTTATTATTCTATTAGCTACTCACATAAAGAATTCAGAAACAAAGTATTTATATAATAAGTTACCGTGCTGATTCTAAATTTATATTTGTTTTGTTGTATTTAGATCGGCCAACAACATTGCTAGTGGTAATAATGTCATTAAAAAAGTTAGTTAAGGGGTTATGAATAAGCTGTATAACGAAATATTTACTAAGAGTTGTTTGAGTAAATAAGTTTTTGTAATTTTGTACATGAATTAACAAAAGTTAATTCACTCTACATTTATACGACTATGACACAATAGTTTTAGTACCACTACAAACTAGTAGTAGTACCACTACAAACTTGTAGTAGTACCACTACAAACTAGTAGTAGTACCACTACAAACTAGTAGTAGTACCACTACAAACTAGTAGTAGTACCACTACAAACTAGTAGTAGTACCACTACAAACTAGTAGTAGTAACACTACAAGCTAGTAGTAGTACCACTACAAACTAGTAGTAGTACCACTACAAACTAGTAGTAGTACCACTACAAACTAGTAGTAGTACCACTACAAACTAGTAGTAGTACCACTACAAACTAGTAGGAGTACTACTACAAACTAGTAGTAGTACCACTACAAACTAGTAGTAGTACCACTACAAACTAGTAGTAGTACCACTACAAACTAGTAGTAGTACCACTACAAACTAGTAGTAGTACCACTACAAACTAGTAGTAGTACCACTACAAACTAGTAGGAGTACCACTACAAACTAAACTACAAACTACAAATCCCAAAACGAGAAAATTAATTAAACTATTATTGATTTATTTTTCTCCTACTTAAAAAATACATATTCAAGCAACGAAATTAAATTGAAATATCAAGTAAAACGTAAAAAAAAACATACTAGAATTTCCTTAGAACACAGTTGGGAAAACATACGCAAAAAATTAATTTTTCATTAAAAGTAATTTGTTGCATTAAAGCAGTACCGGCACGGCGCGGCGTTCCGGTGCATTCCGGCTTCAGTGCACCCCTGGGTGAATCGCAACGTTTCAAACACATCAAGTGATCGTGAACAATTTATTCACAATATGAATTAATGGTAGCTGGCAAATGTAAATTTTATGAAGACAACCATAAGTAATTTCGAATAAATATTGACCTATCAAATCTATTTCTGTTTTTATATTTGCATTTTTTTTGTGATTTATGATAAAAAAGTCCAGTCATGCACCATGACTTAATGAGCGAATTTTCAAAGAAATGTGCGTATTATTGGCTTATGATAATATAGGAAAATTTTGGTTTAGAATTTGCATGGGTGAAAAAAAAAAAATTGGCACACAGGGGTACGGGGTACAAAAGTCAAAATAGTATTTACCCTTCAAGATGCATGTCGTTGGAAAGCTCTTTAAGAGTAGAGTAATTGTTGTTATATACACTTTTATCATACTTTCATATAAAAGGGGGGTAAAATGGAAAAAACACGTTTTTATGCTATTTCTGACCCTAAATTGTAAAAATTTGACCCCTAAATGAACTCCAAAAATTCTCCTCTACGAACTCATCCTTTCTTTTGATATAATTGATATTTTAAAATTTGTTTGAAATTTTTAAGTGCACCCTAAGGGGAGATATCGTCTGGAGTGACACATATATACATACATACATAAAAAAAAGTGTTACATTTTAGGAATCGATTCAGAATGGTCTAAAATGGATTTCAATGGAAAATTTTTTCAAAAATTCGCATTACATAAATTTTGAAGTCATTGCAATAGCGTAATTTCTTTGAAAAATCGCTAAAACATAAAGGAATATATTTATATTTTTATTTATTAGGGATGTAGGAAATAGAAAAGAGAAGCAATATTGGTGGGAGAAAGGTAGAGTTGGCTAAGAAGAGTCCACTCCCTCGAGTCTAATTATTCATGTAATAACTTGTCACTTGTTACGACCCAGTTTTTCATTTTCATAATGAAGATGTCGCAACGACAATTTTTCGTAAATATTTTAATCACATAATACTTGAATTTTTATAAATACAATTAATTAAAACTAGCCCCCTACTCGCTTCGTCCATCCCCCACCCCTCCTACTCGTTTCGCATCCCCCCTACTCGCTTCGCATCCTCCCCTACTCGCTTCACATCCCCCCCTACTCGCTTCGCATCTCCCCCTACCCGCTTCGCATCCCCCCTACTCGCTTCCCATCTCCCCCTACTCGCTTCGCATCCCCCCCTACTCGCTTCGCATCCCCCCCTACTCGCTTCGTCCATCCACGAAAGGCGACCACCCTGATTTTACTACACGACCGCTCTTCATTTTGGTCACAAAATAATAATCTAGGTCCAATAATATGGAATTTCTTAGATTTTTAAAAAATGATTAGTTTAAATCGGAATGGAATTCCCAAAATTAGAGGTATTTTTTTTTTAAATAAAACATACGGTGAGTATATGATATTGGTAAAAATTGTGAGCATTTTTATTAGCCTTCATTTTGCATCTAAGATTTGCTAATTAATATCTAATTTAGTGATAAAAACTCAAAATGATAATAACGGTATGTGAGTAAAATGCTCATATGCGAGTAACCACGGGGATTCTGTAACTTTTTTGACATACAACCAAATTTCAAATATTACGAATAGCAAACTGGGATTTTTATCAAATTTGTTGGTACACATTTGTATATATATCATTGTGAGCCAGCGTTGTATGTGGCCGAATTTTGAATTACCCCGAGATTTTGTTGTTAGTGATAACGATAAAAAAGCTAAAATCCTTTATACTATTCGTTATTTTTTAATGTTTATTCTAAACATTAGAATAATTATAACGTTTATGTTATATAACGAGACTCATATAGGTTACGTATTTAATAAAATAAAAACATAGGTAAATAAAATAAAATATAGGAAATCCAATCAAATAAAACTAAAGTTGTGAATAAAGTATTTTATCTTCAGTAGGGAGAATAAGTTATGATTTTTTATTAGTTTAGAGGGACTAAAGTAAGTCTTTTCTTCCCTGAACTCAGAAGTAGGGAGACAAATTAAAAGTAGGGAGAAAAAGTAAAACCAGGGAGAAAAAGAAGGACTGCCAACTTAATTATTTTATAAATAGTAAAGAATGAATGGCTAATGTAATGAAGTTGTTGAAATCAGGTTGGTGACACTGCTTTTTCGACCTTTATTTGTAATTTGCGCTTATTTTTTAAACCTGCACCTAAATAACCTTCTATTTGAGTTTAATTACAATTCTTATTTGTTTTTAATATTGAATCTCTTATATCTGCTATTAAAAGTGTTAACAATTATTATTATTTGTTAAAACAATAAATAAAAACTGTGCAATTGATAAAGATGCGTTTTTTTTCGCTAATTAGCGTTATTACCTCGGATACACCTCGGGAATTAAAAATTCTAATTCCCGCGGCTTCGCCTCGGGACTTAAGGACCATTGTTCATTCGGCTTCGCTTCAAGAACCAATTTATCCGCTCAGGGAATAATACTTTACTTTACTTCCTAGGTGCATAAGCATAAATAACTATATAAAAACGTATTTAAATGAAAAAATAAAACGACACAATATTAGTCGAGATAAAAATATGATGAAATATGTATTAAGCGATAAAACATCCTTTATAAACTATAAGTTAAATAAGTTTAACGCATTGAAATCAGTGCGAAAACCAGAATGAAAACATTTATGGCGTCACTTTGTTATGATTTCGACTTGGATTTGAGATACAACACATAACCTGACAGATATATCAACAGTTAAGTTGCGCATGCGCGTCTATGCAGTCTTTCTTTCCTTATCTAAGTGCATTTAACTATAGCACTCTCAAGTTCCCCCTTTTCTCGGGAAGGTCTCGAGTCTCGAGGTATACCTAACCTTGTTTAACTCACAGTTTAGTATGCATCTTCCTTACTGGACTTGTTTCTTTACCAAACTTTTTAATGATATAGAAAGATATAATAATTTTTTGTTCTATTACATTTTACATTTTAGTTTCCGTGCTTCTTTACTATTTTTTTTAATTTTAATTTTCCAAACAACAGAACATCGAACAAATGCATAATGGAAGGATCTACCTGTTTAATCGTCGTCTATACGATGGGGGTACTGAATCTTTGTTAGCTCGGCTTCACCTTTATCCAATAAAACTAATCTAGAGATCTACCGGTAGTAAATTGGGAAGATAGTAAATTTAGGTAAATTTTTATAATTAAAAAGTATTATACATTGAATGGGGTTTGTTAGTAAAATGAGCAAAGGTGGTTAATTAACAACTTACAATCTCAATATATGATTATGAAAACGTACTGTTTAAATTATCGTATAGCGTCGATTTTCATTTTATTCTCAGCTCGATTTGGGAAAGTCATATAATTGTGTGGCTACATCGGTTCCTTTATGAACGAATTTTACTATGGAAACGAAAAGTGTTTTTTAAAATTAAAAGCGATTTTAGAGTTCCAGATAGGAGAGCTATTTTTCGAAATCTTGAGACTTCCGGTTCGTTTTCGACTACAAACTTTACAAGTTCAGACATGATAAAACTTGTCACAGATTACTTAGAAATAACTAAAAATAAACTTTAGTGAGTGAAAGCGTCATTTTCGGCCGTCCTCTCTTTTAAAGACCAAGTCGTCGTGTCCGAAACATATTTACCCGAAATAAATTATGTATGAACTAAAAAAAATAATAATAAAACCGAGGACTGACGAACTGTAAAGCAAACTTACCTCAAATCTGATTATTTAAGTCAGCAATCTCTGTAGATACACAACGCCGTCGCGCGACCGTTCTTCATCGCCGTCATTGTTACCGAAGCTATAAAAGAACTGCTGTATTTGTACGAAAATGAAAATGACGATCGTATAAGAGGATTTAGCGGAGGGAACGGTGGCTTCTGATAGTTGGAGGGTTTGAATGGTCGAAGTTGGACGAAGAGCCATGGCTGGAGGTCTGGACAAGGAGAAGCGCGTCACTATACTTACTAGACTGACTATTAGATCCGATCATGAACGGAATATAAATAGCGTTTTTCGGAACACTGGTACAGCGACCGAGTCCTGTCACCGTCATGTGTCCATTACTTTAAGACACTAGCTCCTAATACAAGGTTGTTCCGCTTAAACAATGCTGCAGATCAAGTGGCTATTAAAATTATACGAAAAGTGAAATCGTCACGGAACAAGAACCAAGAGTTCTGTGCTATTAATAGGCGTCGGATACCTATCGTGAGGCGAGCCAACTTACATATTCTATTCGAAGCTATAAAAATAGATTTTTCACTGTTATCATATGGTGGATCTCGTTCGTTATTCTTCACATGTTAGCACATTGATTTATAAGCGTGGGCCAATTAACGTAACATAATTATTACTCTTGTAAAGGATGTGGTTAGCGGTTAAAATCGGTTATTGAATTATTTTGCAGTTATAAGATTCCAAATTTTGACATATTATAAAAAAATATTCCCCTAAAATCAAAAATTTGAAATTGGACGTTTTGCCCACACTACTGACTGTCGGAAGCACATTCACAAATAGCATGCTCAGGCAAGGGCGGCTCCAGAGTTGACTTTCAGGGGGGGGGATACTA